>MU159096.1:214260-225253 GCA_015888305.1 Antheraea pernyi | reverse complement strand
ATAGTTCGGCCATGAAAGGCAAGATGTCGCTGATCTACATGTCGAGACAGATTAGTAAACACATTCGAGATACATAAATAAGGATAATTATATAAAATTGTTATATAGCTTAAATAACATTAATCTGTTCATACTTTATTATTTTTGTGTTACTTAAATTATTTTGCGGAATTATGTATAAATAGTAATCGCTTTGACTTATATAGATGGGCCTTTAAAAGGCAAGATGTCTGTGATATCTACGCACTCCTATGTGGAAGTTATTGTAAGGCGAAGCTCTGGCCAAATAAATAATGACAGTATACGAAGTACTTATTGCCATTCCTGACTGCATCGACACTATACGTGATTAGTGTAATACAATTTAAATGTCGAGTAGAGTTTGCATGAAACTCCATCTGGTTTGTCATTCTTTGTAATTTTTTTTTATGCCAGCTATATAGGTAATTGTTGATAAGGTCCTTTTTAGCAGGATGCACAAAGGGGTATTATTCAGACACCACAATGGTTTAAGTACTTTGCCTTATAGCAACCTCTTGAAAGTAAAAACTGCTTGATACAGTGCTACCTGGTTACCATCTGGTTGAGCAACAATGTATTTTTGAACTTTATTGATGGCATAGTTGATAGTATGTTTGGACGCCGCATCGATGGACTTAGGTTCGAATCTTAGTCGGAGCTTTCGGTGAAGGTAAACATCGCAATGAAACCACCAACTTTTTTTTAAACGTAGGGAAATCCCTTATGGATACGTCACCCTCCCGGGGGAGAGGGTGGGTTATGTCGGACTCGCACGGACTAAAACCCCACGGTGTACAGAGAGACCATATTTGTTGGGGCGGCAAGGAATCGCACAATGCTACTCAACCTTGTAGAGCTGCCCCAATGGTCCGCCCGGAGGCTGGGTACACACCAGCTACCTTCCCTCGTCCGCCGGACCTGTGCAATGAGGAGATGGGCCCGCCGGCTTTTACTGCTCTTACAGAGTCTAAACATGGGTTATCTATTGTATGTTTACTTCGATTTTAAACATGTTATTTTTGTATTCTTTTATGGTAACAACGCAAGACGTTTTGTTCCAGACTATTAGTCTAATAAAAAAATAGTGATACATGTAGATATTTACTTCAGTTTTATTTCTAAACTCGACTGTTTCATATCGCTTACTACTAGATGTAATTATCGTTTTCTCCTTTTTTGTACTTTAGACAAAACTCCTTCCAGAAAACATGATCACTACTAAAAGCAAGGAATTCTTTTCACAGTAGATTTACCTCAAGAAGGCTTGAAAATCAGTAAAACCTTCGATATTGTTTTTCACACGTCAATTCGTCACTCTACACTTACGCTTTTTGACCGATTTTTTTGTTGATAATATACAAAGTTACATTTAGAGTCCGAGATTATGATTAAGCTTTAGATTGTATCACGATAAGAATAAGAAAAAGCAACAAGGTACTGTTCGAACAGATTTTATTCCTTAAAACATTCTAATATACGTATATAATATGTATATATTTGTTAAGGGAAAAGCGCTTCGTTCGCATGATATTTTATTTTCTTTAAAATAGCCTGCGAAGATTGTAAAATAAAAATAAAGAATCCCTTCAAATTTTAAGAAATAATAAAAGCTGCTACTGTATTGAAATATAATCGTGTACCGAAAAAAAGCAATACAAAAAAACAATAATACACGAAGGGAATAGAATTTCTCAGCAACGGAATCTTTGAAAAAACAACCTTGAAAGCAGTTTCGAGTGGCAAATCTAACTTGTTTTCTGTTTCGTCCGGCAACAATTTGTCATGACGTCGAGGTTTTTCTTTTCCACGAGATAAATGATCGGCGAATATCGTGCCCTTATTCGTGAACGGTTAGAATATGTACTTCAGAAATAGATTTTAAATGTCATAGGCCAAGAAGTTTTAGTCCCGTAGTGATTTATTTTGTCTGTGTCTCTTTTTACTAAGCGTCTGGTATGTTGACAAATTTGTGGCACTTTAAGTATTTGCTTCTTCTATATTATTCGTATATTATTAGTAGTGGTAGATACACGCTGAAGCTATTATTGGTTTCAGCATGAATGGGTCGACTCGTCCGGGGTAGTACCATCCTCTCACAGAAAACTGACGTGAAGTAACAGTGTTTGCATTGTTGCGTTTCGTTCGGTCAGAGAGAGCACCGGAGGCCCACCTACCTTCCCTCCCCCCTCCCCCTCCCCCATCCCTCCCTTTGTCCCAAACACAGGTTGACAGCGCACTTTGGACGCTCCTGGTGTTGTTAGTGTCTATGGATGGTGGTGATCACTTAACATCACGTGACCCATCTGTTCGTTTGCCTATTATGACATTTAAAAAAAACCATTCTTCGTGATGTATACGTTATACGTATCTTAGCAGTTTAAGCAACTTCCAGCACAGTTTTCTTTTTGTTCTTACCTTAATGCCACCTAAGTAAAGTCAGCACAACAAGTTTTCCTCTTCCACTCTTACTTGTCAGTATTCACGCCTTTTATAAACATCATTTTTAACACAATCCACACCTTTTTCGGTCTTCCTTTACTTCTAGATCCATTCACCTTCCTACTAAAAACTTTTCTACTTCCATGACTCTTATCTCTTTTCATAATATAATCAAGCAGAGTCACACTCCCATATAAACTCAGTCAAATACATTTTTACGTCTAAATATTCAGTTAGAACAGCATGTGTGCCAATGTATTTTGCCTTCAGGTAATGTAGTGCTAGTTGCTAGATACACAAGCGGGTAAGGCAGTCCAATTTGCTACCGCTTTATGTTTTGGTGAATTGCATGGGTTACCTCCATTAGATGTTAGTGCTCGGAGAATATGTTTTAAGCGGACAAATTTCCACGGGTTTTATTCACTGTCAACTGAAAATATCATTGAAAATTCAAAATGTACACTGATTTATTTTTATTTGATTGATTTATGCATTTGATCGCCAAACAATTTACAAATCTACATTCATTTCTCAAGATATTTGTATTCAATGATTCTTTATACTTGGTTATCAAGAGAAAAGATTCATTACTTTTTTGTACATTTATTCTATGTAATATTGGCGAATATCAATCAAACGCAAAGCTCCGTTATTTAGCGGAAGCAAATACGTGACCTCATTAAATCGCTAAAGTTCGTAATGGAAAGATTAAGTTTGTAGAAACTGTTGTATTATTTGTAATGGATATCTAAATTTATTTATTCACAATTATAGATAATGCAACAGTCAACAGTCCGATGAATAATATAATAAAAATAATAAGTAGGAGTAAACTAGATTCAAAACCTACAACGCTTTATCACATCGATACAAGTTATAATCTTATATATTAATACGTGAAGTCAAAACTTTGTATCCCTTTTTAAGCGTATTGCGTGAACGGATGAACGTGAAATTTGGCATAGTTAAAGTTTATATGGCAGAGAAGTATAGAAAGCTATTTTTTTAATATAAAATGCATTACAAGCATATTAAATAAAATAAAATATACATTACTCACACTACTGTTTGAATTTTACATATCATATACAAACATGTAAATGAAAAAGACGTTTCTGACTTCCTTCATCCTTCTATTGTTCCAATTACTTTTTCAATATTGTTAAAATGACTGACGTTGCATGCTTTACATGCTCTTTGAAGTCGACTGGTCAAATTGTAGGTTAATTTTGTAATAATATAATATGTAAATTCATAATATACATTATTAATTAATTGATAAATAACTTATCTTTAGTAAATTTATTGAACCACTGAAAATAATTATTATTCTCTTTGGTTATCAATATAACCAATATAAGTCAAAATTTTTAGGTGAAAGGACTGCTTTAACTTCATATCACTTTGCTTCATGTTGTCATAAGTCTCAGTATATAGTGTCTTATCTATGCTCATAAGAGTAAAGCAATATTTCTAAAGTCAATGGCAATATTTTAATGTTTAGTATATCTTTATGGTGAAGTCACTTCAAAAGATGATTCAATAAAAGAATTAGCGAAAAAGTACTTTGTAAAATCAAAATACGAAAATTTGTTTGGTCATGAAAGTAATCCATGACTTAGATCTCCGCGGTTACAATGGCGCAGTTCAACTTGATGTAGCAATTATATTTAGTACAGTTGATGATGAATTATGAATAAAAATTAATTCATTTTCAAAAGTTAATGGTAGCATTAAAAACATCTTTGTTTTGGATTCATTATTTGATTCTATTGTGTATCTCTTACTTTACCAAAATATGATACTGGGCATATCACGAGCATGATATGTGCATCCTCATCGTGTACAGACTATATTTAATTCAACATCACCCAGAATTACCACGCACCTATGATATCGTGTAAAATTAATTGAAAATTGTGTCATCAGTTGCGATAAATTTCTTTATTTTCGTAAAGTTATGTTTACTTAGAATTTGAGAGCCGTACCACCTTATGTAACCGTCTGTTTTTTCTTTCAAATTTATAATTAATTTCAATTTTCATTTAGACATCAATTTTTTTGTTATGTTAATATAATTTAAAAAAAAGTGACAAATAACTAAGTAGGCATGATGAAAGCCTTTGATAAAAGAACCCTAATAAAGTTCAAACTTTAAAAATTCAATGAACTATGGTCGAATGTCGCCTACTAGTATTAATAATATTGAAAAATTAAATGATGTAACATTAAATATCGATAGACATTTGAAAAAGAAAAATAGAACAAGAGTAAATGAAAAAGACAAACTGAATTCATGTATAAGAACTAAAATTAGCCTATGAAAAAGATAAAAGGATGGCAAATATAATCAAGAATATTGAAATATAAATTACCGAATGTTGTTTAAATAGTCATAGATGTAGAATGCGTTTAATTTCCCTTTTGAATTTAAAAGCTCGATGGTCAAATATGTCTAATAAGATGTGCTTGAATACGAGCTCATTGTACGAACGAGTTACACGTATAATTAAAAAATTAATTCAAAACAATACTGACATTTTTTAAAACGTTCCACCACTGTCTCATCTTATATTAAGTTAATAATAATAGTAACATGAAAACCTAGAAAAGAGCAATATATTGATATAATGGAATGGTTTCTTATTTGTGATTTCAGTAGATTTGAGGTGCAATTTCCCTAAACTTCAACCTATATTTGAATTCAGTCACATCCCTATTATGTTCTTAGTACGTCCAGCTGTAGAATCATTTTATCAGTTGGAGTAAAAGCTTTGAATTTTAATTTTATCTCATTGTACAATAGTCTAGAAAAGAAATCTGACCGTTTATTATCATGTTTGTTGTACATGAGAGTTAACATTCAACTTAGCTTAACCTCCCAATCAATTGACGAACTAATTAATTAACTAAGTAATTGATCCATTTCCAATTTAGAAATGTTACGGAATCTTAAATAGTACTGTTTTTTTTTCTCGAACTGACTACGCTATTGACCTGGTAGGGTCTTCACAGCTTCATCGGACTAAATAGTACTGATGATAACACATCTATTAGCGTGTACGAACACCATGTTGATGGACGTTGTTTCGAATGTTTGCGAGTTTTTCGGTGATGGAAAATATAGTGATAAAACTATAACATGGTACTAGGACTTTTTTAAATCCGTCGTCCGCTAGCTACCGCCTTCAAGTTGAAGATCTGTTACCAATTACTAATAAAAGTGTTCCAGCAGCTAGCAAGCACACCAATCTCATACTTTTGAAGAACTGCGTTTTTGACCGGAACGGTGGTGCCGCTCAAACAGATACTATAAATAGCCAAAATTAAAGCGTACAGAATAATTGTAAGGCTAAAAGATCCCATGAGACTTCGTAACTATATAATAATAATCATTAAGTACAGTGGTACAACAAACTAATCCCAAGGGTTGATGCCAGGCAGGCGGCCGATCGTAAAAATTAAGCCAAATCATATACCACAACATGACAAACATTTTGTACAGACCCTACTTATGGAGGATAAGGGTAAGAAGGAGAAGAAGTGTTCCAGCAGCTGCCCTTGAGATCTAGTCTTCCTCTAGGTTTTGCGTGTTCACCGTCTTCGACCATATCGCCTTTTAACTTAAGGTGAGATTGTGCTTAAATGCTAAAACCTATAAAGTATATAAATGGTATAGGGAATTGCAGATTAGGGAGGAAATTAGAAAACTCCCTACCGCGATAGAAAAGTATTATAAAATTATGTTATATTCGCAGTATTAAAAGCTGGGATCAAGTTTGATAGCGTACGAAGTTGGGGTAATTAATGTAATTGACTCCGAATGAGAACTTCTGAGAGGGATTAACGTGTAAGCATTACGCCCCTCGTGCTAAATTAATTCGGAACGTACGTAAGCCAATTCACCTCCCGTTACTTATTATGTTGACGAATACACCGATTACGCTAAACAAAAATATTGTATTTTATTTTTTGGTATTAAAACCGTTCTAAGTAAATGATAATTATAACGCAAAATTCGATTACGTTAAGTAATATAAATTTCTTTAGTGATATTATCCCGTGGTTTAAGGAAATACCGTTAAGAAACCGGAACTTTTATGTGTTATAATATATTTGTGTAATAAGGTATTGAAAGGATAGTACTGTAGATTTCTCTATGTTAATACCAATAAGTCGTAGGATACTTGACAGGGCTAGGATACATAAGTAGTGCTAGGATTAGGGTTAGTTTAGGCGCAAGGAGTCTTAGTGAGACGGATGAGGAGATAGCCTCGGTAAAAAATTAGTGGAGGGTGGCGGTGGAGGAAGCGACTCCTCCACTGCCGGGCTGAATCAAGGGGGAAAGGGCCGAGGAACCTGACCTCCATTGCACTAGTTTGGCAGACTGGGAGGTATTCGGAGTATCGAGTTTTGTAATCGGTAGGAGTCTTCGACAATACCCACACTCCCCTGAGTCACTGGGTGTCCCGCGTAGGATTTCTCTCACGTATAAAAGGAGGTTATTTGATACATTACTTTTTGATCACTCTACACTCACTCTGATGCCTGGCTGTGTTTCTTAGTATTCAATGAATTTCAAAATTCATTAGTGCATGTCTACTTATTTTGAAGTTCATTTGCTGTCCGGTGAATGACCGAATGTTCTCTTCTCAACTATATTATTATTCCTGAACCGAAGAGACACTTGAGATATATCACATTACCCACGAACTATTTTCTGCGTCACCATTTTTCATATAAAAGAGAATATATATTATATGACAACTGTGGCATTGTACCACTGCTATTTCTTTCTGATGCTGTTTTTTTTAATGAATTTTTGATTCTGTGTGTAATCCTGTGAATTTCTTTGTGTCATTGTTATTTATTTATGTAATGTAAACACGTGTATCAATGCTATATGTATATATATATATAATGTGCTATATGAATAAATTAGTATAGCTGGTATTTGGGGGAGTGGGGCAATGCCCTATCGTAAAAATATCAAAAACTAAGATAAATTATTATAATTAATTGTTTGTTCATAGATTCGTTCGCAAAAAAATTGTAGCGATAGTTATCTAAACTTTTCCGAACATATCACATACATGTGACATTCGAGGGCAGATCAATTATGATAAATTATTTACGTCCGTCCTACCGTGCTGCTTAAATTTGACTCTAACTACAGCCCTGTCCGGCCGTTTCAATGCGATTGCTTCATGGGTAATACATACAAAATAAAACAAAAATACTGTGATCAATTAGATAACCATCTCACTGCTCTACACATTTCTAACTCCGAAACGTTCTAATTAATTAAATTGGTACAGAAACTCCCCTGTAGTTAGAACTCCGATGTAGATCCGCTTGTAACAACCTCGTTTGGCACAAAGGCACGCGATGTCGAACACGATCGTATTTCTGCGTGGATGAGTTAACGAGTTTTTTTATAACTTGATTTTACGATGTAATTTTATTTTAAAATACTCATTCGATAGCTTAAACACGTTTATGTAGTAGCGGTGGGCTATTATTTGGTATAATAATTAATTAATTTAAAAATATTATAAATATGATAATCATCTTTATTCATCACTACATATTATAAAACAAAGTCGTCTGTCTGTCTGTTCGCGATAAACTCAAAAAGTTTTGAACGAATTTTCATGCGGTTTTCAACAACAGATAAAGTGATTCATAAGGAAGGTTAGACTAGCGAAGGTTCACGGGCCCGCTATTATAGGTATGTAATATAATTCTTTTGTCAGTGTGTATGTGACTAAACTCTTCCTAAACAGCTGGACAGATTTTGATGATTTTTTTTTGTGTGTGCTAAGGTGGAATTAAAGAAAGTTTTAGATTAAAAGATGGAATCGGTAGGTGGCGCTGTGGTTGATTTTTTGTTTTTTTGTTGAGTATCAAGGCAGGACATCGTCCGCCGGACCCGCTAGTACATATGTAAAATAACTAGCTACACCCGCGACTTTGTCTTTCCTTAATAATGTAATTTTATTGTAGTGCTTATAAAAATTGTAGTTTCTTAGAACTTAAAATATATGTACGATGATTATATCGTGATATTTTTATATAAGGACTAAGTGTCTAAGAAGTCAAAAAAATGATCGAAATGTATCTAGTACTTTTTTTTGTGATGAGCGCACAGCAACATACCTTAATAATTTTTTTATGTCGATTAAAAAGTAATGTATAAGTTAACATACAAAGGCTTTTAAGTGATATTGTTTTAAGTAAATATTAATTTAATTCATTTTCCATAAGTTTAATGAAGTTTGATTTAAAATTACGAAATAAAATCAAGTATGCAAATTGCAAATACACTAATGTACATAAATAAATGGAAGCGTATAAAGCGCTGTATCAGAGTTTTCCGGGTAGCTTCATGTTGCTGAATGTTTACATAACTTCCGTTCGCATGCATGTATGTAAATATTAAAGCGCTTTGGTACAGACTTACATGTATTTTACTAGACAGGCAATTACGGACAAAGCGACTAGCATGTATTTCTTAGTCTTGATGGAATTGCATTGTGATAGGCACGGGCAGTGTCAGAGAACCTCCACTCATTATTCCGCGGGTAACATACTCCGTGGTACCCGAGGGCATCCTTTCCAGTATTCCCTTGGACAGTGAATGAGGTAAGAAAGTGTAATCTCACCCTTGCCCGGCACGGACGGTAGAGAATCAAAAGCTAAAAGTCAAGCAGGATCACTACTTCTGTAAAAATATTCTATAGGATTTTTTTTTCATATTATAGGAGGCAAACTGTTAAAATAGTTCAATTATTTTTGTGACTTGGGAAAAAGAAGAGGGTTTTTTCAACACTACTGGTGAAAAGATGAGGAACAGAAAAACTTTTAAACTCTATGTTTTAATATAAGAAAAGAAAAGATGCGTTTACACTATTGAGACAACGAACTCCGTAGTTTCGATGCTCATTACACACTGGCCAAAACAGGCCAATTTTCCGGTATTTAAGGTGATGCCGCATCCTTAGATCATTTATGGCATCCCTTAGACATACAACACCTGCACTTGTTAGTAAAAGTACACCTGTGTGCCCTATAATAAAGACCGGGGGGGAAGAGAGGGGAGGGGAGGTGGGCCTCCGGCGCTCTCACTGACTGAAGGAAACGCAACAATGCAAGCACTGTTAATTCACGTCGTTTTTTTGTGATTCTCTATTCGACATTCAGATGATTGTCTATTATTTCTTCGATTCGACACTTGCGCGTCTATTACAATATAGACTTCGTTAGGATCCAATCAAAAATTCTGTTATTACTGCAGTTAAAATACGCGTGCGTTCAGTGGAATAACAATTTTGTAACGGAAATTGAGTTTTTGCAGCGGAATATTCTTCGTAGAATTCTGATTTTCGGAATTCTGAACCAGTATTTGTTCACATATCATATTAATTATACATTTAACTACAACTAGTAATCGCCGTCGAAATTCGACCGTAAATGGTAAATTATCAATATCTACTAAACAAAAAATAGTCGAGACAGTCATAAGGACTGCCGGCAGAAGTGAAAACTCAGAACAATGAAATAAATGTGTTCTTTTTTTTAATGTTAATTATAGTGTGAATGAAAATATTTGAATTTCAGAATTTTTTATTGAACTTATTAACATTAGTGTGGTTTTCATATGTATTGATACTTGGAGCAATAATTATATACATTTTTATAAAGTCTATTTATCAATCAAACGTATGATGAAAATATTAATATTACGTGTACACAGGCCCCTACGCATTGCTAGTCTGACGCAAGCTGCGCAAGCGCAATATAGCTGGTCACGCTTACTAGCATGTCATAACGCAAAATTATAAATGTATCTCCTGCCTAAAATACCGCACAACACAAATAAGTGACATAAAATGAACTTAACCCAAATAATGAATTTCATTTTTAAGAGTTACCAAATTTTGTTGACATTTTTTATTATTTTTAATTGGTTTAAGTGTTTGACCACAATCTCGTCTAATGCTAAAGTGCGACGTGGTATGGACATAAAATTAACTTAACCCAAATAATGAATTTCATTTTTAAGAGTTACCAAATTTTGTCGACCTTTTCATTATTTTTAATTGGTTTAAGTGTTTGACTACAGTCTAGTCTAATGCTAAAGTGCGACGTGGTATAAGATAGTAAACACGCTGAACCTAGAGAGGGTTGGATCTTAAGTGCAGCTGCTGTAACACGCCAACAAGTGCTTGGCGACAGATTTTCAACTTGAGCGTGGTAGCTAGCCAGGCGGCCTTAGAAAAAGGCCTAACACAAGGCATAAAAGATTGAAAAAGGCGTTATTTTGCGGAATCCATAATTAAATGTTATAGTGGACGCCACTTTGCACTTCCTCCTGGAATTGATTGAACGCTCCGTTACGGAGCGAAACACGTGTAATCGCTTGTCGTGATTACATGTTAGTCTGCAACATATTTTTAATTAATTTATTGATAATTATTATATTTATATTCATTATATAATTAATTTATAAATATACATATATATATATATA
>MU159096.1:179089-208367 GCA_015888305.1 Antheraea pernyi | reverse complement strand
CTCTAGGTGCTGGACGACCCGGGAGGAGATAATCCTCTCCAGCACCTTCCCCGCGTCGTCCAGCAGGCATGAGGCAGAGCGGCCCAAGCTTCCAGGGCTTCGGGAACTGCCCGACCGAAAAACACCGGTCGAACAGCTCCCGAAGCCACCCCCCTAATTGGCCCAAGGCGAGGCCGAGCACCCGACCCGGGACCCCATCAGGGCCGGGCGCTCTACGCCGGTTGAGGAGGCGCTCGACCGCCCTCCCCATCTCCTCCTCCGTTATCGGAGGGGGTGGCCCATCGAGCACCTCCTCGACTGCCTCCCGAGGCGGAGGCATGGGAGGAGCCGGTAGCATCGGAGGGTCGGGGAATAATTCTCCCACGACCCTCGCAACCACCTCCGGCCGGAGGGTCTCCGTCGCCGGAAATCGCGACCTAACTGAGCTAACCTAAGCTAAGCTACATATTCATACCTATATGAGTTAATGAAATATATATGTATACCAAGCACACATACCTCATTAATTCTTATATGTTTTACGTGTCGGGTAATTTTTCATTTCGATAAAGGGAAAAATAAAACCTTTCCATTTTCATGTGTTGTGTGCATGTGAGCAGCATACTCAAGGGCTCAACGCCGAGGGAACGGACCTAGGATGAGCCACTGCCGAGGGAGGCCTAGTTTGGTGTGCTGGAGCGAAATTTACCCCCAGAACACGGCGACGTTTTCTGTGGTTACGTGGTCGTGGGCGTGAACACGTTCTGTTTGCAGAGGCTGCTACTCATCGTTCGCTGCCGTTATTTCATCGGGAGAATCGGTAAAAATATGTCACGGTCTTCTTTTATAACGCGGAACGCCAGGTACGATTTCGTAATTCGCAGCGGATACCACTGACGGACTGGGGTGATTCACGCCTTTGTCAAAGTATCTAGTGTTGAGTGAAATCATCTCCACGTCCCCGCGGAGATTTTTATTCCGGACGTACCAAGGGGATCGGTCGCTTTCCGTAAAAAGCATTTTTAAAGAGTGTGTAACTTAATAAAGTTGTATTCTGACATATGTGCGAAAACGGGACAACTACATGTTAGAACAGGGCGGATATAAGTCTTATACAACGTGAGCATGTGTCTGAGGGACATCTTGCTCTTGTGACAAACGTATTAATATAGGTTAATATTAGTTCTTTACGTATGAAATTGCCGTTTTATATGAAAAAATTTAAACGATCTTTTTTCATGTATTTTTTATTTGTATTAATCGAAGTAATCACCCATGCAATCAATGCATCTTTGCCAACGCAGTGGCAGTTTATTGATGCCCTTCTTAAAGAAATCAGCTGGACGGGAGGCAACAAATTCTTCAAAGGCATTTTGTACTGCCTCTCGGGTATTGAATTTTTTTCCCGCCAAGGAATTATCCAAATTCTGGAAAAAGTAGTAGTCTTTAGGCGCAAGGTCTGGTGAGTAGGGCGGATGACGGAGAACTTCCAACCCCAGTTCTTGCAACTTGGAGACCGTCTGCTGTGCAGTATGAGGTCGCGCGTTGTCGTGCAGGAGCAGCGGAGACGAGCGATTGACCAATGCTGGTTGGAGATGTGCCAGCTTCTCCATCATTGTGTTCAGTTCTTCACAGTACACATCTGCAGTAATGCTCACCCCGTTTGGTAAGAAGCTGTGATGAATCACACCGGCGCTAGACCACCAAACAGTGACCATCACTTTTCTAGGGGTAAGTTTTCGTTTAGGGCATTGTTTAGGTGCTGAACCAGGATCCAACCAACTTGCTGAGCGCTTGCGGTTATCAAACAGAATCCATTTTTCATCGCAGGTAACAATGCGGTTCAAAATTCCTTCATTTGAGTGTCTGTTGAGCAGTGCAAGGCACGGCTCGACGCGTACTTCGCGCTGGCGATCATTGAGTTCGTGGGGCACCCATTTGTCAAGCTTTTTACCTTGCCAGTTTGACGCAAATGGACCAATATTGTTTTGACGCTAGCGTTGAAAGCTGCTTCTAATTTAACCGTAGATTGTCTATCATCAGCTTCCACAGTCGTCTTTAATTCGCCATTGTCGACCATAATTACTCGAATTTTTCGTATCGTATTCGTATCCATGATGACAAAAAAGGTTGAAATGCGATGAAAATGTAACACTAATCAATAAACAAATAACTACTTTTGGAAAAAAAATTCCATGTTTATAAAATGATTCCGAGTGATGCGCGTTCAGACAGACAGACAGACAGACAGACAAAAATTTTAAAAGGGTTAGTTTTGGCTTCTATATCGATAACAAAGCCTAACCCGATCAAAATTTTCAAAAAATATTTAATGTACAGATTTGACCTTTCTACAGTTTTATTATAATATAGATAAGTTATTTTATTTTCTAAGGAGATCCCTTAATATTAACTGTTTTAATTTAAAATATTATGCAATATATAACTAAATAGAACGTAATAAAAAAAAACTTTCTGTAAGCCGAGTAATCGCGACCCTCGTCACGGGTTGCGTCCACGGCGACAAAAGCCCTCAAATAAGGGTGCTTAATGTCAAAACTTGAGCGATATAATTTAAGATTACCTGCTTAATTGCCTTATCGCTACCACTGATATGATTTCGTGAACAAGACGTGAGATGAGTTTGAAATTGTCAAATTTTATTCTTAACTAGCTGTACCCGCGACTTCGTCCGTGTGAAACCTTATGTAAAAAAAGTGTGTGTGTACTTATGTACACGCGTTAGAAGTTATACTTCTTTGGCGTAACAAGATATTTTTATTATCTTTCGCCTTATTCTACGCTTGTAGAAAAAACCAGACTAACAATAGAAAAAGTTGA
Organism: Antheraea pernyi; assembly: GCA_015888305.1. Lineage (NCBI taxonomy): Eukaryota > Metazoa > Arthropoda > Insecta > Lepidoptera > Saturniidae > Antheraea > Antheraea pernyi. The sequence goes on along the minus strand of MU159096.1, from coordinate 205,547 downwards.
CTATAGCTAACTTCAGGGTGTTGGTTTTTCGTAACGGTGTGGGAGCGCATCGTAATAACTTCAGGGTGTCGGTTTTTCGTGACGGTGTGCGCGCGCAAAGCGTAAAAATTTACTCTCATCATTTTTACTTTTTTTTTTTCGAACTGACTACGCTATTGACCAAGCAAGGTCTTAACAGCTTCACCGGACTAAATCTCATCATTTTTCTCTAACGCGCCAAAAGAAGTATAACTTCAAAAAACAGAGATCAATAAAGTCTTCTGAATGTATTTAGTCCATTTACATATCTACTTTTCTCTAGTACTTAGTCGCGTCGTCATTAAAAGTACAATATCTTTTCATAGATCGAACCGATTTTAATGAAACAAAGGCTAAATGTCACTCGAAGATATACTTTAGGATATTCTTTAAGAGGGTTTATTATGAACGCAGTGTCTTAGCAGTGTTGCGTGTGTATAAACACAGACAGACATTTCCAAAATTGATTGAAATGTATTTTATTAGTTATTCCTAGACACTTACACACATTTTTTTTACTGGAATAAAAAAAATACAGACGCGTTACTCCGTCCGCGTAGAACCTAATGTATAAAAAATCACCGGTCTGTTTGTATGAACACGCGTAACTGCTAAAGTACTGCGTGTATGATACAACCTCATCAAGAAAATCATAAAACATATTCTCGACTAACATTTAGTCCTAGTTTCATAAAAATCGGTTCACTCTATCAAAAGTTATTGTAATTTTAATGACGATGCGACTTAAGTACGAGAGAAAAATAGATAAATGGACATTATACATATAGGTGACTTTATTAGCCTCTGGTTTTCTACATTAGGTCCAACGCGGACGGAGTCGCGGGCACACCTAGTCTTTTAATATACATCTATTTAATTTATGTCTAGTATTAATGACATATCATTATATATGGGCTCGCGCTTTCATGTGGTCGTTGTCTTTTAATTGGATGCGGCCGTCGATCAGTGATGAATCAATTAGCCGGGTATTCCAAATAATTAATTGTCCTTTAACTACATGGGGCGCATCCTAGAGATGTAAAAATTCTACTTTTAATGTAAAAAAATACAATTGAACTTATAACCAGTCTAAAATTAAAAGGTGTCTAGTAGGTATGAAAAATGAATGAATGAATGAAAAGCCAAACGTATGAAAACATAATCTGGGACCTAACCTAAGAGATGTGACTACTGCTCGAAATCGAACGATTAGTGCCTTCAAGTCTGATTCAATCTACCAGGTGGGTCTTCTCGTACTTGTCGCCTTATGCTGCTTGTGGCCGTTGCGTCGCAATGGTTATAAGTTAACGTTGAATTATGTCGCAACTTAACTGGTCCTGTATGGTGTGACGATGTAACATGACTGTTTGTTGCTTTATTGTTTCGTCATCCTGCTCGTGTTGGTCAAAAACAAAGTGTCGACGACATTTTCGTAAGCATCAACCGAAAGAAAATAGTTTGTGTGAACTTCTAAACTGGATGACTTTAACTGGACTTTGAACACGTCAAAAAATGGATCTAATTCGTTTAGATACTTATGACGTAATATTAATAAATGTCACCCATTCCCCGTGAGACAAATTGAATGGATATGAAAATGACAGTTCATTCCACCTTCACCCCCTAATACGTTTCGGGTATCTATTTTGTCGAGGAATCGAAGATAAGCCTCATTATACACGGTTGGCTACAATTTTAAAAATTTCACGGAAACGATTTTCGACTTTACACGTATACGTATAAGCTTTATAAAAGTTTGTAATAAGTTTCCTCCGTATGTTCGGTGTTAAATCGTAGAGGAGGAAAGATTTCCTTTGCCGCGGCAATATCAGGTGCACAAAGTTAAATAAGTTGACTTCTGTATTCACAATGATTGTTAGAAACAGTGAGATACTTATTTAGTTAACCTTTATAAATATAATGTATCTTTAAACTTTATATATACAATTCCGGTGTCCGTGTGTTCGTAATCCTTCTTCCAAAGGGCTTAACCGATTCAGATGTATTTTTCTCTTGAAATGGAAACCTGTTTGCGGTAAGAAATTTTTAGGGTTTTTGTTAGTTTGTTAAACTTATGGGTTCGCGTTAGCGACATGCTAGTGAAGCGTCACCGACATGCTCGTGACGTATTACATGTAATATTGAGCCTTGCAGCCCATCATATGTTTGCTTAAATAATAGACTGTATAAATATTCTATTTTTTGAGTTTATTGCGAACATACAGACGTGGCAGATGATTTTGTTTTGAAATATGTAATGAAATATTTCTATAATGATAAAAATGTCCAGTACATTGCACACTAACTGGTATACTATCGGAGTAAGCAGCCTAGTTACGGCATAAATTAATATTGGCAGAACGATCGAGAGCAACACGAGTAATAATTGGACCGGAAAACTGCAATTTCCAATCGTTTTCAACGTTTTTCGTCCGATCAGTTGTGGTGGCTCGGTCGTGGAACATCGAAACATAAATTCGATGCCTGCAAGTTTTCTTTCCGATGGGAACCAAGGTTTTTTTTTTAATTTGTGATAATACTAATTTCAATTAATAACCTTATCATCTGACGGTGAAGGAAAATATCGTAAGGAAACCTAACTCTGAGCTATTTCCTTCAAATGAATGTGGAATGAATGAATGAATGAAATTTTTCTTATTCAACGTTTGAAAACACTAGTACGTTGTATGCAGGCGTGATGAATATGTCAGTACCTTCCTGTGGAAAGAGACCGAGCAGACGGCTTCTTGCAGGCTGAGTTTATTATAATTCTATGATTTTAATGCTTCTCGCTTGCATGAAAAATACAGAATGTCATATATTTAACAATTTTAACAATTCCAAGATCGTCATCATTAGCCGGTAAGAGTCCCACTGCAGAGCCATAGGCCTCTTCTCGAAGAAAGATATGGGCATAATCACCACGCCAGTCCACGACATATTGATGATTTCAAATTCTGAGAAATCCATTTCTTAATTTTCCTACGTGATGATACTACTATAAAATTTCTCAGGTTCAGGTTTCCTCACGGTGTTTTTCTTCACAGTTATTCAAATTAAATTAATAAATGCGCGCGAATTCTGAAAAATTCGTTAGTAATTGCTAGAGTTCGAACCTGCAGACGTCGGATTGATATTCCTCTGGTCAAATCACTCGGCCAACACGACTTTTAAGTACGAGATATTATTTGTATAGTTTGATTTAAAAAATCTGTTATATATATTTTAATTGCTTAGCAAAATATTCCGCAACATCTATATATAGCGAACATTCCTAACACGAATAGTGCCAGTCAAAAACAATTAGCCTAAATAGTATGGTCACATTTAACTTATTTCGCACCACTGTGTAAATATTGAAAGCAATCCGCTAAGAGAATGTGACAAAAGTTGATAATTGTAATCTCTGTTTAAATACGACAAGGTTCAAACTCATTACGCGTTTGAATTGACATGGTTTTACGGTAATTCGTGTCGTTTGACGCCGCACCGTGGCGTCGAAATACACCCTTAAGATATAAGAGAATGAGGGGAGGTGAAATAGGTCGTTATTTTAATAAGAATTCTGTAGACGCTAACGGTTTGAACACCGATGGCTTTGAATTAAGATGTTATGATGGTGACAGACTTTTGTACCAAATCGCTAACATTCATGTCACCGGTGATTGCGTCAGGAGTTAAAATTTACAATCAGACGCGGTTTTGTGTTTTATTATCATTTTACTTACTTCCGTAGCTTATATTATTGTATTTTAGCTTAAGTTGAGGAAGGGACTTATTTTTAAATTAATAGAACTACTGCTTAGGGTGAAGGAAACACATCGCGAGGAAATTGAATCTGAGAAATGCTCATAGGCTTTATAGGATTTAACGATTGACCGTAGTCCCATCTGATGTTGAATGACGAAGTGTTCTAAAATGGTAAACACGCTGAACGTAGGAGGGGCTAGCTCTTAAGTGCAGGTTACACACCAACAGGTTCTTGGAGACTTTTAACTTGAGGTTCGTAGCTAACCAAGTGGACTTAGGAAAGGTCTACCACCATACTGTGGTTCACGATGTTTTCCTTCGCCGCGCGCTTTGACTCAGTTGCAAGGCTTCGAACCTACGTCCATCGACGCGGTTTCCGAACATGCTATCAACCAAGCCATCGTCGCTTCTAATATCTTCTAATTGCTTTCTTTATTGGAAAACTATAGAAATGCGCCTTTCTATGATTTTAGAATCGCTATTTATACCTGTAAACTCTCTTGGGAAGAGGTTTTTAGATTAGCAGTAGAAATATTACAGGTGGGCAATAATATTGCTCGTAGATTGTTCAAAATTCGACCATAATTTGTTAATATTTTTAAATTTGAATGTTAGGAAAAGCAATGTCGTAAAAACCGGTACTTTATCCCCAAGCAAGTTGCTCATAACTCAAGATCATGTATCATTACACATTATAAAACAAAGTCCTCTGCTACGTCTGTCCGTCTGTTCGCAATAAACTCAAAATGTACGGATTTTCATGCAGTTTTCGCCAGTAGATAAAGTGATCCATGAGGAAGGTTTAGGTATATAATTTGTCAAGGTTTTTTTTGTTATTAGGGCGGGATAACGACTAGTTCTTTGTAATAATGAAATAGTAAGGTTATAAAATGAAACACAACTCGTAATTTCACGTGTTTATTGAACAATATTTATTCAAATAGTTTTTTTTTGTTGTATTGTTCAAAATTGTATATGTATGTATATTATAGAACGCTATATATAATATACAAGCCCTGTTTACTCACTGTGTAAGCCTTATGAACTATGATAATGATTGCGTATACTTACTATATTTAATTAGAATTAATTATACAGATACGACACACTAAACAGAGCTGGCAGTTCAAAAGGTTGTTTCCACGCCAAACTTTTTGACCGCTCTCAACATAGTAGCAAAAAACACAAATTTTCGTATAAACACGTATACTATATTATACGTACAACATCGTGACAACTTAAGAATAAAAAAATGCCAATTTTGAACTCCTATAATATAATTTTAAGTTGTTTTTGTATTAAACTATTGACGCCAGTACTACGTACGTACGTTATATTCAGAGCGGCTAAACATATTGATGAGGACTATACGTAATCTTTAAAAGTGGGTATAATGTATCTAAGAACAAGCTAAGTATAACCAAAGACATAATGGACTTATGCCCGATTTCTGAGGTACTCGGTTAAACTACCAATAGTTATTGACTCAACGAAGTTATCCATAAGATAAACTGTCAAATAGCCCGTTGAATTTTACTGACATTTAATCTTACGATTGTGTGTTCAGAAACGCAATTTCACAAGGTTATCGAATCGATAACGCTATCGAACAGATAAACTACAATTAAAGTACCTCAGAAACCGGGCATTAGTACGAGATATTATTTTGAATGGTAATAATTGATATGTCTCGCAAAAGGTAATTGAATTGTCAAAAAGTAGAAATAATGAATTAAATGTAAATTCACCTCTATAAAGGTTGTTTTACATATTATAAAAATATTAAACATAAAACCCAAATTTAGAATAAAAATCTAATAATGTAAATAGTAAAATAAACTTAAAATAACGTACATAAGGATAAACAAAAAAAAACGCTACTCGCTAATCTAACTTATAAGTTATGTTTATTTCAAATTGATCGTTTTTATTTAATTCTCAGATAATTTCATATAAAAAACGGTGAATTTATTATGGACTTTAGCTAGTTATAATACGAATCAATTTTATGCATAAATATTTTGTCGCCATACATAAGTGACAGCTAACGTCAAATTGTTTTTTTTTTCTGTGTGGCAAAGGAGTGTTTCCTTTAGTGTATTTTTACGGAATAAAAAAAACGCAACTAATTCAATCCTCGACTTTTATAATAAAATGTTTTAAAAGGTATTTAATTATTATGAATATAGTATTATAGCTAAAAATTATGTTTTTTTTATTAGTTGATATCTTAAAATGACAATTATTATAATAGACACATACATAATAATCAATTAGGCTAAATAATTATTAATTACAAAATTTTCGTTTGTGGTCCGCTATATTCACTTCCATTTTTTATGTACAGCTTAAAGTAGCAAATTAAATGACTATGAAATGACAAACTATGATATAAAATTATATTAATAATTAATTTATCTAAATATATTAAGAGGTATAGATGCTGTACTGGAATCCTTAGGTGTTGATATTGAGGTGTAATTTGTGTTCTACTATCTAATCGTATTGTTTAACATTTTAGAAGTTACCTTATTAAAATTTAATAAGTTTTTATTTATTGGCAACACTGAAATATAGTATGTCAAATGGATTGAATACCAAAAATCTGTCTGATGCGTCTATCTGTAAATGTTATAAAACAATGTCGCTTTTCGTGTCTTTCTGTGAGTTCCAGTAAATCTTCTAAACTATGTAACGGATTTTGATAGAGTCTACAATATTATTTAGATATTTTTAATGAAGGTTTACATATGTAATATATGTATATAACATTAATATAAAGTATTAAAAAAATCGATGTTTTTTAATGAAGTCATAAGAAGGAGTTTTCGGTCGCTTAGGGCCAGAATACACATGCCTGTGGGTGGCATACCAGTTTCTAGAATCAAGCTTCATCATGCTAGTGACGTGCTACCTAATTCTTCCCACTTCCCCGCGAGGCAAAAACAAAAATAAAGGTGTTGCGATTTATTGGTATGCTTTGTACTGACATGCGAGGTGCGGACAAAATCTCAATACATATGCCTCATGTAGCTTGTTCTTACCAATAACTGGCAAGCTTTATGCGAGTAACAAGCATTTGTATTCTGGGCTGTACATAGCTTATAAGCTTTATGGGAGACATACAAATCATTTACTACAGAATTGTACATTTAAAAAATAGCTATAGGAAATTCCGTAAAGATGTGTGTCTATTTCCTAAGAATAATTCAAAGTATTAATTTGTATATTTTACATGTTATCAAAAAGTAAAAAAAAAACCACGCAACAAACAAAAATGTGAGAAACTCATGCAGTTTCTATAATTTTGATGAATGTTGAATAACATAGCGCTTTGAAAAAATGAATCTATAGCATTGACATACTTTTCAGGCCATTTAAAAACACCCATGTCAAATCGGGGCCTGTCACTAGTATGGAATAATGATATTACTGTTAATATACCACTTCTAAGGATAAAGCAAAAAATGTCAAAGTTAAATAAATACTTCATACATTTTTAGTATTCGCAGATAGAAATGGTACTATGGGTTGTATCTCTGGTTAAGTTATTTATAAGTAAGTTAAGTTAAGCAACGGTGCCAAGAGCTATCATAAATTATTTCGAAACGGACTTGCGGACCTTGTTACAGATAAATATGTTTATAGTTTGGGACATTTGAACATTCGGCGAAGTAAAATGTGTTATTCTTTTTTGAACTGAAAGTTTTATGGCACCGAAGGGAAAAATTTGCGTTACGCGTTAAACGTAAGGTAGGTATGTACTTGTGTGTATGTGCAAGTATGTATAAGTGTCTGCCTGGGTCTAGTAGTATATCAAAATGAGTATTTCTTTTATATATATTATTTAATTCATATAAGCTAAAGAAGTTTCACTTCCTTCACTGATACACGCAATGAATCGATGAACGCCGGCTGCACGCACGAAAAAGCATGACTCATTGTCACGTTCCGCCTGAGCCGAGCGTGCAAGCGAGAACGCGAAACAAGCGAAAGATAGGCGCGAACAGCCTAAGCGTTCAGCTTGTAACGCATGTATCTCTCTTCTACTCCACCGGCAGATGCGTCCGAGTTGAAGAGTGATAGCGGCAGCACAGAACCTATAAGTGGATTATTTTGTCAACTATTTATGAAGTGAACTGAAAAGTTAATGTGTTTATTACAACAGCAATTGCGGTAAAAAAGATAATTAATTCTTGCATTTTAAGAATTTCATTACATTATAATCTCATATATATAACAAATTATGTTCTTTAATTATTAAAAAACAGTAGCATCGGTCGGCGAGTGCAAATTAATGTTAATTTAATTAAAAAAATGTAATTTGCAATTAACTCCTGTGTATTACATAAAATAATGATAATTAAGTGATAATCATTCAATTCAATTCATTAAAGTATGCAATTTTTCATCTATTTTTTTTTTAATTATAGCACGGCAAAATGACTGCACTGTGCCTGATGGTAACCACAGTACAATCCAAAAACAATGTCGACCGCCGAGTGATACCCTATCCATCGCCGGTCGCCGCTGTCATGCCAGCCTGCGAAAAGCTGGATATGCACAGGCTGATCGCGAAACGCGACCCGCAGAAGTGAATCACTATGACGGGCTTTTTCGCCATATTCATGGCGGTTGCGACCCAGTCATGCTGTAAACCCTACCACCCCGCTTTCGCCATTGTTTCATCAACGTTTCCTTATGCCGTTATCACGTTAAATTTTCGTCCGTAAACCGACTTTACAGATAACCTATTTTTTTTAAACGTCACTCGACTATTGTCTTAGGGTCGAAGTAATTGGTTATCATTGTTTCAATTAAAACTCTGCGAAGAGTTTAAATCAACACCTTATGATTTCATTACAGCACCTAACTTAAAATAATTCACAAGTCACATGACATATTATAAATGGATATAAAAATGATCGTTTAATTATATATTAGTATATATAGTTATCATATATTAGTGACATATAAATTGATGTAAATTTAAACGTAACTTCTACAATATGTAAACGACTTTTGCATTTTATGCGTATTTTATGTAACACGTCCATTAGTTTTACTGTTAAAATATGTTAAAGTAATAACGCAAATAATAAATACATTTATAAAATATTAAGGTCCCTTTAATTTAGACATACAATTTAATGTTTTTTGTATGGGCTTGTAACATTTTTGCAATTTATATAAACAATGAGATAATTTTTATGTAATCTATACTAATGATGCAATAAAATAAAATCAAATTGATCAAAGCTAATACGTAGTAACCCCGTTATAGATATTTTAATGCTACATTAATTAAAATGGGATAAAATTATTCAAAACAAAACAGAACAATAATATTTATCTAAATGTAAATACTCTTACACTAGTGTGTATTTATATATCTACTGTACACGTTACATGTTACTTTTAGTGGCGTGCGCGTCGTACTTACAATTGTCTTTAAAGAGCGTTTCTGTAATTGTACATAGTCTCATAATTCTATAATTATTTAATACGATTTTAAAAAACGCGTGCGGAGCTGCCGGTACGGCTAGTATTATAATAATATCTAACACAGTTACATAAAAATATTGTATAATCTATATAGTTATTTGAATTAATCGTATGAGATCACCATTTTTAACGCAATTCGCAATGTTTATTTCTGGCAAATATTGTCCCAATTAATCTGATCACTAAACTTTTGCAAAATACGAAATAAGGAACGGATACTGATGGATTTGATTGAATTCTAAGTCGAATAACTCGATCCAAACTGTTCTGATCTTTGTTTCGGCAAGTGATTTATAATATCTATTAGAATAGACTCCATCCTTAACTTAAACTGTTAAAAAGAGTGTTTGGTTTGCACTTGCTTTAAATAATATATTCCCTGCTGTAGTTTAATCTATGGTTTAAACCCAACTAGGTTTAGTTTCTTGAAATTTTATTGTATGCGTCATGAAAGGCTTTTTACAAATCACTTCCCTCAAGGAAATAAAATAGGGTATAAAACTTAAGCGTAGAAATGAACATTGCCTGTAGTTAGAGATTAAAACAGTTATATTTAGTCCTCTCATTTGAAACTAGTGAATAAGATCTATAATATTGAAGTTGATATTCAAACAGACATTTGTATACTTATGTATTATTTGTATATTATATAATAAATCCATATGATGCAAAATACCAATGACACAAATATATTGAAAGTTAAAGGGTAAACCCTTAAAAAATATATTTTGATTATTGCTGCTATTAAATTATCTGTAAAAAATCGCTTCCATCATTTAAAACTGTGCAAGATCAAACACACTTTTAAACATTGTCTAATGGACTCATAATAATATGTCTAATATTTAACATTAATTATACTGATAATTAAAAAGATTATACTACTATTAAACCATCATTATAAGTTATCTCATGTAATACCTAAAACTTTAATTAAAAAATGAGAGGGTAAAGAATCATTATATGAAAACACAAGGAAAAACATACTCGGATAATGATTCGGTAGGATTATGTAATTAATGTTGCGTTTGGTAATATATTCACTTATGTTTTCTTCCGTCTTCTTAAAACATTTTCTTTAATTACACAATTGATTAATTAAACAAATGTAATTACATGTAATACCTAAAACTTTAATTAAAAATGAGAGGGTAAAGAATCATTATATGAAACACAAAGAAAAATATACTCGGATAATGATTCGGTAGGATTATGTAATTAATGTTACGTTTGGTAATATATTCACTTATATCTTCTTCCATCTTCTTAAAACAATTTCTTTAATTACACAATTGATTAAACAAATGTAATTGGTGTGTCAATCGAATCGTGGTTGAGTTTTATTTGGATGATTTCATTTATTACACTATGAACATTGAAGAACGTAACGTACCGTTAATTCTGCTTTAGATTCGGTTTTTACTTTTATGAACTTGTGAATTTAGTTTTCAATGTATTGCCAAGATTCATTCAAATCATTATACAGCTATATCTATAACTTTTCTATATGGACAATAACAAAATATAATTATATATTACGATACAAAAAACTTAAATCGTTGTACAACCACGGCAATGGTAACGATTTATCTGTGTACAAAAGAAATTATAATGATGATTCAAGACAATAAACTAACAATGTGATAGACTAATACTACAATATTAAATAAGTGTTTCGTAAAATATGTTTATTAAGTGCTTTAACACTTACCTTAATCTATCACGGCCTTTCAATACTCTTATAAGAAAATTTTAAGTTATGATTGGCAAGGAGAAGAGAGATTTAACAATCGCACACGCTAACGTAATACTATTATATTTTTTCTATTTAAACTGCCGTTACAAATTGAGTATAATTAATCTATTTTATTGTAATTAAACTAGTATAGGAAAAGGACGTCCTCCTGAGAGTCTTATAAACACCATGATGAGAGTTTCTAAATGTTTAGTTTTATAATAGAAGTTCTGAATAATATCATATGTGTTAGACTAACTTTTGCGAATTTTGTAATCTTCCATGCTATCTATGAAGAATACTCTACCTAACTACCAACCATATAATTATTAGTGGTAATTGAAATCTCCAATTTCCTTACTAATTTTGATAAACGATAGCATATTCATAATCTATATATGTAATATTGATTGATTTTTATATTTATAAGAGTAAACATAGAGGAAGGAAGAAAGAGTATCATTTAGTTAATATTGATAAGTCCATCGTAGAAGTATTGGTCTTCATTTACATGTAATATTACGTTATGTAGAAGCAGACGATTTTCTCTTTTCAATTTTAGCATCTCTTGAATTTGTTTCGTCTAGAGATTCTATTTTATGATCTCTCAATAGAGGTGTTCTCGCATCTGTTTTCTCTTCTATCTTCTCCATATATCTCTCATTTCTATAATTATTAGCTCGTACTGTACTATCGCTTTCAACTGATTCCTGACGACTAGATGACTTACTATCATTATCACTTAGTTTTTCTACGGTCCTGTCGCTGTGGAAAGCAATATTGTCGAAGCATTGGACTGGTACAAGATTAACAGACTTCATCATTGGGAGCGCTATTGCAAGTGCTGGGGATACGTCGCGGGGACTCGGCGTTAGTCGAGTAGTAACCGAGAGATCCATGCCAGGCATTAAAGTTGCAACTGTTAGGGATAAAATAAAATATTTTAATACATTGTCAAATATAGCTACTTTTATCATTATTAATATGGTTATAAAAGACATTATTAAACATGCAGACGTCACATTTATTAATAGTTTTCAATCAGAAGATTCATAAAGTATTATCGCTGCTTTTGTTTGTGTGTAATGACATTTTTTGTAATTTTCATAAAAAAGTTACGTTTAAGATTAGCTAAGCAGCGGTAATTTGAAGCAAAAGAGAACCAAAGAGAATAAAAAAATGTAATTAAATTATAAGATACACGAATAATAAAAACATAAATGTTAAGAAAGAGTAAACAGATGTGGCATTCAGTAATCATTCTACAAAATTTTAACTGAAATTTAGTTTATAAAACTTAAAATAAAAACAAAAACGTCCAAAATATATTATTGTTCGTTAGTGTATAACTAGATAACGATATACCGTAATGTTCGTTTGTGTATTTGACACTTCGATTGTAGCTGTATTGTTTTGATTTTTATCTGGTATATGGTGATTGCCTGGAAAAGATTTTTGTACATTCATCTTAAAAAAACTAGACATGCCGATATTTTTATAATAGACGATTCTAAGACAGTTCTGTACATTACAAATACATGAAACAAATAAAAACAAAAATGGTTCACGCTAAATTCTACAACGACACCAATAAGAATCAAGCGACAAAGCAGCTAAGTTCGGGGGCACATAAATCGTCAATAACATCCCGAACCTTAATCCCACCGAAGAAGCTATGGGGACCTAATTGGTGACATCTTGAGTGCTTGAAGACATTGCCTTGTGCTTTAATGATGACGATATTAGTGATGACTAGAAAGAATGTAGCATTCCTGTAAGCTAAGTCCACGTGTGCAGGCTATATAGAAAGCCCGTTCGTAGACCCAACGGCGCCGTTTGTGTTGCTTTCTAAAGCATGTTTAAATTTTTTCTTTTGCAGTTGTTTGGTGTTGTTTGGATCATAGCTTCAAGCTCGCTACGATCACCATCTGTGGAGGATTATATTGCGCTACGGTTAGTATTGTGAGTTAAGTTATTGTCTTAAAGGACATTTATAGCAAGCTTATTACTTCCACGATAACGTTGGGAGCAAGATTAATCCACTCGTGTGTGGCAACTTCTATTACTCTCGTCTGAGTTAATTCATGAATCGCTTATTTATTTATTATTCGCGTTGCCTACTAAAATGTCCTTTTTAGTTACTTCAAGTTCAAATGCATGATTACGTCCTGTGTGTGTTTTGTTAGTAGTTTATTTCAATTTGTTTATATGATTACCGAGTGAAATGATTTGATGATCTAATTTTGTGATGGCTGCCAATTTATGTCAGGTTTGTTATTTCTTTTCAATATAATTTTGTTTATAACTACTTACTCAGTGGTATCATACATTTATTGTGCTTATAACTACAGTGGTTTTTTATTTGAAGACTAATTTTGTATTTTATCTGTTTTGGTTACTATAGAATCAATTGTAAGTACGATTTTTGGGAAGTTTATAAGTATATTACTTGTATAAGTCTCGTTGCTAAGTTTGCTAATTTGTCATATATGTAAAATATTTGATGAATTTAGTATGATATTTGAAGGGCTTGTCCATTTGAACAATAAGGTCTATCTTTACGAATGACATTTATCTCAAAACGGAAAAAAATTAGTCTTCAATTATAATTTACATGTTACAGATACATTGTTATAATACATTAATCTTAAACTATAATGTATCCTGTTGAAGAAAAAACTTATAAGTTAAAATATTGGACAAAATCAAGAAGATCAGAATAGGATAAATTTGTTTATATACCTTTATATAGATTTTTAAAACATCTAATCACAGATTTTCTTTAATTGTAAAAAATATGGAATAAAGAAGTGAATTCTGCCGTTCAGATATCTTTACCCAGCAAATTAACTATATAATACATTCATATGATCTTCGGTTTTATCCACAATCATAAAATCACCAATTTAATGAATGTCATAAATCTTACCCATATTAGGTCCAATCATGTCTTTCGGATGATTCGTTTTTATAGCGTTCATTCTACGGTTGACTACTTGAGCTCCCATACCGGCAGCTAAAGGCCCTGTAGGTGCTCCCGTTACTCCAGTGGTACCTTATTCAAATAACGTGTGAGATGCAATATTAAAATAAAAAATACTCCATTCAATTTAGTTCTCAAAATGACATTTGTGATCGTTAGAATATTATCATCGGTTCAGAAACTATATCAATTTACATGAAAAGGTGTTATGAAACTCGATCGGGTTAATGAATACTCTTTAATGTGTTTTATCTTAAATCTATAACAAGTATAGTTATATGCACATTACAGTGTCGGATAAAAGTTGCCAAATTTTTACATATTTCCAAAAATATAAAGTTAAATGAATTAAGAATAGTTAATTATGTCTATGTATAAACAAAGAATGAAAACATATTAAGTCGAAGTTGTGATTTTACTAATTTGCTAGCTTGATTTTCAAGAAATAGAAAGTTTACTAAATTACTCTTTTGTGAAAAAAATATATCTTGAAATTTTTTCACATCGAAGCAGCGGTTTATTGTTATTTCAGCCATTATAATTTTTGAAGTTTCTTCAACATGAGGTACCTTGAACTTTCTTTAAAAATATACCTTCGAGAATTGTTCTCCAAGTTACTGAGATTTTCTTGAAGTTTTTGTTACATTTTCTCAAGAAAAATAACAAGAAAATCCTTGTATATAATATGTCAGTTATTACCAAGTTAGTAAATATCTTGTATCAGGCTATACTTTAAGTATAGAACTTGATTTTTTAAAAACCTTTTCATATCTTCATACCTTCGTCGAGGATCTCTATGAGTGTTTTTGGTGCGATTGAGATATACAAGATCTAATGCTTAACTTATCTTCAATAAATCAGAGATCTCAGATTCAGAGTTCCTCACGATGCTTTCCTTTACCGTCAGCCGTTAATGTTATCAATGTAGATTTGCAAATGTCGCAAACTTCGACAAATTCGTTGGTACATGTCGAACTTGCGGACATCGGATTGATATTCCACCTGTCAAACCTCTCCACCACCACGACTTATATACATAGTAACGCTTAAGTGTATTTGTAATTTTGTGTGTTTACTGCGAGGTAATTACTCGTATCTATTACGTAACGACAAATTGTATTTACTGTGGTGTAAATGCAACTCTAACCATTCTTAACATATTCTTAATATTATCGGAGTTTTGTTTTTTGTACGGTATACAGTAAAATATACTGTAATTTTATATAGCGGGCAGAGTGCAGGAAGTCCAGTTCTTAGATCTTTAGTCCATCAGTAAACATGAGAATGACTTGGGCTGAGTTTCTATTTACTTTCATAATATTAAATAGTTAATCCTACGTTTTTTTTAATAGTAAACTAACTTTGATTTGCGATTTGATTACATTACATATTTTGTTTTATTCCGCTTTCGGTTACTGGTACCTTTGCATTTAACATTTCTATACTCACGTGTTGGTCTGTGAGACAAACGAAATATCGGTTTACTCGCTTTTTAAATAAAAAAAATCAAATGGGTATAACCATATAAATATTAGTGAGTTTGAAAAAACAAAGAAACAAATAAATTCCTGTTCTTTCTAACATTATAATTAATATAGATACTATTATATAAATACGTGGTGTAATTTCTAAAACTTACGCATGGGAGGTCTCGTCGGTTCTACGTTTATAACTCTCCGCCTCTTCTTTGGAAGTTTGGCTCTTGCTTGTGTGTGCGAGTAATACATCGCAAAGTTGGACACTATGACCGGCACTGGTAGAGCTATCGTTAGCACCTATACGTTGACTCTATATTGTGTGAAACTGGTCATGTTTTATGTAATATAGTTTGTTTATTGTATATAAGTGAAGTGAATGAAAGTTGTAAGAAGGGAGCCGCCATCTTGTTGGAACATTAACATTGACATTGGAATGATCGCACGACACTAACTTGTAATACTATTAAATACTCGACAATGGTAGCAATAATCTAAAAGGTGGTATAATAATAAAGTTAAAAAAAGTCCTTAAACTTAAAAGAAAAACTACGCAAAAATATCGTTCTTAGAAAAACAGTCAAATGAATGTTTCAACATGACACAGGTAATTCCATTTTATAGTTAACTTGTCACTGTTATAATATCAATGCAACCATTTGTATTGTGTTAGTGATTTGGTCACACACAATTGTCGTGTACCCAGTAAAAATATTTTAATTGACTGTAAAACACATGAACCTTGATAAGCGTATTCCTACCGCTCAGCCTTCAAAGCTCGACGCTGCGGCGACGTTGGTACACAATTTAGACTGTATTGTGTTTGCAAAGAGCTTCACTACGTCCCCCCCTTGTTCTAATACACTCTCTGTTACACTGTAAACCCAACTTTACAGCTAGTCGATATAGGGTCCATATAACTTATTAGTTTTTTTCTCAAGTGTTTGTCGTTATTCCAGACTACATGTCCTCGTTACGTATAAACAGAATGTTAGACATACATTATTCTTAAATCTTCCTGCTTTCATGCAAACAAACTAGACACGACATTACTATACAGTAAGCTACCACTTTTTGCAACGTTGAGTGTTATACATAGGTATTTTGTATCAAGGAAAAAAGATGCACGTAAAAACATTTTGTTAACCTTTGTTAATAGCTTGTGATCTCAAATTATAATTGATCGAAAAACGGTTACAAAATTTGACTTTTTCCGATTTGTGTTTTATATATTACACCTCTCTTTCGGCGGCAGTATAGTCTATTAGAAGGTTTTTTTTATTGTTTCAACCTTGTATGTATGTATGTAGTTTATATGGTGAAAAAAAGAACACATTACATTTTAATACGAAAATAATAAATATTTAAATACTTATTAAAATGTACAACAAAGGTCTCCGACTTCCAACCACATACAGTATAACTATACAATACCGTAGCGTTGAATTTTAATGAAGGGTTCAAGCGAAGTAAAGTTGGTAAACACAACGTAAAAAAAGCTTAAATATATTACATTAGGTAGGACATTAATATAGAGTCGTCTGCTACAGACCAGAACTAATAGTATCAAATTGTTTATTTGTGTACTTTCACCGCATATTTGGAGGAAAATACACTAACGAATAGCTGTTTAAGCAACTATCGAAAAGCTTTCACTGTTACATACAAAACGATAGCAGAAATATGTAAACATCCCACTGTAGGCAAATAATGAGGACTAGAGAAAGTAATTGTATTGTAAATGTAATTTATTTTTTTACTGCTAAAAACTGTTTAAGTACTTTGACAAAAAAATAATTTTGATAATCATATTTTCCCTAGCGTTAATTTTTGGTTCATAGTGCATAGGCTTCAAAATTGTAAATTCAGATGATGTGTTGGCTAGAATGTAGAGTATGCACTCTTGCAAGTCTATAGAAGTTAGTATTCCATCTTTGGGTTTAGATGGAAAAAGTTAAAAAAAATATCTAAATACGATGTAGTGACTATATTGTAATAATATTGAACACAGTGTAATTTAAAATTACAGCTTGTAGTTAATTAATGACACATATACATTCCAACGTCGATGTCAGAACGGCCTACAAGCCTCTCAGTAGCTGAATATACAATGGCTGAACCTGACATATGAAACGAAAGAAAATTTATCATTGTGTTCCTGGTGGTAATAAACGGTTGGATACAGCATCTTGAATCCTGAATATACTGATTGGAACGCAATATGCCTAAGCGTATCACCCGAATTAATAATAAGTTGCTAATTTATCGTTTCCTTTAAAATATTCTGTTATCTTAAACTTTGATGAGATTAAAAAAAATTTAAAAACATGCTGACGGCAATTTGCATAGCCGTTCTTTTATTACTGTTGGTTAGCTTATTATTCTGATGATGCTATAAAAATAGTCTGACTTCGAAGCACAACCTTAATGAAATAAAACAAAGGTGTCTGATGTCGCTTTTCGAGATTGATATCAAAACATTATTCAGTAGTTTTCTTGAAATTGCCCGCATGTTACAAAACATCAGTTAATTTGACAAAAGCATTAAAAGTTCTTACTTACAAGGATTACTTGAAAAAATTAAGTATAAGGAAATAAGAAACAATAAGCGTAACGGACCTTGGCAGCATTAGAACTGTAGGGTTCGTCGAAAAGCGACCACATCTGAGGTTTCAGATGTTGCCACCAAGACACGGTGCCCTTCAGATAGTCGTCCTCGAAGCCGAACTTCCGAGCCACCTCTTCATCAGTAGGCTTTATTCCGTAACGCTCGTTAGGGTACAGACTGAGGTGAGGTCGAATATGGCCTCGTCCTCCATTGTGCGATCGAGAACAAACAATACAAGATTGAGCTTGGCCTTAATGTGGGGGTATATACATACGATGTTACCATATTAATACGCAGAGGGGGCGTACCTCCACTCGTTCGTTTGTAAAATATGCGTACTTGTCCTCCTTGAAGAAGGCGGTAACGTAGCAGTGGTCGTATCTAGTTTGTTAATATTTTGATAAATGTTTTTAAGTTCTTGCAATCAGATTGGAAAGTCTAATATATCTAAAATATACAGCCGCTTGTTTAAAAATCTTGCAATCGGTGAGCAGTAACTATTAATCCTATCAAATTAAGTAGTGCTTATGTTTGCAGGTAAAATTACCGGCGGTCGACTCGTCTCAATGTGGCCAGACTCATGACACGCTGCACAAACAAAAGGTAGGAACTAATATTAAATCATTGTGTTATTAAGTTAACTTTGCAATACGTTCGGTCACGCTTACTAGCCTGTCATGACGCAAAATCATAAATTTATCTCCTGCCAAAAAATACTGCTCAACGCGCCTAGTTTTCACTTAAAAAATACATTACTAAGTGTGCGATACTATCTTTGAAAATAGGTGGGAATATATTAAAGTAAAAATAAATAATATGTTAAAGTTATTGCTTAATCTATACTTACAATAATAATACATTTAATATTTGAACATATTGGTTACAAGTTGATACGCGTTTATTATAGTACTAGCTGACCCGTGCCCAATTCGTTGGGTGGTAATAGGCATTATTAGGTAATAGGCAAGCTACAACTTTTTTCTAGAACTCAATCATATATCTCTAAGAAATGTTTTCGTTCCACCATTTTTTCTCCGACTCCCAGATATTATCGCCTACAACCTCACAAACTTTACCTCTTTATAATATTAGAATATATAATATAATTAGTTAATAGCTTCTGCCCGTGACTTCGTACCTGTGGAATGGTTATTTTTCGCTAAAACGCAGCGGAAGCACTGAAAAGCTTGTTACTCTTTCAAGCGAAACTTACTGCCTTTAAAGGCCTAACGCCTTTTTAATAAAAGTTTACATTAATATAGCTTATACATCAGAGTAACAATAGGTTATCTTTATATATAAATTTCTTCTGTACGTGTGTATGTCACTGAACTCCTCCTAAACGACTGGACCGATTTTGATGAAATTTTGTGTGCGTGTTCCAGTGGATCCGAGAATGCTTTAGATTCAACTGGACCAGGTAGGTGGCGCTGCGGTTGACTTTTACACCGTCAGCCGATAGTGCTACCAATTTAAATGTACGTGAATTCCGACAAATTCGTTTACATGCCGGAGTTCGAACCTGCGGACATTGGTTTGATATTCCATCTGTCAAACCACTCAACCACTACGATCACTATTAAACTGTATTACTATATATAAACTGTATTACTATATATAAGCTGTATCACTATATATCAGCTGTATTACTATCATCATCACCATCACCAGCCTGTAAGAAATCCATTGCAGGACCATAGTTCTCTTCCCAGAGAAAGGTATGGGCGTAATCACATGACGTATTGGCGATTTCAAACTCTGAGAAATCAACAGTTCTATATTTTTCCCACATACAGTAGTACTACAATAACATTTCTCAGGTTCAGGTTTCCTCAAGATGTTTTCCTTCACCGTCAGCTGATAGTGTTACCAATATAAATGAGTAAATGTACGCGAATTCGGAAAAATTCGTTGGTACGTGCCGCCGTGTTCGAACCTGCGGACATCGAGATAATATTCCACCGGTCAAACCACTAGGCCACCAAGACTATTACTATATATAAGCTGTATTACTATATATCAGCTGTATTACTATATATAAGCTGTATTACTATATATCAGCTGTATTACTATATATTAATAAGATGGCCACCATCTTGTTAGTTCATTGAAATGATTGCAAGAAACTTGTGATATCATTACCTACTCGAAAATTGCAGTAATTCTAGTAGATACTAGAAGATTGGTAACCAAAAAAAAATTAAGAAGAAAAAGTCCTTAGGTACTCCCATCATCATCATCATGAGCCTATAAGACACCCACTACAAGGGCCATAGGCCTCTTCCCAAAGGAAGGTATGGTCATAATCAACACGCCAGCCCACGACGTATTGGCGATTTCAAACTCCGAGTAATCCACAGTTCTATATTTTCGACACATACGGTATTACTACAAGATCATTTCTCTGGTTCTCGTTTCCTCGTTTTCGTTCACCGTCAGCCGATATTGTTACCCAATTTAAATTAGCAAATGTAAGCGAATTCCTAAACATTTGTTGGTACACGACGGCATTCGAGCCTGCGTACATCGAATTGATATTCCACTGGTCAAACTAGACCACCTCTAATTACTCCCTATATAGCGTCATTTCATGTGTGGTATATTGACCACTAGCTGCCCCTTAATAAATAAATAACGAGTAGGCCAAATAATTTATGACGCTATTGCTTAAATTGAACGAAATACATGACAGATGTGAAGTAAGCTGGAAAAAAATTAACATCTTAAAGCTATTTCGGTGTTCACTCGATAGATGGCTAAGAATTACACGTGGGTAATGTATTATAGAGGTCGTGGTGGCCTAGGGAGGTCATGGTGGCCTAGTGGTTTGACCGGTGGAATATTATTTCGATGTCCGCAGGTTCAAACCCCGGCATGTACCAACGAATCTTTCGGAATTCGCGTACATTTACTAATTTAAATTGGTAAGACTATCGGCTGACGGTGAAGGATGTTTTCCTTGTGAGGAAACCTGAACCTGAGAAATGTTCTTGTAGTACTACTGTATGTGGGAAAAATATAGAACTATGGATTTCTCAGAGTTTGAAATCGCCAATATGTCGTGGGCTGGCGTGGTGATTACGCCCATACCTTCCTTCGGGAGTAGGCCTATGGCCCTGCAGTGGGTCTCTTACAGGCTGATTTATTATTTATTATTAATGTATTATATCCTTATAGAAAATAAGTCTGCTTGTTACGTTTTTAGGCGTTAACGAATCTCCATAAAATTTTGCATAGACTTTTTCAGACATAATCTACTATTTCCGTGAAATTTGTCAATATACATTCACACAAGCAAAGTCACGAGCAAAAGCTAGTCTCATATACATAATTACCAAACTTCGTTTATATAAGACTGTATTTTATGAAAAAAAAAAAAATGAATACACACAATATAATATAAATAATTTTATCACAGTTAAATGGAATTCATAATGATACTGACAGTTCAGCTGTAGGCGTTTCATTGTTTCTTTTGATGTTATTTCTTTGTAACGTTCTATTAATGTAATTGTCTGTTTTATTATGAAGATTTTTTAGAGTTACTTATTCAAATGTTTTAATGGATTTTATTCTGTTAACTAACTACCTGCCCCGGCGTCGCGCGGTCGTGCTAACGAAAAATATGTGACCAAAATCAAAAATACCATATTCAGTTTAGCTCCTGAGAAAGCGCTTATGAATATCAAAGCTACCAGCGGTTCGGAAAACACCACAGTCATCGAGAGGAACAGTTTTTTGGTGGATGTACCGAAAGAAGCTTCATTTCCAGACGTCACCATCATTCGTATATTGATCCACCTTAGCATTTAGATATTAAAACCCGCTTGACATGGTGCTTGTACTCACTATCCGGCAAATCGGTAATGTGTTTTGGGGCTTAGTTCTAAAACCTAACACTATTACCTAAAAAAATTATAAATGACTGGATCACACATACACAGTGATATTTTTTTTCTTTTACTTAATAATCATGTAATTAAATACAATGATAAATGAATAATTGACCATCAATTAAGAAACCTTCCTGATATCACTACATATTATAAAACAAAGTCCTTTACCACGTCTGTCTGTCTGTTTGTTCGCGATAAACTCAAAAATCAAGGGAGGTTTAGATATATAATTGTCAAGGTCTTTTTTATTATCAGGGCAGAACAACGTCGACCGTACCCACTAGTATAATATATATTTCTGACACGCTTAAATTTAATTTTCATTTGTATAGATGTCCGCAGTTTGTAATTTTTTGTAGGTGGTAGAGCCACGCTGAAGCTATTATTGGTTTCAGCATGAATGGGTCGGCTCGCTCGGGGTAGTACCACCCTCTCACAGAAAACCGACGTGAAGTGACAGTGCTTGGATTGTTGCGTTTCGCTCGGTCACATCGAGAATGGTTATAGGCTATATTATCACGCTAGATTAGAAAATGGTCGAACGAAAACGTTTCTTACGAACGCTGCCTTAACTATTAGAGATATATGATTGAGTTCTAGAGAAAAGCTGATAATGTCTATTACTGCCCAACAAAGTGGGCACGGGTCGGCTAGTATAATATATATTTCTGACACGTTTACATTTAATTTTGATTTGTATAGATGTCCGCAGTTTGGTACTTCGATGAATACCTACTTATGAATTTTACCAAATTCGCGTATAATTGGCAATTTAGTCAAGGAAAACATAGGAAAGTTGAATCTGAAGTATGTACTTATTTATATGTGGACTTGTCTAGATTTCAAATCGCGACTAGGTCTTTATTTATTACTGCTTGGTTATTGTCTTTGTTCGAATGTTAGTTACATTTTAAATATGTATTATAACGTATATATTCAATACACAATGTAACAAAGAATCGGCGAAACTTCGCAATTATGATCACGCTTTGATCGTACTCGCGTCTTTGTAATAATGTTCGTATATTCATTAATTTAATTTGCCTTTGTGAACACATATTTAAATTTCACTCTCAGAATATTGTCACAAAAAAATATTTTTTCCCAAACTTTATGCTTAAATTGTTATTATATTCAAGTCAAATTTGCACATGTAAATTGTAAATATACACCAAATGAATAAATAGTATACAATAAAGTTGCAGTTTACGTCTGTTTTTTCCCTTCGTAGAACATACACTACGTAACGAATTTTGATATTGTTTTCACTACCATTTTAAGATTTTTTATCGAAAGACTTACATGTATATTACATTTACATTATATTTATATAACACTAGCTGTTACTCGTGGCTCCGGACGCGTTTTCTACATCGTATTAAACAAATATAAATTTGTGAGAAGATATAGAATTACAGAAATGGACCTTCAAAAATCTGTACGTACGACACGTATGCCACCTTCTGTAGCATGTAACGTGTGCATTAGATATGTAAATATTAACAGTGTGCCAGATGGGATATACCATCAACAACATATTTGGAACTTTAACCCATTATATAATTCTCTCAGTACTCACTTTTTTTTTCCTAGCACGGCAAAGTGACTTCACTGTGCCTGATGGTGAGAACAGTATAATCTAAAAACAATGGCGACTGCCGAGAGACACACTATCCCTCACCGGTCGCCGCTGTCATGCCGGCCTGCATAAATGTCTCTTCACGTTACGCTTGAAGGACCCCATATTATAGGAAGGAGGGAATACACTGGCCGGGAGATTGTTCCACAACTTCACGGTACGGCAGATATAAGAAGTTGCGAACTTTTTAGTTCGTGCCCAGGTAGGATTTACCGTAAAACTATGGCTCCGCAACCCAGCGAGCGTGGTTGGGGTATGAAAAGGAGAGGAAGGGATTAAATTAAATAGCTCTTCAGAACACTCGCCATGATACAGACGGTAGAACACGCTCAGTGAGGCAATGTCTCTGCGCAACTGACGCATTACATTACATCACTTACATTATATGAGAAACTAATGGCAATTTGAGGCTATATATCATCTTACATCGTACGAAAAGTAATCGCTTGTCTGTCCTGCAATAAGAACTCTTAAGGTAACACGTTTATGATCTAATATCTTGTTAGAGTGACCTCTTTCATCTTCAAAATTACTATTGCTTACAATGCTGAATTGTAAAGAATGAGTTTGATAAATATTTTTTTATACAGAAATAACAGAAGTATTAAAATTTTGCATTAATATAAATCAAGATATAATATGTTATATCTATATTTTTATATTTAAGCAGTTTTTAATATTTCACATTTATAATAGTGCTCATTAAACTCAAAGCAATATTCGTATACGTTACTATAGTTACTGAGTTACGTTGAGGCGTAGACACGCGATAAATAAAACAAAATGGCCGCCAAATTAACCAAAAAGAAAATATAATTCAAATTACATACCTATATACAAATATATGAAGTTCAATTATATATATTATTGGAGTCCAGTACAGCGTACGCCTCACACGCATGTTTACAGTAAACAACATATTTTTGTTAAATATCAAGTGGACGAATGCGCGGACAAAAACTAGTGTAAAATGAAATAGCCTATTAGTTCGTTTTTATAATTTCAGTTACCTATAGTACCAGTGAAAGCTTAAAATAGTTACTTTGGTCTAGCGCTAATTGTAATTAGCGATTTCGTTTACGTAGAACGTGAAAATGTTTTTAAATAATACGTACGTTAACCCCGATTTTGGAACATTCTTTATTGGTGCTCGGCTCCTATTGGTCTTAGCATGATAATATATAGCTCATATAAATAAAAAAGGAGTTATTTAGTATAAAGTATTTACTAAGATTAGCGCGTTCAAGCAAACAAACTCTTCAGCTTTATAACCTTATGGATATAAAATGTCTAAATCTCTCTTTTAGGACATCACATACACTAATCATTTTTCTTTTTTACATATTATTAAGCATAACAATGGGTTGTTTAAAAAGTTATTTCGACTAAAACATTATAAACCCTTATTCAATGAAATATTTTGTTCTCTTTGATATTTTATCTAAGTAAGGATAAACCTTTAAAAGGTATCGTTTGAGTAAATATCTTAATAACTTAAAATTACTCGCAACAAAAAAAAACGTTTCTATAACGGGACTTTTTTTGACTTTTAATTTAGAATATAAAAGTCCGAAATGATTAATGATGTACATATTACGTATCTAAATAACTTAGACAACTATTTTTTGAAGTGAAACTTCTTTAGAATCGTCGTGATTACGAACCGGATGCAACGGAAAAACGACAGGTAGGAGACACAAATACAAAAATTAGTGAGCCAGAGTGAGAGAGCAAATGTCATTGTCAAACCGGATGCAACGGAACGACAGGTAAGAGACACAAATACAAAAATTAGTGAGCCAGAGCGAGAGAGCAAATGTCGGTGTGTATGTATATTGCACACTGTTTAATATTTGCTTCTGTTTGAGCATTTAACGTGTGTTAGTATATGTGAAAAGTACGTGAGCTAATACTATTGTACACTATATGCGGCTGCATATTACAGCTTTTTAATAAGAAGTCAGCGTGGTGTGTTATTATTTAACAGTGTTTGTGAGTATTTTTATATCTTGTTGTGCTAAATAATAAATTTATTTTTAAACAAATAAACTGTGTAATTATCCTACCCTTGTTATATATGTTCATCTCATTCTTTTGTCGAATTACAGAGGTTTCACTTCTATCTTGTGTGAATCGCACACACACACACACACACACCTTTTTTTTTAACTTGATTACTCTTCATCGACCATTACCTTTTAAAAATATAATCTACGTGTATTATATTTATCTTTATATACATAATTCTTCTGTCCGTGTGTATGTTAAATTTTGTGTTTAGGTGGATTCAAGAATGTTTTAGAGTTACTATTGGACTCGGCGAGTGGCGTTCGGTTGAATTTTAGGATTATTTTTATTATCAAGGCAGAACAACGTCCGCTGGACCCGCTAGTATATATAAAAATATCCGGAAGAAAATCTACAGATAATATTAAAGAAAATAAGGCAACACTATTGTATTTATACTATCTATTGATAATAACAAAACATATGAGTAGAAGTAATGAAAAAACTTAGTTGTCGATATTGTGTATTGTTCGACCTCAAAACTCGTAACAGTCTGTTCTAACTCCGTCGACACTCAGATTACGTGACATGTTCCGGTATTTATGAAGCCGACTCGTCATTCAGACGGCCCGTTATTACATTCTGATGTTTTGTCTCTTCTCTATTGTCTATATTCAACGGTAAACAATATCTGATAGAATATTTAGGTTTCTGTTAAATTTATTGCGTTTAATAACTGGCTGTCCAGCCTGGCTTTAAGCGGACATACTAACGAAAAAATGAAACCAGATCTTCCCTGAATATACTAACGAAAGAAATGAAACCAGATGTTCCCTGGATAT
>MU159096.1:122433-132847 GCA_015888305.1 Antheraea pernyi | reverse complement strand
CTATTCTATGTATTTCGTAGAGGAAGATAGCCGTCAAATCAACTCGCGAATAGATTACGATCTCCTTAGTTACAGTTACCTTGTTTAGTTTTCAACCATTTTATCTGGAAGCGAGAGCTCTTTCGTCGCTCTACAAGTGGTGCAGAGGGACACTGAAGCGAAGTTTGCGATAGGCGCCTTGTAAAGTCGAAAGGTTAAGGTCGGAACGCTGACATTGGTAATGACATTTATAACGCTAGAGTTTGGCGTGGCGACCCTAGAAACTATAAGGTCGTCTTGCTGTCTGTCCCACACGTGCAAGTTAATTAATATCTAATAATTTTAAATGCAACGTTGCTTATAATTTTTACTATGCGTTTGGGGCGTACTAAAACGCATTCGTGAGGAAAAAAGGAAGACAGTTAAAATTTTGACATGTTATTTATGAATGTCTCAAACAAAGTTTAATGAAAATAGCTACAGGTTACATATATGGGAAACATAATATAAAGTAAAAAACTTGTATTGTGTAGGTACAAAAAACTGGAATCAAAATATTTTTTTTTGGAATGACTACGCTATTGACCTAACAAGGTCTTAACAGCGTCACCGGACTACTGACTGGAAACAAAATATTAATTCCGAATAAATATATGGACATCTATAAAGTAGTATGTTTTAATATTGAAAGTGTTTTAACTTGCTTTTAACATTCGAAATGTATTTTGTTAATTAATCAGGTATTCGAAAAATTAAAATGCTAATGGAAATCACTTTTAAATGTCAGGTCAGAGGATACGGGTTTTAATCTAATAACATTCCTAGCGGAAGTGCAAAGTAGCGTCCACTATAATATCTAATAACGAGTCTAAGCTTTCTTAAATTTTATGCTAAGTCAAGATTATTATGGTGTGGTTTTCTTCTCGTCTTATCAACTTCAAATCGAAAATATGACAACACCGTAGTATTTAATTCGCAACACTTTAAAGACAAATTTCATTTATTAGGGCGTCATAACATCTTGCGCCGCGTCATCACTTGAAACTCGTGTACTTTCATATTTGTATTGGCATACACTTATATTTTACTAATGTTATAGATGCGAATGTGAGCTTAATTGTTATGCTTTCACATCTTAGCTACTGAACTGATTATTTCGAAACTTTGTACATATTTAATAGAGCGAGTGTGATATTAGCCGCATACAATCTCATATATCCGATATAAATACTTCAATGCCGTCATAATAAACGTAATCTTTTGTTATTCCGACACAACTTCATTGTATTTGACGATAAACACAGTACTATTCATATCCATGTTGACCACAAAGATATCTACAATTCAGTAGCCGCTACTACGTTAACATGCACAAACGTGGTTTACCAAAAGAAATTTACCGAAATGGGTCAACGAAACAGACCTCCTTTCATCTCGCTATATGATAGTTAAAGTACGTCACCATAGTCAGGTGTGTTATAGTTTCCGTGGAGTCATGTAGTGATGTGGTGTGGTGTCAAAGAAGCAAAAATTGTACAGTAGCTGTAAATAAATATGTAGTAAATGCATGTAGACTTTAACGATGATATAAATAAAAATTAAATAACTTTGATACGATGCTGGCTTAGTTGATAGCGTGTTAGGACATCGCGTCAATTGACGTAGGTTCTAATCCTTGTGAGTGAATAGGAGTTCACGGTAAAGGAAACATTGTGAAGAAACCGTGTTAAGGCGGTAGGAGTTTTTCTAAGTCTCCCTGGTTAGCTACCACCCTCAACTTGAAAGTAGTCGCCAAACACCTTTTGGTGTGTTCCGGCAGGAGCAACTATCAGAGAATATCGTCATCTAATATCAGATGAGGTTTTGTTCAAATGCTAAAACTTATACGATGTTATTACAAAAAAGTTAAATACGTATTGAACCCTGGCTTTAAAAAGGTGTCATATTTAATGCACCGCGGTCGCTGAATGTTCGCCATCTTGTTCTTTTGTCTCGGTTTGGTTACGTTAGGGTAGACTAGTGAAAAGGATAACGCGAACTTGCCTCGGGCGAGCGCGGTGCATTTATTAGGAACCTTTTTTTAAATCAATACGTTTTTTTTTTGTAATAACACGGATAAAGTTAAATGAGACTATGTAGTAGATTTTAGTAAATGCTTTCTACTAAACTTCTAAACTAAACTACTAAACTTCCTACTAAAGCGTATCTTAATGTAACAATTTATGTTAAAGGCATAAACAACCCTAAGACAATTTGTCCCTAACAATGAAAATAATACATTATGAATAATTATTTTAAGCTAACCTTAAGCTGAAGCTCTTTTTCTGTTGTTACTGCCTTCACAGTATTCACAAATGTGTACACAAAACCCAACATCAATATCATTGGTATAAATCTTTCCAACGCAATTAGTAATTGATCCTCCCTAGAACTTAGTTGAGGCAATCGTTGAAGATAGACTTTGGTATTCAATTGTTTTCCTGTTTTCTGTTTTATAATTCCTTGTGATACAGCGTGTTGTATAGCCAGGAACATCTCAGTGGAGTAGCCTAGAATATAGGGCTCTGATGAGCATTCATATATCAATAGCATCAATACAAAAATGTAATTAAAATTGTAATCACACCTGGAGATTTTCCGCCATATTTATCTTCTGGTTCACGTGGCCCTGATTGTGGAAATAACGGGAATATCAAGTTCGTTCTCCAGCTCGATAATACCGCAAAATCCACTGATGGATTTCTCATGATTGCTGGAAACCTTAACGTAACATTTATATCATCAGGCCATGATGTGGCATCTGAAATTAAGTTCAATATTTACTTTAGAATGTTAATAATATAATAACAAAACACTAAAGTCATTAAGCAGTTAATATGTGAAAAGATTTGTCTAGAGAATTTTAAATTAGATTGTAGACAACCATATCAAACAAGATAAATTAAACCCAAATTTAACTTCGTACGATTCTTAATCTTTATTTTTTTTATCGTAAACTAGCAAATGATTGAACTCAAATATAACTGATGGAAAGCGATGATGAATTTAGCACGCTTTATAGTAAATAACGATTCATTCTTAGCATCATTTACGTCGAGTCCAGTCCTTATCAATTCGCATTATGAATAAAGAAGGAATAATATACTTACTAGCCATACTATCATCGTATTCTATTCCTACAAGTACATGGTTCATAGCGTACGGTTGTATTAAAGCTTGTTCCATTTCATACGCATTCTTATATCCTTTTGGCTGAGGTAAGGAACTTGCATCAAAGAAAAAAGTAAATAAAAATCCAAAATTATCACTTGCAATAGATACCATTGCATCTCGTGTTATGTTTCTACATAACGGACTTTCTGGAGAAAATGCTAGTATCATATTTGATGATGTGAGATTCTCCCTATAAAACAAAAACATTTTGCAATTATTCTATTAATGTAATTTTTACCTTATATTTTATAAGTAAATGTGAATTATACTTACACGTTCCTGCCAGAGGAATTAAAATATGTCGGAAAAAATGGTGTATACGACATTTCTGGTATATGCTTTGGTACCACGAGGTATCTTATTACAATTATAAATAAGCAGAAAATAACAGGGGACAGTATCTCGAATAACGTTTGCCATTTGTGTCGTCTTTGAAGAAGAACATTCTTCCAAATAAGAAGTTGTAATTTATTAAGCACAATCATTTTTGTATCTGGAAATATAATCAGTTATATAATCTCTCATCTCAATTTTTTCAGGTATACTAAATATTATATGATAGAACTAGCAGGCTCGGCGGAAGTTGTCCTTTTATTTTAACGTGGATAAAAATCCTCATGGACTGCCAGGCTCCCAGGGGTGAACCTGGACTGAGCCGACCACCACCTACGTGCTAATCACGCAGGGGTGGTGCCTTTCGGCGACTTTAACCGGCTAAAACTCTACGACAACCTATGCCGCACTATGGGGTGCCGTGGGGGAGCATACAGACAAGCTCCGCCACACCACCTGTTAACTAGCTGATACCCGTGGCTTTGTCTGCTTTCTTATTATCTTACCAACATATTATATGTTTAGAGAACAAAGAGATTAGCACCATACCACTTAGACCACGGCTACGGCAAGAAAGCACATTTTTCTTTGCGCCGTATTTATAAGAATCTTAGTTTTTTACAACGCGTTGTTGTAACCTAGGCAATAGCCCAGGCCGAGGTTCGGTCACTCTGGCACCTTTGAGCTTGTCACCAACCGGCGAAGTGCCTAAGCACTCACCTTTATAGTCCGGTGAATCTGTAATGGCCTGTCAGGCCAATAGCATTGCCAGTTCCAAATAAAAATGAGTGCGTATAACTGCCACACGCGATTGAAGTAAAACTTCTTTAGCGTTATAAGAAATGGCAATTAAGTTAAAAATAAATACATCATATGAGAATGTAAAAAGGCACTTAGTGATGATGTAACTCTAGTAATATATATATATTTATTATCGTCGACCACTATACACTTTAAAACAATAATTTAATTACTATACTTACTTACATTGAAACCAGGTGGCAGCACAGTCGCGCGCCCATTTATACATTATTAATTATATTGTAAGATTTTTATTATTATTCAATTTGATATTTTTTATTATTATTTTTCAAAATTTTTTGATTGATGTCTTTATAAACTATTTATTTATTTTATATTTAAAAACCGGATGGTACAGCAACGTGACACCATATTACTGTACCGGACTTCCGTTGCATTGTCGTTCAGTTACCTGCTATGCGCATAAAGAAGTTTTATTTAAATAAAAAAATAGTTTATAGGTTTTAGCTCTTGGCCGCAATCTCATATTAAATGATGGCGTGATCTAAGATGATAAGCACGCTAAGCCTAGAGGAGGCTGGCTCTCATGTACAGCTGCCGGAACACAGAAAAAGATGCTTGCAGACAAATTTTCAACTCGAGGATGGTAGCTAGAAGCTTAGAAAATGCCCAACGTCCATGCTATGGTTTCGTTCACTCCGACTCAGTTACTAGGTTTCGAAACTATACCTATTCGAAGATGCTATCTAACTAGGCCATTATCGCTTCAAAGTCTAAAAGATGTTTCACGGATTAAAAACTCTCAACCGGCTTATGGTTATAGGTTATGTTTTATTGTTACTAATTTCTGCATTCTTTCATTACCTATAATAACAATGTAAATCAAACATGGCTATACTTTTTAGATTTTTGTAAATAAATTGTTCCTGGTGTCCAGGCATAAGTAGTCAAATACATATCAATCAATTTTAGAAATGTTTTCAAGAAGATCATAAAGCATAAACATTTCGTTTTTGTTTCATTAAAATCGGTTCGGTCTATCAAAAGTTATTGTACTTTTAATGAGGACGCAACTTAAGTACGAGAGAAAAGTAAATAAGTAAATGGACTTCAGATTCAGATGATTTTATTAGTCACGTTTTTTTACATGACGTTCCACGTGGACAAAGTCGCGGGCACAGCTAGTACTGAATAAATGAAAACAAGAACACAAAATAGCCTTACTTCAAAATTTTATACAACAAATTCGCGGTATGTTGGTTATAGGTATGTACCCGACTGTACGCGACCCAGACGCTAGACGTTTAGGCGTATCGCGTATCCAAGCGGGGTCTGAGGCATATATACCACTGGATCGCGACCACTCTATACGTGGTGATAAAGCGATAGCTGCGATTCTTTTTTAGTTTGCCGCATTACGGAATCAGCAGCTCAGAGGTTGTTAAGCTTGACAGCGGTGAGTAGTGATCGATTGCTAATATCTCGGAGGTCTTGTGTTCTGTTTTTGTTGTCGCGTACAGATTTAGATTTAGAGTTTTTGGACTCCGTGGAGAAGGAGTGTGGTATCAAATCGTTTGTGGGAAACCAACAAAATTGTAAAAAAAAACCAAGTTATCGATCTGTGTCACTTTTGTTTCGGATTTTTTTTACGTTACCACAAAGTCCGTATGTACATATATGTGTTTGTGCGACATGAATATTACATTTATAAAATATGGAATAGTTAATGTATATGTTAGATGACCTCAGCCAACAATGTTATACGTTAAATAAACACATTCACAGGATGAAATTTCATAATAAATATGTTTGAAATAGAATTCGTGGAGTTCTTGGCGGGATTTCGGAATGTCATATAGAGGATTTTATATTTTATTCATAAACTTGTGCCATTCGGCTCTATATTTTGCAATATTCATTGTGTTTTACATAACAGTTATTGTGCATAAGCGAAGTGGATGGGAAATGATACCACGGAGCACAGATTCTGAGGCCTTGCGCCCTTATCTCCCCTCTCCTCTCCCCCCTCCATCCCTTTTCCCCAAACACAGGCTGGCAACGCAGTTTCGACTCCCCTGATGTTGTTGGTATCTATGGATGGTGGTGATTACTTAACATCCGGTGACCCACCTGTTCCTTTACCTGCTATGACATAAAAAAAACTTGCCATAAAAGCCCCATGTAAAGTTCTAACAAGAGAGCCACCGTCTTGTTAGTTGATTGAAATGATCAGACGAAATTTTGTAATATAATTACCTACTCGACAATGGCAGTAATAATCTACTAGAAGATTCATTGCCAAACCTAAAATAAAAAAAAAGAAATAGAAATTAGAAATAGCTATATTTCTGAAGAAAAATATGACATATACTAAATCCTAGTTAACTCTTTAGAAGTCATCTGTGAATGTTCAAACAATTTCACGATTCGGAAAACATTCCATTCATTGATAGAGACTATAAGAAACACAATCGATCTCTCTCTCCTTTTATTAGTAACGACTAATAGACAAATATTAATTACTTATTGGTCTTCCAATGTACGAAATTCGACTGCAGTTCATTTTTTTGTTTTTTTTTTCCAAAGAATGTACAACTATAATAATTGTATTTTTTTTAATACGTCATGTACCTTGTTAGCACCCACCTCCGGTGCCGTTGCATCACATTCGAGAGACGAGACTATAACACGACCGGAACATTGATATTAGCGCCACCATATTATAAATATACATTGACACTAGCGCCATCATATTCGAGATACACATTGATACTAGCGCCACCATAATAAAGATACATAAATAAGAATAATTATTATTATATAGATTTTAATAAGACTTAAATAATAATATCATTATATAGAATTGAATCATTAGTTTGATCATTATGAATAATAAATAGTATATTCTTTGACTTCATAGTTCGGCCATGAAAGGCTAGATGTCGCTGATCTACATGTCAACACAGATTAGTAAGCACATTCGAGATACATAAATAAGGATAATTATATAAAATTGTTATATAGTTTAAATAACATTAATTTGTTCATACTTTATTATTTTTGCGTTACTTAAATTATTTTGCGGAATTATGTATAAATAGTAATCGCTTTGACTTATATAGATGGGCCTTTATAAGGCAAGATGTCTGTGATATCTACGCACTTCTTATATAACAAGTATTGTAAGGCGAAGCTCTGGCCAAATAAATAGTGACAGTATCTACGATGTATTTATTGCCATTCCTGACTGCATCGACACTATACGTGATTAGTGTAATAACCTACTAAATTTCAATATATTGAATGTAATATCGTTGTTGCTGTGTAAAAAAAAAATTTCGTATTTACTTATCCTAACACTAAAGCTCATCAATAGCTTTTAAAGAAGAATATCGGTTGTGAAACACAAGAGTAATGTGTACTTAACTGTTTTATGCATTTTTATATATAAATAAAAGGCAATTCGACCATAATTCATTAAATTTTCAACTTGCAAAAATACTAATTTTTAGTTATATGTTTATTGAAAATACTAAATCTCATGAATATCTACTAAACAATAAGGAAAATCAGTTGACAAACTGAAGAGAAAACGGTACTAAATTGTATCTTCATCTATTTATGCATACGAATACTCGTCCAGTGGTCGAGATTCGACCATAGAAAAAAAAACATATCATTTTTTATTGATAACATTATAACCCGCCAATAGCTATGAAAAAGAGCATGAAGGTAAAATCGGCTGATAAATAATCGTTTTCCCATTTCCTATTTATATATAGATGTAGATCTAACAGTCTGTAAGGTACAATAAAAGTGCCTCTAAAATAACAATCATTGCTTTGATAATAAAAAAGAAAATTATACTAAAAAAAGTGTTTAAAGCGGCTGTTGAAAAATTCCGATTCTATGGATATGAGAAAAAAATCAAAAAGTGTAATATATCTAAAAAAAAATTATGGAGGGAATTAAAAAAAATCTTTATATCGATAGCAGCGCTATCTAACGAATTCAACTGTAGCTGAAAACTAACATGGTGAATCCGTATTTAAAAAAAGTGCGTGCGTACAAAGTACACATGTTAGAAGTGAAACTTCTTTGCCGAACTAGTTTATAAGTCTTGTTTATATTTATACAAATCTAAAACTTTAGATTTCCGTGACTTGAAAAATAGATGAAAAATCCGCGTTTACTGCAAATGACGTCACTTCCGTTGCATACCTGCGTGACGTTACATCTGTAAAAAATTTACCCTCATGCTCCTAAAGAAGTTTCACTTCAAAAAATCAAATTGCGCGTATCAGTGTGTACACGCAGAGGAAGTGAAACATATTTAGTTTATATGTAATAAATTAGACATATATGAGAAATTTATAAACTATGTACTATACGAAGTCCCGTAATATAATACTTACACATACACATATATACATACCTACCTTACGTTTAACGTGTAACAAAAAGTTTTACCTACCGTACCATAAGAAATTTCACTTCAATAATTAGTGGAAACGAATTATAAACACACGAACACAATAAATTTACATAATAATATTATAATTGCTATGTTACTGTGTATATACAGAGATAAATCGCTTCCAGGCATAACTATTATTCGCATAATAATCTTTACTTACTAAAATCCTCTTAACACAATCCTTGAATTTATTATACGGCGTCTAGAATATTCTTAGAACTAATGTTACAAGCCGTTACACAAATACGTACATTTGTTTTGCTTTGTAACCATTTGTCTCGTAGATTTAAGTTTGGCAAGTCTCGGGAGGTAGAGAACAAGAGGACTCGAATATGATTTATGATTGTCAAAAAACAAACAAAAACTTATATTTTAGAGGTATCTCTTGTAAGGAAGTTTCGGTATTAATACTCAAGAGGGCCATAATGTTTCGATTTTAGTTGGTTCTAACATTATATAGATCAATGTAGGCTTGCGTATACTGGAAAGAGTTGGAGCTATCGGTGACAGAAAACATAAAGGTAAAATCGATTGTAGGTAGATCTTTTATACCCTCAAAAATCTTTCGTTAAGCATCTATAGATGTATTCCAGCAACCGCATTTTTTTTTATATCATAGGTGGCAAACAAACATGTGGGTCACCTGATGCTAAGCTATCACCACCGTCCATGGACACTAACAACACCAGAGGAGTCGCAAGTGCGTTGCCAACCTTTGGGGAGAAGGGTTACGGGAGGGAGAGGGAGAGGAGAGAGGAAAGAGGAGGGGAGATAGGCCTCCGGCACTCTTATTGACCGAACGAAACGCAACAATGCAAGCACTGTTACTTCACGTCGGTTTTCGCATTTCAAAACTACACTATCATTAGGTTTAGCGTATTGATTTTAGGCAATATCATCATTCGATGCAGTAATATAAGAAATCTCCTACGACACTTAAATCTGACACAAGGTATCTATCCTCAGAATTAATGTAATACACCACATGTTCAAAGTTATCCGAATTTTTGTGAGTTCTTAAATTGGAGGGCAAAATCATTCTCTAAAATTTTCTTCTAAGGCATTGTGGCGTTGCGTATCATATTTTGCTTTCACTGCCGTTTTTAAAAACACATACTTTAAATACTTTAACTGTTGTTCATTAGTAACCATATTTCTTGATATCTTTACTGTTTTCATCACTATATCGCCTCGCCTAGACATATAATAAGAATGTAAATCTAAAGTGTCTGTTCTTTTTAGATTTTTGTAAAAAAAATTATTGAAGGTGTCTAGGAATAAGTAATAAAATACATTTCAACCATTTTTAATAATGTCTGTCTGTCTGTGTGTTTGGACATGGATCACTGTTAAAGTACTGCGTTCATGATAAAACCTTTGTGTCTTTGTTTCATTAAAATCGGTTTGGTCTATCAAAAGTTATTGTAATTTTAATGACGAGAGTATAAAGTAAATTTTCAAAAAAAAGTATTAACCGACTTCAATATCAATCAAAAACCCATAAGGCACTAAAAAGCGGAAAATAAATAGTTTATCAAATTAACCAAATGAAATAAAACATATGAATATGTGTGCTACCTAGAGAAGTACTGGAAGTCAGTACCAACCAAAATTTTTGTGTTACAGAGACGCGACAGTGGACTTAAACTT
>MU159096.1:82613-119892 GCA_015888305.1 Antheraea pernyi | reverse complement strand
GGCAGGGTCTTCACAGCTTCACCGGACTACTAAGGTTGGCGCTTAAGGCACTCAAACGATTTAGTTTTTAGGTAACATACACAAAGGCGCACGCGCACGTCGGCTTGGGCTGTTACCTGGAAAAAGACGTGTCTGTCCTAGCTAACTATTCTAAGCTATTCATATATATATACATTTGTGAACCATACAATCGAAATTGCATGATTCACAAATGAATACGTGTATATCGGATTGAAACGAACTAAAACTATTCGATTCAGTTCGATGAGGGAAAGAAAAACAAAACCCTCCCATATCCTCCGGCGCTCTCATTGAACGAACGAAACGCAACAATTCACGCACTGTTACTTCACGTCGGTATTTCGTGAGAAGGTGGTACTACCCTGGGCGAGCCGACCCATTCATGCTGAAACTAGTAATAGCTACAGCGTGACTCTACCACCTTCAAAAGTATCACCTTGTTCATGAGTTCGAAAACTATACCATAAAGCTTAATTTATAACAACTTAATAATAATTTAATAAAATCGTTATTGTTAATTTAATGAACCCTGCCATCACTAAAGTCACACTTCCAGATACTCTCTTCGATATAAAGTTTAATTATTGATGATATGTCCTAAATATACTTCGCTAAAAACCTAATAGAGTTCAGAGTTTGTAGTATATCTTTATATATATAATTCTTCTGTACATGTGTATATGACTGAGCTCCTAAGAGGCTGGAACGATTTTGTGGATTTTTTTGTGTGATATAGTGGGTCCCTGGATTTAGATTCATTATTGTAACTGGCATGTCACGCTGCGATCTGCTTTGAAGATTTTGTATTTTCACGGCAGGACAATTCTGCCTAGCCTATATATATGAACAGAGCAAAACGTTGCAACTAATTGTCACCTGGTGTTAACGACTCGCCTGCCTCACTTAATAACATTTTATATAAACATGAACCTGACATTGAGAACTAGCACCCATGAACTGTAATGAACATATACTGAGATCTATAAATTCCACTCTATATAATTTGCAACTCAACACTTTTAAAACAACTGCGGAGTGTTCTGTTAACCGATACGATTTACGTAAACATGAGCTTCTTATTTAATGTAAACATTTTCTATCAGTTTAACTACCGAATTCCTTGCTGCACTGCTTACACTACGAATATGTAATAATGATGTGCGAAATAAAATTAGGTCAAGAAGTCAAGATCAGACACGTGTAAATGCTACGTATTTTAAAATAAACAAACGTTATTTGCTTTTTAACGCACGTTATAGCTTTGCACGTTTAAGAATTTCGTATAAGTTAAGCGGTCGTTTTATATTTTATAATACATTCATGAGATATATCAATCTTGATATTTTATTTTGTGCCAAACGTAAAATGATCTTTTCATTCACGTCGTACATCTTTGAATCTTTTTATATATAAAACAATATAATTCTTATACATTTATTTATACATAATACGATAGTAATACATAACAAATACATAATAATACATACATAATACGTAATAAACTTTCTTCTTAAGTGTAATTAAAATGATAGACGTCTACGGTTGTACGCTCATCGCACAAAAATTGCTCAATAGGTTTTGTGAATCGCACACACCTTTTTTTTTGTTAATTATAGTTTTGGCAACAAATCTTTCAGAATATTAGTGCCATTATCAAGTAATAAAAGTACAAGTGTTTTATGATAATTTCAATGTTCTAACCAGATGGTCGCCCGCTTTTTTGAACTTTTCAAAGAGATTTTGTAGCATCTCAGAATTCATATCTCGTGGTATTATTTTCTATCCACTTCATTTATTCACAAAACCGAACTTTATTACGTAAAATGCCACCATTATTACAGAGTATAGAGTCAAATAACACAAGAGTATAAATTGTATATAAAAGCCACTACAGGACAAACTAAAACCCACTTTGTGACAATTGAGTAAACTAGTGTATATTAATTGTCTTATTGCTTTCAAAATACGGTCGAATGTTGAAAGTTTTTTCGTGTTTTGTTAATTCATATTTTAATGTAATGTCGTATTAAAACGTTAAGATCAATATTTAGACTTATAAGAACATAAATATTGCAACTATGTACTCCTTGTCACACAGTAACAGTGGTTCATGACAATTTGAGCCGAGAATACACGATTCTGTGCGTCACTGAGCCGAGCGTGACGTTTCCCTTTTGATCAATAATAAATAAGACTTTCTTTATACACTAAATTGTACAATTTAGTATTTACATAAATAATTAACAATAAAAGTTCTATATATGAATTCCAGTAACATACACAAAACAAAGGATGCTCGGTTTGGAGTATACATTTTAATGCAGCCACTAAAATTAATAGTTACGTCATGTTTTACGCTGCCGGCATGTTTGTTAGATTAATTTATTCTAAAGTGTACCATATGTTTTTATTACTCGGTTTATATTTTCATCTGATGACTTAATATATGGTATATTATAATTTTTAAAATTATTATTTTTAATTATTATAGGCTATGGATTTTGGAAGCAAGCGTTTTTACAAAATTGAATTAAAATCGATTTAGAGTACAAACACATTCGAATGGGAATTCTACTGCTAAATTATTGTAATCAACTATTGTACAAATGATCTCGGTAATGTACAGATTAACTAATACTCCCAAAATTGTATCAATTCCTTTTTAGATGGTGTGAACACAAGTCTGTGAGTTTTAAATGATATGACTCTAATTGTACTAGGTTAGGATAAGTTAGAATTGCTATAAAGATAAGCGAGAGCGGCGAACGAATGCGAAAAACTATTGATTCTGTTAGTGAAGTATCCGCGCGCATCGTTTTTTTTTCTCGAACTGACTACGTTATTGGCCTGGCAACATCTTAACAGCTTCATGGGACTACACGCGCGCATTGTGTTTTTTAATACGTATAGGAAAAAAATCCGCAATTGATTGTATGCATACTGTTGTAAATTTTTTGCGATACTATAAGAGCCCATGGCATACATGACTTTCTTGATTTTATAAAAGCTGAGAATTGCTCAACACATGCTCCCGAGACAGGAAGGAAATAATTCCATTAGGACTACTAGAAAGATTGTGTTATATAGCTTTAGCATGCAAAAGCTGTATAAAATAATCTTAAAATAATCACATAATAAAGCCTAAGGAAATAATTCCATTAGGACTACTAGAAAGATTGTGTTATATAGCTTTAGCATGCACAAGCTGTATAAAATAATCACATAATAAAGCCTAATTTTCTTTGGAATAATGTTATAAGTTTCGTCACCTACTTAAGAACTTAAATATCATGGACAGCACTAGCCACTCTTGTTAGACATTCTCATATTTAAATAAATTGAAATTGTACCTACGCTATAATGTATAAGCTGCATGCTATACATGTTATTTGGGTAACTATTAGAAGATATTTCCTCAGTTGCCAGACTGTTTCTACGGTTCTAACCTAGGTCCAGACAAGCATATAGGGTAGCTATAGCTACTGGTAAACTCGCATGAAAATCCATTCAGTAGTTTTTGGGTTTATCGCAAACAGACAGGCAGGCAGAGGCGGCAGAGGACTTTGTTTTATACTATGTAATGGTAATGAACTGTAAATTCTTTTTGATAATATTTTAAGCCCACAAAATTTTCCAATCTATTTACCAACTCGTTATATTGTTCGTTACCTTCTATTCGTGCTTTAAATTGGTTTTTGTCAGCTTCATGAACTGGTAGTATTTTTGATCGAAATTGTTTCTTTATTCTATCACAAAATATATAAACATTTTGCTATTTATCGACAATCTAGTACCACTTTATTTTATTTTTAAAGTCTTAGGAAAACTTACAGTTAAACGAAAAAAATCCAATACATATTTAGACATGATCCAAGGTCATTTACAAGTTTCGACATATAACTATAACAAAATATAGATACAGAGAATGAAATTAAACATTAAAAAAACAATGGAATTTAGAAGGCATGTGGGCTCTTGTAAGCTTGGGTTAAATAGAAGGTGGTAGAGCCACGCTGTAGCTATTGCTAGTTTCAGCATGAATGGGTCGGCGCGCCCGGGGAAGTACAACCCTCTCACAGAACACCGACGTGAAGTAACAGTACTTGCATTGTTGCGTTTCGTTCGGTCAGTGAGAGCGCCAGAGGCCCACTTCCCTTCCCCGTCCCCTCTATCTCTCCTCCATCCCCCCTCCCCCCAAACACAGGCTCACAGGATCACTTAACATCAAGTTACCCACTTGCTTTTTTGCCTCCTCTTGACATAAAAAGAAGAAAAAAGATCTACATTCAGATTGCTAACCAATTTATTTGTACGGTAACCTACACTAATTAAAGAAGAAATTATTAATTAAGTAAAGAAAGTCGAGGAAGTCATAAGGACTACCTACAGAAGTGAAAACTTAAATAAATGGAATTTAAACTGTATTATATATTGATATTTTAAATTAATCAGTTTGAATTATTGAAATGTCATAATTAGTAAATTGAAATTATTATCATTAGTCTCTCTTTCACACCTATTCGCACTCCGAATAATAATTATATATTTTTTATACAGTTTATTAATTCATTGAACATATGATGGGCTGCACAATCTCAATATAAAATATCAATATTCAAAATCAAAATCACTTTATTCAATTTAGGCCCTAAGAAGGCACTTAGGAACGTCAAAACTACTACCGGTTCGGAAAACTACCCAATCATCGAGAACAACCGGCAAGAAACTCGATCTGATTTATCTTTTTAACAAATATATATAATATTTAGAATAATAATATATTCTATATAATAGTAAATGTCCCAAACGTTTTTAGTGGATGCAAAGAGATGAGTCAATTCCAGACATCGCCATCGTTCACATATTGATCCACTCTATAATAGCCTTTTGAATTATTAGATCTACACAGGCTGCTATACTATGCGTCGCTAGTTTGACGCAATCCGCAATACCGTCGGTCAAGCTTACTAGGAAGTCATTGAAAATTGTATTATTTACTTCTGTAATTGTTATTTTCACTCACTTCCACAAGTTCAAAAATCTTCACATATTCCAGAGAGGTTGAAAGTTAACTTTCTGTTAACCGAGGAGCTAAAAGTGGTTGTGATGCAGCTAAAGATTTTGTAGGTGATGACTGTGAATGAGATGGTTCTTTGGTCAATAACGTTGTAACTGGAGACGAATCTTATATATGCATACTTGCTTTTTTATGTTTCTATGGTTTCTAGAACTTATGGGTTCACAGCTGATATAGTTTTTCATAAATCCTGATTTTAATCCGGTGCGGAATTTTAGTCGCAATGCGTGCGCTTTTATATCAGTCATATCGCATATTTTGCACTAACAGGTTTAGCATGTTTACAATATTAGACCACATCGTTATCTAACATCAGATAAGATTGCGATTATACGCTAAAACGCTAATACGCTATAAAGTATTTAAGAAAAACTCTCCTACAAATATAATATAGCCTTAGCAACAATAAATTGCGCCCTCGTACAGTTATTGTAAAATTAAGAAGCCCGAGGTGTCGTGATGAGTTATATTCTGCTATCACCAGATACAATAATTCGCATAAAGATAACAAACTAAATACTACTCTCATTGGCATCGGTGGTGAAAAAAGGCCAATCTATGTATCTGAGCACCTTTCTCCAACAAATAAAGCTTGCACTGCATCTTGCATCTGCACGATTGCGAGCGAAAGAGAAGTCCTACAAGTTTGTTTGGGTTAGATATGGAAAAATCTTTGTGCGCAAGAATGAGAATTCTGTCAGTTTCTTGATTAGAGATAAACAATCGCTGGATAAAATAGTGTAGTTTATTTGATACTATATGTATAAATATTGAGAGTCACATGAATTCATAACTTAATTAAAAATGGCTAATCTATCTATCTTTTATCAGAATGTTAGAGGGTTGAAAACAAAGTCTTTTGAAATCTATACGTCCATCTTAAATTCCGATTATGATATAATATGTCTAGTAGAGACTTGGTTGGACGATTCATTGTTTTCTTCAGAATATTTTGATCAAAGGTATACTGTTATTTGTAGGGATCGCTGTGATAACTTTAAGAAACTGTATTGTAAGGCTCATGGCGGCGGAATATTAATAGGAGTAAAAAACAGTTTTACATTTGTTAACAAGCTTGATTGGCAAACTTCTATTGAAGATATGTGGATACGTGTAAAAATCGGGAATACTTGTCTGAATGTATGTCTGGCCTATCTACCATCCTATATTCCTTGTGATACTTTTAAACATTTTCTCACGAAGTTAGAAGAAATTTGTCTAGGTAATGTAAATGATAAAACACTAATTATAGGCGACTTTAATTTACCTCAAATTAATTGGAATTGTCTTGAGGATCCATTCGCTAGGATCTTGGAACCAAAATCATTGGCTTTAAGGGATTTTTTAGATATTTCTGGCTTTTTACAAGTTAATAAGATCCATAATCAGACTAATAATATTTTAGATCTCATTCTAGTTGATGAACACACCAAGATCACTGTTATGAAATCTATTCCGCTTAGTAGACTTGATACTTACCATCCACCTTTAGAGTTACTCCTATCACTGAATGAGACTAAAAACGATACCTTGGCTTGTAATGCTGAATGTTTGAAATACAATTTTTATAGGACTGACTATATCTCATGCATATCTGAATTGTTGTTGATTGATTGGAATGCATTTAATAATGTTAACTGTAATGAATTTTTGCATAGTTTTTATAATATTTTATGGAAAATTATTGATAAACATACTCCCAAAAAGAGGCTAAGAAAGAATAACTATCCTATATGGTTTTCCTTACCACTAATTAAAATGATTAAGGAAAAACACAAATATCGCATAAGATTCAAAAAATATAATAATCCACGTGATTATGATACGTTTAACGCCCTACGTATTAGATCAAAAAAACATATTGTATCTTGTTTCAAGTTATATATAGCTAGGATTGAAAAGGAACTTAAAACAAATATCAAATCATTTTGGCGATATACCAAGTCTAAAAAAACATGCAATGGCATTCCCGCTCAGGTATCATATGATGGGCAAATTGCTGAGGGTAAACAAATTGCAGACCTATTCGCTTTATACTTTTCCTCAGTATACAACAATAAGCAAGTTACCAACACATTTATCGCTTCTTATCCCCCGTCATATGATAGCCTCCCAGATATATACATTAATGTAAAAGATATAGAAGTCAGTCTTGAAACTTTGGATATAAACAAAGGCGCTGGACCAGATGGAATCCCACCAATATTTATACGGCTTTGTTCAAAAGTGTTAGTTAAACCTTTACATATAATCTATAATCAATCGCTCAAAGAAGGTGTATTCCCTGACTTGT
Source organism: Antheraea pernyi (assembly GCA_015888305.1). Classification (NCBI taxonomy): domain Eukaryota; kingdom Metazoa; phylum Arthropoda; class Insecta; order Lepidoptera; family Saturniidae; genus Antheraea; species Antheraea pernyi. The sequence continues at coordinate 112,501 of MU159096.1, read as the reverse complement.
GGAAAATTTCATATGTTGTCCCCATACATAAATCAGGTAATAAGAATAACGTCTCAAATTATAGACCAATATGTATTATATCACAATTTGCAAAAGTATTTGAAGGTATTCTGTACAAAACCGTGTACTCTCACCTACGTCCCTTGATAAACTTACGACAACACGGTTTCATGTCCAACCGCTCTACAACTTCTAATTTACTTATTTACACTAATTATATAACAGATATACTGGAGACCCGAGGTCAAGTTGACACTATCTACACCGATTTTGCCAAAGCATTCGATAGTGTAGATCATTCAATATTAATGGTCAAACTTAATCACGCTGGAATTCATGGCAATCTCTTAAGGTGGTTTGAAAGTTATTTATATAACCGGTCTCAGCTAGTTGCACTGGCAGGTTATGAATCTTCCCCTTTTATACCCACATCTGGTGTTCCCCAAGGATCTAAATTAGGACCCTTACTCTTTTTAATTTTTATAAATGATCTTTTAGACTCCCTGTATTGTAATTGCCTAGCCTATGCAGATGATATTAAAATATATAATCAGATAACAAAATTAAGTGACTGTGTTAAACTACAGGCTGATCTTAGCACACTTGAATCATGGTGTATCAAGAATAAAATGTCTCTTAATGTAAAGAAATGTCAATACATAACATTTACAAACAAATTAAAATATTTGGATTTCAGTTATCAACTTGGGGGCACTAGTCTAGAAAGAGTATCCGTTATTCGGGACTTAGGAATAACTTTTGACTCCGCTTTGTCTTTCCGGCAACATATATATAATATTGTATCGAGAGCTAACAGGGCACTAGGATTTATTATACGTGTATCACGACCATTTTGCAATAACTGGAGTATTATTGTGCTTTATAACACCTTAGTCCGAAGCATTCTCGAATATGGTTCTACGATATGGTCCCCTCACTATTCCACTCACACAGAGCTCATCGAAGCCGTTCAGGCTCGTTTTGTTAGACATTTGAGTATAAGAAATGGCATTCGTATGTCTATTCCTGAGTACAATGATAGACTAAAATATTTTAACATCGCTAGCTTAAAAATGAGACGAAATGTATCTGACTTATTAATCCTACACAAAATTATAAACGGTTCCATGGATGCATTTCTTGTCAACCACTTCTACCTCAGACCTAATTGCCAAACATTGCGTAATCCACATATCTTTACCATTCCAACTGCGACCATTAACACCGTATATAACAGTCCGTTAATACGTATGGCTAGATTGTATAATGACGTATCTCGAACAAATAACAACATCGACATATTTGGTGATGCATTTGGATCATTCAAGCGGCACTTGATTAAAAACATAACTTAATTGTGTACTTATAAAAAAAAAACTGTTATTCTGTCTATATAGATACTAATTAGAATTAATTTATTTTGTCATCTATTAATGTCATGCATGCCTGTGATTGTAAGTATTACAATGTAATTTTATTTTGTAATTTACCACATGTAATTTTATCCATGTGTAATATTTATGTTGGTGTGCTAAATACATAAAAATAAAAATAAAATAAAATAACCAAAACAATGAATCTCTTTTTACGGACGTCTCGTTTATGGTTTAATAAATAATGTTTAATGCATATTTATCTTAAATGGAGATTATCGCTAAAACAATGCCGAAATGAGTATTACAAATGTATGTTATTACGATAAACAATAAAATTACATTCCGAACTTCGAAGAAGAAACATAATAAACAGAAAACAGTATTAATATTTGGACCCTATCACAACGTGTAAATACCGCAAAAATAAAGGGTCGGTAAATATGAAAGAAAACATCTGGCTCCGTAGCTAAAAGTACCTATTCGTTTTGTCTCGGAGCTGCAAACTCTATGTAATACGTCTAGAGCGAAGAAACAAAATATATATTTTACATTATTACATACATTAATGTATAATACATGTGTATGTTACTTATAAAAAAAGACTAAAGATATATAAGACTAAAAATATACTAGTATTAAATAGAAAAATACTCTGGGGGCTTTAGACTTCTGTTGAAAAAAAGGTTACTTTTTAAATTACACCTTACAAAGATAACATTATTAATATCGAGAAGCTTTAATGTTATTAAGAAAATTTATAGAAAAACTAGGGTTTTCCTAAAAATTGAAACTTGAGTAAATAATCAATTATATTCGAATTTCGACCATTAATTATGTACAATTTGATGAATAAATGTAAATAAAATGGGTACCGATATACATGGAACATATATTCCATTGTTTTTAACCGACTTCGAAAAAGGAGGAGGTTATTAACCGACTTCGAAAAAGGAGGAGGTTAGTACGTTCGGTTGTGTTTTTTTTTTTTTAACCGATTTCGAAAAAGGAGGAAATTGTTAACCGACTTCGAAAAAGGAGGAGGTTACTACGTTCGGTTGTGTGTATTTTTTTTATGTATGTTAATCGATATCTCCGTCAATTATTAATCGATTTTAATGATTCTTTTTTTATTTGAATCGATTATATTCAGAGGTGGGCCCATATAAATTTGAAGAAAATATTCAACCCCCTAGGGGCTGAAAGTCGTTTCTTTGATTTTCATCCACTTCATATTTACGTATTTTCGTGAAATTGTAATATATTTGAAGTCAATGCCAACCTACATTCATATCATCTACATACAAAGTTTTGGTCCACTCTCGTGTCTCATGATGTATATCTGTATGGTATACATATTTTATTACCTGCAACAAATTTGAACTGTAGGTTGGCATCGACTTCAAAAATATATTATTCGGTAGCGCGAATATCAATATTTTTTATTTAATTTGGTTAATTTAATAATTCAGTTATTTTTCGCTTTTTAGTGCCTTATTTGTGTTTCACATCGAAAGCGGTTTATTTTTTTTTTGGAATTTTTTTTTAGAAAAACCATCTTATGATTTCGTTAAATGGCTATGTGAAATTAGTTTAAAATGTTCTATAAAAGATAATGTGTGAGAGATTTTAACTTTAATTTAATTAGATTATTGTGGTGTTGGTGAGACTATTAGCAACATCTTAAATAAAGAAAAAATACTATGGTATACGTGTTAAAACTTTTATTAAAGTACCTTTGTGTCGCATTAATAATGCGCTCTCATTTGAACGATTTATCTCCATGAATAATAGTAATATTGTTTAAACGTGAAAAAATACTATGGTATACGTGTTAAAACTTTTATTAAAGTACCTTTGTGTCGCATTAATAATGCGCTCTCATTTGAACGATTTATCTCCATGAATAATAGTAATATTGTTTAAACGTGGAAAAATAAATAGATCTTGTAAATAAAAAGAATACACGCTCTTGTTCCACAAATAAGTGAACAGGAAAAACTTCTTGCCATCCACAAAACTGGTTCAAATAAAGCCAATTTTCTCCCTCTCCACTCACTTTCTGAATACAGAATAGGTTCGTAAATGAAACAAATAATTATTATTTAAGTAAGAAATAAGTTAAGGGTTTCTCTTTTAACATGCTTCTTGCTTTATGAAGTGATCGGGGGAAAGTGTCGTGTTCGCTGGTTCCTGGCTCAGTCCGTGTGGTGGCGTTAGCGAGGACTCATTTCTCGATACTGGTTGGTCAGTTGATTCTAGATGTCTGCGTTCGGTGGGAGATGGGCGCCTTCGCCTCGCTCTACCTTGGCAAGATAATCTCTCAATTTTCGATTCTCCTTGGGATCTGCTAGGAAGAATTGAATTTCATTCCCGTGCGGTCGTGCATTCGTCGAGCGTTCCAAGATAGCCGCCAATAGCTTGAAGTACTCTGCCCATCTGGGCAGGTACTCGGCCACGATAGGACGAAAACTCTGCCAACGTATCGTGTTTGTTTGTTCCTGGCTTAGTCCGTAGGATCGCTGCGTTTTGCTGCGTAACGCTCTGCCGAGCGGGCCGACTTGATTGTCCGGAATCAAAGGCGGATCGAGATTACCGCGAACGGTGCGTACGAGCGCCACTACGTCTTTGGCGGCAGGTTCTTTATCGTTTGTTACGGCTTTTTGTGTGGCGTAAATACAGCGCCATCCAGCGGATCATTTTCACCGATAAAGCCCCAAGTGTAATCAGCTGGGCAAGAGTGCGAATATTACTCTTGTACGCATCCGCCGGACGACTGTCACTCCTCCATTGGCTGCGGTTGCGGCGTAGGCACGATGGTGCGCAGTCCAGTAGGTGTAGCGGTAGTCGTCGGATTGCCCCTGAGAAGGGCCTTTTTTAGTTCCTCGACTAGGCGTTGCCGGGAAGAAGGAGCGCTTTTGCGACGCATCGTCGCGCAGGACAGGCGGTAAGTCGCGGAGCTCTGTGAAACGTCCTCGAGCGCATACAGACAACGGAGCAGCCCCTATGCGTGTATTTTTGTCGCGAATATATATACAAGCATATAAGGTACCTTTCATACATAAAACAAAACACTGTCGCAGAGGGATACGCCAACTTTATATTTTCTGGAATGCGACAATTACTTGACAATGGCCCTAATTAAAATAACAATTAATACAGCCTGTAATTAATACAGATAAAACACATATTTCGTAATTAAAAGACTATTTTCAAGAGAACAAACTCGCGTGTACCAACTAGTTAAGTGATTTATTTATTTTTTAGTAGCGTTAAGTTAAGGACGGAAACGCAAACACCAATGTGATTTTCTTATATCACGTGGAACACGTACGAACACACGTTAGTAGTCCGGTGAAGCTGTTAAGACCTTGCTTGGTCAATAGCGTAGTCAGTTCGAAAAAAAAAAAAAACTTATATCACGTGGAACACGTACGAACACAATTAGTCCGGTGTAGCTGTAAAGACCCCACCGGGCTGTACCGTAGTCGGTTCGAAAAGAAAAAACAAAAAAAAACGTCCGAGCACAATACATGTAAGAATAAAAGGAAAGATGACAGAATTACAGTAATGCCATATAGGTAATTATTCGAGACCCAAATGCATTCGTTTACAGAGCAAGATATAGCAAGCAAGAACAAGTATTATTGGAGACCTATTTTATTAATAAATTCCATTGTTTACTTTATGACGTTGCGTTTAAGAATATCAACAGCTTTTAATACACAATTCAAAATACAATAAACAATTTACAGCTAATTAAAGATATTTACTAGTAAACAATGAAGTAGTAACAAGAAGAAACTAAGTTAAATGAAGAATAATTAATAAACCACAGTAAAAGTTACATATTAGGTACTCGGGTCAAACACTGGTTTGATGATCGCTTGTTTTGCGACTTTAATTGGAGTGTTAAAAAGTTGTAGATTGAATTCTTTACTAAGTTTGATAATGTACTTGTCGGATATAAGCAATATACGTATTCAATTCAATTATTCATTATAATAAAACGTCAGTTTGGGGAAGACGTTTCGACTTCCAGGCTGATTTGACAAGGGTCAGATCATTCTGATGTCGATTTAGGTATTAGGTACATCTCCTTATGAATATGTATTGAATTAAATTATTCAATTACGGTCCGTCTTCATTATTCGGGAACCATAAACAATTTACCATGGTGGTCTAGTGACTTGACGAGTGGAATATCAATCCGGTGTCTGCACGTTCGAACTCCGGCATGTACTAACGATTTTTTCAGAATTCGCGTATATTTACTAATTTAAATTGCTAACACTATCGGCTGACGGTGAAGGAAAACATTGTGAGGAACCCTGAACCAGAGAACTCTGGATTTGCCGTGCAGTGGGCCTCTTACAAGCTGAAGATGATGATCACCGCGAGAATTCGCGTATATTTACTAATTTAAATTGCTAACACTATCGGCTGACGGTGAAGGAAAACATTGTGAGGAACCCTGAACCAGAGAACTCTGGATTTGCCGTGCAGTGGGCCTCTTACAAGCTGAAGATGATGATCACCGCGATCAAAGAATAAAGAGGGAAATATGAGTACGTAGAGATTTTGTGTTATATGTTACGTACTAAAAAAATAATAAGTAGTTATTCTACAGTGCTTATAAAATAACTCCATATCACTCGCAATATCACGACATAAGTTTTTTTTTTTTTTTCGAACTGACTACGCTATTGACCCAGCAAGGTCTTAACAGCTTCACCGGACTACTAAGGCGAGCGCTTAAGGCACTCAGCCGATTTTATTTTGACAACTAGCTCAAGGGTGCGCGGTACACCTCGGCTTTGGCTGTTGCCTGATACATGCAATTCGCGACATGTGAACGATGGTGATGTCTGGAATTGACTCATCTCTGTTGTATTTCTCATCTCTGTTGTTATCTTCAGCCAATGGCGTTTGAGGTCATTAGTAACTCACCCTATATAGTCAATAGCACGGACGAAGGTCAATAATAGTTTTCGCGATACGTACTTTGCATAAAAAAGACTACTTTCGTGTTGCACGTCAAACCTACTTTTGAGCGAGCGAAACCGCGAGCAAAACATAATAATAAATAAAAGAAACTTTCTTTACTCCAGAAATGTAGATTGAAGTTATTGATATATGTAACTCATATGGACTTATTTATGAAATTACCGATTGACATGATGTGAGATTTTTGTTTGAAAAAACGAAACAAACCGACAAAATTCCTGTATCTGTTGCTTTGTTTTTTTTTTTCGAACTGACTACGCTATTGACCAAGCAAGGTCTTAGCAGCTTCACCGGACTACTAAGGCGAGCGCTTAAGGCACTCAGCCGATTTTATTTTGACAACTAGCTCAAGCGCAGTGATGTAAAATTTTGTGTCACTGTATCGCGCGAGCAGCGTACTCAAGGACTGAGGGAACGGACCTAGGCTTGAGCTGCTGCCGAGGGGGGCCAGACATTTTATCTGCTGCTATTTATGGTTAATACTTTACAACAGAAGACTATAAAAAACATAGTTATTACAGATGTCTCTAATATGCGCATAACTTGACGTTAAACTAGATTTTCTTATCGTTCATCAAATATGATGGACACTAATCACAATTTATTACACTTGTCGTGAGATTTTATCGGGCGATAATCTTTATATTAAAGCCAGAAGCACAATAGAGCAGTAACTGAGAGGCAAACGTTTGGATCACGTCCAAAACTGTATTCCCAATTCTTAAATCGTTCATATTTTTATATCGAAAATAGTTTTTGTTTACCTTGTTATGTATGGGTATGAATGGAAATAATTGTTTATCGAATAATGATATCTTTCAAATCGATGCAACTTTTTTAATCACAATAAACCATATTATATTGACATTGACAGGAATTAAACTAGAAGTATGAAAAAAATCCGCACGAAAACATTTCTTCGAATAATTACACATTAATTACTTGCATTTTTAAAAAAGAATGATGACATTTGTCAGAATCTTAAAAGTGACCATAATATTAATATAGTTTATAGATATAAATATAACCTTAGATTTTATACACAACATTGTAGCAGCTGTAAACAGCTGATCCTCTCAGCGACCGCGTGCGCTCATTGGTCCTATCAAATAGCGCGCGCTGCCTTGTTTTCCTGTAACACATTTCCGTATCTTTTCCGTATCACTGGAGGAAAGGTGTAAAACAAAAAAAACGTTTTCCAATTTTTTAATTGATAACACTAAAGTTTTAGTCAAATTACTACCAAAGAAAAAAAGAACGAAGAAATTGGAAAAAAAATCGGATGAGAAACAGAGGGGGGAGTTGTTTTGAACTGTTATTCTACTGCCAATTTATATATACATGTACATATTTTTATCTAAGCGCTTGAAAAAGTGTTTCCTCCGCATACACTGTCGGTTAGTAAGCTCTCATTCGACGTATTATTGAAAAGATCTTTTATGTAAACGACTATGTTAATACAGAGGCTTTTTGTATAGAAAAAAGAACGACAGCCTTGCGTTGTAATATGTTTAAAGCGTAGGAGAATGGTTGGCGGTATTGAATAAATTTGTTCTTCGAAATAACACTTGTGATGTTCGTTGTTTTCTATATGTATTTTACAAAATAAGTTTCTATTTAAACTTTATACAAATAGTAGGTGAGGCACGCAACAACTTTCACTTTAAAATAATTTTACTGTCTTATGAAAATTACTTTTTTTCTCTCGAACTGACTAAGGTCTCAACAGCTTCACCAGACTACATGAAAACGACATGTTTAATTTGGATTAATTATATTATCTTTACTAGCTGTACCTGCAGCTCCGCAAGCGTTTTTTTAATTCGTATTAAAGTATTATAAAATTGTGAGACTATGTACAACTATATAAATGCTTCTTAAAAGCAATTGCAAGTATGACACGCACGCCACTTACAGTTACATGTAACGTGTACATTAGATATATAAATACTAACAGCGCACCAAATGAAGTTTTTCATCAGCAACATATTTAAAACCTTAACCCACAATATTATAACTACCTATATATATATAACAATATAATGCTCACTTACACTGTATAAGGAACTAATGAAACAATAACTTAAAATATTATTATAAAGATTTACATTTACATTACATTTAATATACATTGACATTATTATAATTAAGATTTTGTGACTATACAAAAAATAACCGCTTGTCTGTTCCGCAAGAAATTGTATAATGGAACTCTTTACGTATTACGTAAAAATAAAGAATGAGTTGAAATCTTGCTAAATTTCATACAGACAAAGTCGCGGGTAACAGCAAGTCCAAATAGAATAACCTCAATTTCTTTTTATAAGGTTCGCTATCTACCAGTGAAAGTCCCGTGAAAATCGGTCTAATCGTTTTGGTGATAGCACTGCGGACGAAGCCACGGTTAACAGTTAGTATAAACTAAAATTACTTTTTATAAGATCAGCTATCTGGCAGTGAAAGTTTCGTGAAGATCGGTCGAACCGTTTTGAAGATTGCACTGCGGGCGAAACTACGGTTAACAGCTAATATAAACTAAAATTACTTGAATTACTTTTTATAAGGTCAGCTATCTGCCGGTGAAAGTTCCATGAAAATCCGTTCAAGCGTTTTGGAGATAGCATTGCAGACAAAGCCGCAGTTAATAGCTAGTTTAATTTAGAGTAACTCGCTGTAATTTCAGCTATCTGCAAGTTAAATTCCCGTCAAAATTGGTCCAGCCGTTTCGGAGATTATCCAGAACAGACAGACAGACAGATAGACTGACAAAAATTTTAAAAGTTGCATTTTTGTTATCAGTACCATGTATACCGTAGTATACAGTATTCGTACCCAATCGGTAAAAAAAATATATTTTCATATTACATACAGACACTTCATTTTTATTATATGTATATAGATTAAATTTTATTATTAATACTTACCCCTTATGGTAACGCGTAATGATAATAGAACAATTTGAAAGGTCTTTCTGCAAGAAAAGTCTCAGAAAAGTCTCTACAAGAACTTAGTGGGATCTTGAAATAAAATGTAGCAGATTTTATATTATACTAGCTGACCCGTGCAACGTCGTCTGCATCAAATCGGTTATCACCGGTTTCAATTATATTTTTAAATGCGAAAAATTTTAAAACTTTAATAAACCTAAAATTTGGGCAGGCAGCGGCGGGGCTTTCCTCTCGTTCGTCCCGTGAGGGGCACTCGGGGGGACCGCATCAGGGTTACCCCTCTGGCAGTGGCTTCGCTCTCCCCCCGTCTAGCGGGAGCGTCTTATGTATTGGAATGCGCGCCTCTTGAAAGGCGCTCTCCCGGAGAGGTCTCGACTATCCGTCGGTGTGCGATGGTCGTCTCGGTTCTGTGAAGGGTGAAGTGCAGACCGGCATGCTTGAGGCGCATTAGTTGCGCAGCAACTTCCACATTTGGTCCCCGAAATCCGCTCTGATGGCGCAGGCTTCTTCCGGGGAGGCTTTCTTCGTCTTTGGACTTCGATGTTGGCTTTCGTCTGGCGGTCTTGGGACCCCTATTGGGGTTTGTTGGCGTGGGCCATGAGGCTCGTCGGCGCCGTCTCCTCCACCACCGGTTGGACAACCCTGGTATTTCCACAGCTGGGTCGGCGGTTCCGTAACTCGCGCTTGAATACTGAGCATCATCTGGAGATTTGATCTGGAGCCGTGTGCGTGCCCCCGCAGTTGGCGCAGGTCACCGGCTCATCTCTCGGGCGGTCACATAGTCGGGCGGGGTGTGCCCCCCGCACCGCACGTAGGCAATCTGGCGATGGCATTGTAGAGAGAAGTGCTGGAACTGCTGGCAGCGAAAACACTGCGCGAGCCGGCGCTCCCCCCTCTAGGCTTCTATTGTTATTCTGGACATGCTCATTGATGTGTGGGTATCATATACGGCGGGTATAAGCCCGGGCGTCCTCTTCAGTGGCAAGCAGCGGTTTTGTTTTTTTTTTCTTAACTGACTACGCTATTGGCCTTTTCGGAGGCCTCTACAGCTACACCGGACTACTCAGGCAAGCAGCGGCGCGGCTCGCGGCTTTATATACCCGCGCAGAGGTGTACCACCTATATCGTCCAGCCTAAGCTGAACCCAATTTCATATGATTGGTGATATAGATCTGAGGTCAACTTACATTGGTTTTATTAATTTTCCGAAACTGATCATTTTTACCTTATATTTATTATTATTATGTAATCATAATTTTATATAGACCATTATTATTATAATGAAATTTAGTAAAGTTGCAGTCAATGCTACTGAAAAGAGAAAGAACAGTAGATAGATAGTTTAACAAATGTTCGACGTGATTCTTTAAATTGGCATAACTTTTTTATTTATGAACCGATTGACATGAAACAAACACTAAATGTTAAGTGAACCTTACCACGATATATCAGTGAAAACCACATCTAAATCGGATAAGGCGTTTCTGAGATTAGCGTGCACAAACGCACAGACAAACAGACAAACAGACAAACAGACAAACAGACAAAAATTCTAAAAATCATTGTTTTGGGTTCTATTGCATTTATAAAGACCCCTAATAATAGTTTTTGTCATATATACTTCATGTACAGACAGCGATCAGTTACATTTTTATTATATGTATAGATTAATAATTTTGTTTTATTTTTATTTTTTCTTGTATTATTATTGTTTAGAATATTGTTATTGTGCAAAAGTGTAGTGGATGAGAAATAATCAGAGTATGGATTCCGACTTGCTAGAAAAACTCCCTGGAAAGTTCTAACAAGACGGCTACCGTTTTGTTAGAAAATTGAATTGAACGCAAAAAACTAGTAATATAATTACTTACTCGACAATGGCAGTACTACATCCAATAGGTAAACCATTGACGCCACTAACAGTTTATATATTTTGTAACGTAGTTTTGAATGATTATCCGCGACACAGGATTCAGTTCCTAGTGCGGGAATCTACAGTTATTTTTATGCCATGTAACATCATTTTGTTAAATAAATACGTTTTACATTTACTTATTAGAAGATTGGTTGCCAAAAAAAGTATTTTTAGCTGTTACAGTGTTTTGAAGTTTGAAACGTCATCATCAGCCTGTAAGAGACCTACTGCAAGGACGTAAGTCTCCTCCCGATGAAAGTTATGGGCATAATTACCACATCAGCCAGCGACGTATTGGCGATTTCAAACTTTGAGCAATCCACAGTTCTATGTTTTACCCCTTACAGTTACAAGAACAATTCTCAGGTTCAGGTTTCCTCACGATGTTTTCCTTCACCGTCAGCCGATAGTGTTACCAATTTAAATTAGCAAATGTACGCGAATTCTGAAAAAATCGTTGTTACATGCCGGGTTTCTAACCAGTGGAAATATATATGTTGTTCGACCAGTTAGACCTAGTGATCTAGTAACCAGCACGACAATTTTTTTTAAGCGAGTGTTCTTTGAACTGTATTTTTGGTAGGAAATAAGTTTATAATTTCGTGTCATGATTTGCTACGTAAGCATGACCGTTGTTAACGTCTACGTCCGGTACCGTGACACACCCGAGAGGCGAGACTACAACGCCACCCGGGGAACGAATTATTTTTATTTTTTCTTGTATTATTAATGTATTACGTAATATGGTTCTGTTATTGTGCAGAAGTGTAGTGGATGAGAAATAATATGACAGAGTATGGATTTCGACTTGCTAGAAAAACTCCCTGGAAAGTTCTAACAAGACGGCTACCGTTTAAGTAGTACTAGTCTAGTAAGCAGCACGACAATTTTTTTTAAGCGAGTACTCCTTGAACAGTATTTTTGGTAGGAAATAAGTTTATAATTTCGTGTCATGACGTGCTACGTAAGCATGACCGTATTGCGCTTGCACGGCTTCCGTCAGACTAGCGACGTGTAGTATAGGGGTCATTGTATATGTAATATTGATATTTTGTAGCTCATCATACGTTTAATTGATTAATAGACTTTATAAAAATGTATATAACGATTGCTCCGAGTGCCAATAGATATGAAAACCTCAGTAATGTTAATAATTTCAATAAACAAATTCTGAAATTTAAATATTGTTATTCACACTATAATTAATATGAAAATTCAAAAGAGAACATATTTATTTAATTGTTTTGAGTTTTCACTTGTATCGGCAGTCCTTATATAGGTATAGGCTCTCATCGAAAATCAGCGCTTATAGTATTGCAGATTTTTGCTGAATGGGTTCGCCAATTGTTGGACATCTATTTTTCCTTTTTAATTTTTTTTTCTTACTATTTAGTTTGTGTAATTTAGTTTAATTGTATGGCTGTTCCAACAACAAAGTATTTCTTTCTTATGACTGCCTCGACTTTTATGAGTTTGAAACGTAATTAATGGCTTTAAATGTAATTATTACTGTTTTATTTAAAAAGTTTTTAGTATTAAATCGAGTAAAGTAGTAACGGAGCTGTGAAATTATGTTTTCTGAGTCTAATAATAACCTTGTCTGAAAATTTAAACTTTCCCCCGACAATATTTCCACGTCGCCGGTCCCCGCACTAAATCCGATTAGGTTTTCGTGAAAATCGACCGATACGATTTTCCAGTCGGTTTCCCCGGATAGGTACACACCGAAGCCTCAATATACTCTGTGAGCATAAGTTATTTTCATCTTGGTAACTCTCATCCCTCCTTGTATAAATATTGTTAGAAGATTATCTCGAGTTATTACACGTTTTATTAAATGCATATATAATATATTTGTATTCTGTACAGGAAATTCGTTACATTATTAAATGTTAATGTTACAAAATAATAGATAAGTATACATATCGTTTTTATTGCTCGCGGCTTCACTCGTTGAAGTGAAACTTGTTATGGCATGGTAGGGAAGAATTTTCGTTACGCGTTACGCGTTAAATGTAACGTATATGTGTAAGTATTTATAAGTGTCAGTATGGGTCTAGTTGTACACAAGAATGAGTAAATGTATAGTTAAGTATTTATGCTATGGAACTATATAGTTTATGAGCATTTTCATATAAATCTATATTTCTCAGACGATTTTCTTTACTCTTTCTTTTTGGTTTGTTGCTTTGGATAGCAGTAGTGTGTTATCTATACTAATATTATAAAGAGGTAGAGTTTGTGAGTTTGTGACGTTGTAAGAGGTAATCTCAGGAACTACTGAACCGATTTAGAACATTTACCAATATAAAGCCACGTTATTTGTGACACATCATCACGCTAAGACAAATAGGAGCGGAGCAACAATGAAAAATGTTTTAATATCGCGGTATTTTTTCTTTTGAGAGCTTCCGCTGCGTCTTAGCCTAAAATAACTATTCCAAGCGTACGAAGTCGCGGGCAGAAGTTATTAACTAATTATATTATCTATACTTAATATTATAAAGAGGTAAAGTTTGAGAGATTGTAGCGGGTAATATTTGGGGAGTCGGGGAAAAAATGGTCGAACGAAAACGTTTCTAACGAACGATGAGAGATATATGATTGAGTTCTAGAAAAAAGTTGTAGCTTGATAATGCCTATTACCGCCCAACGAAGTGGGCACGGGTCGGCTAGTCAATAAATTTAATATGGGGCCCTTCAAGCGTAACGTGAAGACACATTTATGCAAGCCGGCATGACAGCGGCGACCGGTGAGGGATAGTGTGTCTCTCGGTAGTCGCCATTGTTTTTGAATTATACTGTGCTCATCATCAGGCACAGTAAAGTCACTTTGCCGTGCTACGATAAAATAAATTGGAAAACGTTTTTTTTTCTCTACGGTTGAAGTTAGACCATTGGACGACCACTCGTATATATAATTAAATATATATAAGCCAAAAAAAGTTGTACTTTTATATCACAGGAGGCAAACGAACCGGTGGGTCACCTGATGTTAAGTGATCATCACCGTCTGTAGACACTTGCAACACCAGGGGAGTTGCAAACGCGTTGCCCGCCTGTGTTTAGGAAGGCGGATGGGGAGGGGTGGTGGATATCCGGCATTCTCACTGATCGAACGAAACGCAACAATACAAGCACTGTTAGTTATTTCACGCCAGTTTTCTGTGAGAGGGTGGTACTATCCCGAGTGAGCTGACCTATTCATGTTGCAATATATATATATTTTTTAATGTCGTTGGTGGCAAATCTTTAAAAACGAAAGATCACCACAAGTTGTATAGATACCAAACATAAATCATGAAAGATTTTTTTTTATCTCAATATGATGCAAACGAACAGTTGTGTCACCTGATGTTAAGTGATCACCACCGTCCATGGACACTAACAACACCAGAAGAGTCGCAAGTGCGTTGCCACCCTTCGGAGGAAGGGTTAGGGGAGGGAGAGGGAGAGGAGAGAGGAGAGGGGAGGGGAGGTGGGCCTCCGGCGCTCTCACAGACCGAGAGAAAGGCAACAATGCAAGCACTGTTACTTCACGTCGGTTTTCTATGAGAGGGTACTAACCCGGGCGAGCTGACCCATGCATGCTGAAATCAGTAATATTTTCAGCGTGACTGGGATTTTTTAAGGTCTTTCGCCATATTTGACCGCCACGTTGGAGGTCTCTATCTCTTTTCTCTTCAGGTAGGTTCAAAGCTAGAAAGCTAATTGGATCACATAATTATCTTTACATCTTTTTACATGCTCATACTATTTAAGGCGGTTCTTGGTCTTTATACCAATGATTGGTGTGACTTTAACACTCGTATATGCAAATTTCACGATGATCGAGTAAGGCATTACAGATAAATAAACAAACTTACATTCGCATTTGGAATATAATTTAGGATAATATAATATTTTAATTCCAAAATCCGTTGCGTAGTTTAGAAGAACTAAGGACATGTTTTTTCTGTATCTCTGACAACAATTAAATTTTATAACGATCAGCTAAGTATTTAAGACGTGTGTTTAATAAATAAAGAAACTCTCACTTACTTTTACAATATTATTTTGAAAGATAAAGCGCAATTTAATAGTAACTACGATCATCAAGGGGTCCGCAATCTATCGACGATTGTCGCTCACATACCCGCCCTTATGCCACTCGGCAGCTGAACGTACACTTGTTGATTCCGAAGATAAAAACTAAAAGATCCACTGTGGCTAAACAGCAGGATATGATAATATATAGTGATAAAATTATCATGTACATTCTGGTAGCATGGATATAAACACCCCACATGTGAGCATGCTATGGTCTTATCTAGTCGTATAGAATTGCCAAGTCCCACATGAACAACATTGAAAATGATATTTATGGCTGATCTCAAAAAGGACTTCATAAGCAGCGTAAAGCAGTTCTTAAGGAGCGTAAGTAGTAGGCTCCTACTCCTGAGAACTGAGAATGAGGTGACACCCACATTTTTAAAACGCAATGTAGTATTTTTTACTAGTAAAATATTATTGACATTTAGAAACTTACTTTTGAATACATTAATAAGTTGAATTTTTGTTATAATGTCTCTAACGTTACTTAACACCTGATGATATCTACTACGTTATACAACGTACCAAAAATGAGTCAGATTCTTTGTCAAGCTTAGATGACGGCATTTGACCATAAACATCTAATACCAAACTTAAAAACGTTAAACCTAAAGAGGAGTAGCTTTTAGGTCGGCACCCTAATTTAATGCATTTGACGGACACTTCTTGAAACACTGAGATGATTCCGTACCTCTACACTCCATAATGAGAAGGAGTTCGGAGTTTTTGGCGGTATCTTGGATTGTCATGTAGAGGATTTTATATTTTATTCATAATCTTGTGTTTTTTGGATTTATATTTTGTATAATTGGTACTGTTTTTCGTAATGTGATTATTGTGCACAAGGAAAGTGGATAGCAAATAACATGATATTTATGGCTGATCTCAAAAAGGACTTCATAAGCAGCGTAAAGCAGTTCTTAAGGAGCGTAAGTAGTAGGCTCCTACTCCTGAGAACTGAGAATGAGGTGACACCCACATTTTTAAAACGCAATGTAGTATTTTTTACTAGTAAAATATTATTGACATTTAGAAACTTACTTTTGAATACATTAATAAGTTGAATTTTTGTTATAATGTCTCTAACGTTACTTAACACCTGATGATATCTACTACGTTATACAACGTACCAAAAATGAGTCAGATTCTTTGTCAAGCTTAGATGATGGCATTTGACCATAAACATCTAATACCAAACTTAAAAACGTTAAACCTAAAGAGGAGTAGCTTTTAGGTCACTGCTGGAATATACTTTAAATTATTCTGAGTAAATTTTCAACTTAAAGATTATAGCTAGCCAGACAAGCACTGTAAATAACTCCCAACGCTATAAGAGTTCAGTATCAAATAAATTGTAATAAATCATATTACCCAGTGAACACGTAATAGATCAAACGTCCGATTCTGCTTTAGAGTGGATAAATTCGATGAAAGATGTGACGGCAGCTCTGCGAGCCGGCCACTACACTTTAAGAAAATCGATTTTTAACGGTCAATTGATTTCTGAATGGGCCTCTTCAAGAGGACTTAGAGTGTCTGGCCTCGTGTAAAGTATAACGAGATTATATTTTCATAAATATAGCGATACACGTTACTTGATTTCTGTGATTCTAGATAATTTTCTTTCGTTCTCATCGAAATGGTTTCGCTTCATGGTAACTGTGTAATTTATATGAATTACTACAATCTTTTATTTTTTTCATCGTAATTTTATCATTAGTACTTTGTTTCTTATTTTATCTTCGGTAACCCATCTTCTACATTATTACTGCCATTGTAGAGTAATAATATTACAAGTATTTTGCAATAATTTCAATGTTCTGACAAGATGGACCACCCCTTGTTAGAACTACCCAAGGAGTTTTTGTGGTATCTCATTATTCGTGCTCTGTGGTGTTCAGGTGGGGTCGAGTAAGACAGCAATACCGCGTCAAACGACAAAGATAAAGTCAAACAAGTTTGTTCATGCCATTGTGGGTACTGTGGAGTCGTATATTAGTGCATGTGATTTCAATATTGGAAGGGAAATAATGCGATAAGATCAAATAGAACCGGTAATAGAAGCAAATAATAATATTATTCAATATAGAACATTCTAGAATAATTCAAAGTAAAAATACCGCACGGGTGAACGTAACCGGGAAATAATAATATAAACTCAAATCAAACGATACACGAAGGTCGCCAACGTGAAATAACAAACGCTAATCCAAACAAAACTATCGGTTATAAATAAATACCAACTTCACAGAGTTCAGGAAACTAGTACAGGTGAGAAATAGATATAATTTACAAACAACGCCAAACTTAAAGTACGTTTAACGATAATAGAATGTATGAATTAAATTATACTATTTAAAATTTTGTAATGCCTTGGATATCAGTTATTTACTGCCTTAATTTTCATGCGTTTAAAAATTCAAGATAACCGTTGTCATGTTGAACCTATTTTGACTAGGCTTTAATTGGCAAAGAGAGGATTATCTATAGGAGATTGTTTTATTTAATCGTACGGCTAAATAGAGTATCCATCCTTTATTAACGTCGATTGATTACTCTGTTTGTCGCTGCGAGGCTCAGTGTATGTGGAACAGTGCAGTAACCAAAAATTTGTTACTCTTAAGCACCCGGGGAGCATGGGCAGGGGAATGAGAGGTGCACTTTCTCAGTATATAGTATTTTATCTATGGTGCACTTCCTGCAGATACGAGTAACACCAGCCCCCTAGTAAGCAGTAACTATAGGGGATAAATTGTATACAGGTACCTTGGAAGCGTTAAAATATTTGAAAAATATCCATAATTTATTCAGATATAATACATGGTTCCCAAGCCATAAGAAAGGATAAGTCGCAGGCGTATGCTAATCGTATAAAAATAAAGATAGACAAGGATAAGAAGATGGTGAAACTTACTTATATAAAGCCATTTATCATTATCTAAAGTTAATTGTTTTCATGATTTATGTATGGCATCTATAAAACTTGTGGTGATCTTTCGTTTTTGATGATTTTGCTAATAGTGATACAAATGAGTAATTTTGTAAGACGTACTACGCCTATAAAATATATTCAATCTGGCGTTATTAAAATACTTGACTTCGCCAAGTAATGTAAAAAATGTCTCGTATTTTTAAATAATGTTCAATTTTAAAAATGTTGAAAACTTGGACGGAGAATATAGGCCGAGCTTTAATGAAATGACGGCAATATTCAGAGTAAATTGAGAAATCGTCATTTATATATGAATTTTAACAGTCAAATGACTTTCTGATTAGCACTGATTATTTGTGTCATTTATAATGTGGTTAAATATTGGGCATATAAGATTTTGACAATAATATTTGTTAGTAACAACGGATATCTTCCAGGAATAATATAATTACTACGTGCAGTGCAAAACATTGAATATACTTTAAGATTTCTATTCATTTAACTATCGTAATATATATCATCGATCTACATAAATTAATTACAAATGAAAAAATATTATGTACTAATACGACCTGTACAAAAAATGCAATATTTCCGAAAACTGAAGAAACGTCTGAAATTATCTAGAATTCTCTACAAACATCGCGTATAAACTCGTAGAAATAGACAAAGAAACGTAATAACGCATCGTTGCATAGAACATGTCCACAATGAGACAAAATAGTTCTAAATATAGTATATCTCGACTTACACCTTTCCTTATAAATCTAGTTTTAAACGTATTCTAGAGATTCTAGATATATAAGCGAGGCACGGAGCGACAGACGACAGTTCTCATCTGATCATAGAAGTAAGCGAAGGAATTACATAAGAAGTATGAAGGGTAGAGATAAAGGGAACTATCTCATATGGGGCACACATTGAAAAGATGTCCAGTTTGAAGCACTAACCATTAGTTCCAAGAACCTCCAAAATGGCGCTAGCAATAATCAAATAGTCTGAAATAATCTTGTAAATATAATGAAAAATAACTGCTGTAAGAAAACGTGGAGTGTCATAGGATTTTTGTGAAATTAATATAAAACTTTCAGTGTATTTTGAGTGTATACTTTTATAAAATTTGTTAAAATAATTTAACAATACTTATGCTACTGTAGTGCCACCCTAATTTAATGCATTTGACGGACACTTCTTGAAACACTGAGATGATTCCGTACCTCTACACTCCATAATGAGAAGGAGTTCGGAGTTTTTGGCGGTATCTTGGATTGTCATGTAGAGGATTTTATATTTTATTCATAATCTTGTGTTTTTTGGATTTATATTTTGTATAATTGGTACTGTTTTTCGTAATGTGATTATTGTGCACAAGTAAAGTGGATGCAGATAATACCACGGAACATGGATTCTGACTTACCATAATAACTCCCTGGCAAGTTTTAACAAAAGGTCACCATGTTAGAGCATTGAAATAAACGCAAGAAACTTGTAATATCATCACTCGATTATAATAGAAATAATCTATTAAAAGATTGGTTGCAAAAAAAAGAAGGAATTCTAAAAAAGGATTACAACCATAGAGAAGTAAAAGATGTATAGAGAGTAGTAGTAATAATATTCGTCCAATAGGACAGGCGAAGGAATTAATCCATACTGCCAATTCTGAAGTTGTCAATATAGGTAAGTTATTATGTATTCTTTATAGGCCTAATCGCCAAATCTTCTATATAATATTTCGTACATTTTTAAAAATCATCTTTTATTTCTGTAGTTGTCAATATAGGTAGTTTTTATTTATTCTCTAGTCAGTTTTATGTCCAAGTTAATGTAAAGGCATACGCGCCAAATCTTTTCTATGTCTAAATTAGTGTAAAGGCAGAAACGCCAAATCTTATATAATATATTCTTTTTTATCTTAATCTATTTGTTAATAGTAGCGTACTATCTTCTTTGTCCAGAGTGTTTGTTAATTTCCATTGTCAAATAGTTAATTCAATGTTCCAACAAGATGATGGCTCTCTTGTTAGAACTTTCCATGGAGTTTTTGTGGCATCTCAGAATTCATGGTCCGTGGTATTATTTTCCATTCACTTCACTTATGCACAATAAACAAACTATATTACATAAAACACCATCAATTTTACACAATATAGAGTCAAGTAACACAAGACTATGAATAAAATATAAAATCCACTACATGACAGACCAAAATCCCGCCAAAAACTAGATGTATAGAGATAATCTGTAGATTATTTTGATACAGTTTTGTTTGAAATTAAAATAGATGGAACATTCTAATATGCAAAAATATCGCAATTAAACAGAAATTATTACTCGTTCTAACATATGGTTATTTCACGTAAACAAAGTAACTCACTGAACAGTCGGTATACATTAATTAAACCGCTATGTAAATACAAACTGAATATCGCTGAAATAAAACTCACATTACAACTTACGTAAGTAGTCGGATCCTAGTTAAAAATACATTCAGTCAAAAATACTTGTGGCGTAAATAACACAGACTCTTCTAATTTAATAGGGTTTTATTTCGTGTAAGCTGTGCCCGCGACTCCGTTCACGTGGAAACTAATGCAAGAAAAACAATGACTAATAAAATCATCTAATAAGTCAATATTTAATAAATCAAGTCAGACCTTGGACTTCTATATTATAATATTATCCCAAGTTATAAACATAAATAATATTTTAAGTCGTTATAACATATTTTATGTTGTTGTAAATAAATTTCAGGACTGACCACTGAACTTGCAACCTTTTTAGATCTCATTTCTTTTGTCATTGAAATCAACAACCAAGGCATATACCATAATATTGAACTTGGCTCTCATTTCACATTTATGTTTTTGATGGGATATGTCTATTACAAGCATCACTGCTAAAGTACTGCGTTCACGATAAAACTTCATTGAAATCGGTTCACTTTATCAAAAGTTATTGTAATTTTAATAACAACGTAAGTGAATAAGTACGAGACAAAAATAGATAAGTAAAAGGACGTAATATATTCAGATAATTGTATTATTCACGGTTTTTTACATTACCCTCTACGGGGGCACATCTAGTAAATAATATAATACTATGAACTACTATAGTAAAAACTGTGTTACAACTACTATCGCTCATCGCCAGAAATTATTTGAAACAATAGATAGTAGTAATAATATTCGTCCAATAGGACAGGCGAAGGAATTAATCCATACTGCCAATTCTGAAGTTATCAATATAGGTAGTTCTCATGTATCCTTTAACCAATTTTCTTCCGTGTCCAAGTTACTATAAAGGCATAAGCGCCATATATATTATACATATTCTTTTATCCATCTTTTTTATCTTAATCTCCTTATTAATAGTAGCGTACCATCTTCTTTGTCTGAATTATTTCGGTTCTCTCACTCAGAGTGTTTGTTAATTTCCAGTGTGTTTATTAATTTCTATTGTCGAGTATTTAATTCAATATTCTAACAAGATGGTGGCTCCCTTGTTAGAACTTTCCATGGAGATTTTGTGGCATCTAAGAATTCATGGTCCGTGGTGTTATTTTCCATTCACTTCACTTATGCACAATAAACAAACTATATTACATAAAACACCACCAATTTAACATAATACAGAGTCAAGTAACACAAGGTTATGAATACAAAATAAAATCCACTACATGACAGACTAAGATCCCGCCAAAAACTCTAAACAATAGATATATCTTGTAAACAAGGAGATATAACAAATGGATATGGAAACACAGATTAAATAAAACGTGGGTATAGACAACAACATATTATGTATATTACGCTGTAGTGTTATTTTACAACAAGAGTTGTTATAAAGTGTTGTCAGTTATTCTGCTGTTGAGTCATTTGCTATTTTGTATTGCATTTACATCTTTAGAGAAAAGAACCATAATGAAATGAATATTTGTTGTTTATCTAGTGACTTTGTATGTGAACAACGTGAAATAACGCTTATTGTTCGCAACAGAATAATAATAACGGGCAACGGTTAAATAATGTAATGAATATTCATTATTTATATAGTCACTTTAGAGTGAACAACGTGAAATAAAACTTATTGTTTGTTGCATAGTTAATGCTTTGCTTGATAACAGAATAATAATAACTGGTAGCAGTTAAACAACAGTTGAATAAGTATATAATCAACAGCTGGTTATTTATTGTATGGGAATAATGCATTACATTGTTGGTTATCTAATAATGCGCACAACATTGAGATATAACAGTTGAATATTATCGTTTATATTCAGTTTACTAAAAGTAGTTCTCTGAGATTGATTCGAGTGTGGAATGATTTATGAATAAAATGGTTCTGACGAAGCATTAAGTGTTTTATGATAGAAGAGCATTCCACTATTATGTTTGTATCACAATTTCAAGGTACATTAAATAAGGATGTTATTGAAAATAGAATCATAATTATATTATAGAAAGATGGATAATCGTATGTACCTGTGTGGGGGCATAGTTTCAAGTTGTCTAAGATGTTGCCAATTAAAAGCGCTATAAAAACCCTACATCTATAGTTCTTCATTGAGAGTTCAAAGTCATTGTATGAATTTGAACCTGCGTCTTTCCTAGTAGTATTACTTTTGAAGTCTCGTGACATATCACTTCTATGAAGACATATTTGATATACATCGCATGGGTTATCTCAAACAATTTTTTTCATTTCTTTACCTAGTCTCTCAGATGTCCCTTTGGTAGTTAAAGTGCTTCTATCTCCAGGATGTTTATTTTATCTCTATTAGAAGGGATACTGTACTAATTTTTTTTTTCGAACTATCTACGCTATTGACCAAGCAAGGTCTTAACAGCTTCACCGGACTACTTGTACTAAAATAAGTATTGTCCTAATGTAAGGTAATCTGACTTACTTATAGTTTTATAGTACACGTGTGTCAAGTATGAAGAATATAATGAATAAAAATATTTATCAGGCTAGTTTCTTTTTATTATAAACAAATCTTAACTAACGTAGCTTAAATATATTTTTATTTCGAGTGTATGTTTGTTTTTGAGTGTGAAATTTTGCGTGCAACTTTTCAGAGGTACCTATAGGAAAGGATATAAATCACATCATAAATAAAAACATACTGTTCATGAAGGATGTATCATATCTACATTAAAGCAAAAGCTAGTTATCTATAAAAAAAAAACAAAAGAAGACGAAATCGTGGACGACCACTAGTCTACTCTAATTCATGATTACATAGACAATAATCAGATGCCCAACTTCATTATCATCATCATCATTAGCCTGTAAGTGTAAGATATCCACTGCAAAGCCATAGTCCTCTTTCCTGCGGAAGGTATGAGTATAATCACCTCGCCAGCCTACGACGTATTGGCGATTTCAAACTCTGGGAAATCCACAGTTGTATGTTTTCCCGCATACAGTAGTACTACAAGAACAGTCCTCAGGTTCAGGCTTCCTCACTATGTTTTCCTTCCCCGTCAGTCGATAGTGTTACTATTTGAAATTATTAAATCTACGCGAATTCCAAAAAATCCGTTCGATACTAAAATCTATATATATAAAAGAAAGTCGTGTTAGTTACACTATTTATACCGCCAACGGAGGACAGGAAGGAGGAGGCGGCAGTTCGACCGCCTCCTCCCGCCAACGTAGCCGGACCTAGGGAATGTGGGTCGGGGGGCCCATCTTCCCATTGCACAGGTTCGGCGGACGGAGGAGATAGGACGGGGCCCGTTGGCGGCGCTTTCGCTGCTGGGCCAACCGCTGGGGCGGCACGATGAAATCTTTAGAGATCTCGTGTCGCCCCGACTATAGCGGCAGAGGTACACCGGGGGGTTTTTAGTTACACTATTTATAACTCAAGAACGGCTGTACCGATTTGGCTGAAAATTGGTGAGGAGGTAGCTTAGAGTCAGGAGACGGACATAGGATAAGAAGACATGTGAAGAAACTGCAGCTAACAAGAAACATGAGAATTGCATTGCTTAATGATACATCTGCTGAAGATTTTTCTGAGCAATTGCTGACTATCGATAATGGTCAAGTACCTGTCGACGAATCCAGCGGATTGATTTCATTTACAAATAATTTCTGTAACTTTGTCTCATCAAAAGACGAACTTCTCAACAATGTATTTCCAAAATTCAAAATACAGGAACAATAATGAATGAGTAATGTACTTAATTTTTTATTTGTATTTTCAACAATTAACAATTAACTTAATAAATTCTAAAATTTGATTATTTATTGCCTTTAAGGCGGAACAGAGTTCGCCGGGTAAGCTAGTATTATAATAGTAATTTAATTGAACCTTGAAGTATAAAATCGTTTTTTCTTTTAATATCAAATACGATTTATTTCATCGACCATTTCAAAACCTATAAACATATCAACATATTGTTTAAAGATCAGAGTGTTTCAATTATCATAATTATTTGGCTAGAGCATTTTGTTTTATAACTATCAGGTTATATAAAACAGGCGTCGATGAGTAATATATTGTATACTAGTCGCCACCTGCTGTGTAGCCCGGTGAAGCTGTGAAGGTCTTGCCAGGTCAATAGAGTAGTCTTTTTTTTATATCATAGAAGGCAAACGAACCGATGGGTCACCTGATGTTAAGTGATCACCACCGTCCATAGACACTTGCAACATGAGGAAAGTTGCAAGTGTCTTGCCAGCCTGTGTGAGGGGAGGGGAGAGAGAGAGAGAGGAAGGGAAGGGGAAGGGGGAAGGGGAGGTAGGTGGGTCTCCGGCGCTCTCACTGATCGAATGAAACGCAACAATGCAAGCACTGTTACTTCACGTCGGTTTTCTCTGAGAGGGTGGTACTACCCCGGTCGAACTGACCCATTCATGCTAAAACCAGTAATAGCTTCAGCGTGGCTCTACCTTTAGTTCGAAAAAAAATTGTATATACTGTCGTGGTGGTCTAGTGGTCTGAGCTGTGCATTCCTATATCCGTAGGTTCGAACCCCGGCATATAGTATCAAATTTTTCGCCATTCGCGTACGCTTACTAATTTAAATTGGTAACACTATTGGCTAACGGTGAAGGAAGACATCGCGAGGAAACCTGAACCTGAGAAGTGTTCTTATATTATATACTGTATATACAGTACATACTGTATATATATTATATACTGCATGCAGGAAAACGTAGAACCGAGGATTTTTTCACAGAGTTGAAATCGCCAATACGTCTTGGGCTGGCATGGTGATTAAACAACTTCCTTCGGGAAGAGGTTTATGGCCCTGCAGTGAATCTCTTACAGGCTGATGATGAGCCTGAAATGGTACTCAGATGTAAGGATTTACCCAACGTTCTTGACACTCATCGCTATATTTTGGTAAATCTAAATTATATCTTTATAAATCATAGCTTATATGTTGTTCTGATGTGTAGCCTATTCAAATGTAGTCTCATCAATTTTTTTTTTTTTTTAAGGCTGACTGTTCCCAAATGACCTGATCTGCCTTCACAACTTCCCCGGACTAATGGGGCGAGCGCTTATGACATTCTGCGATGTGGCAACAAGCTCAAAGTGGCTGAACCTTGGTTCGGGCTTGTTGCCTTAGATGGAACATGGCAATTCTTACTAAGCTACGCTATCTGAGTTAATCTATACTAATATCATAAAGCTGAAGAGTTTGGTCAATAGCGTAGTCAGTTCGAAAAAAAAATCGAAAAATTCAGAGTTATATAGGTTATTTATCGAAGAAGGCTATCGTCACGCTAAGACCAATAGGAGCGGATCACCGATGAAGAATGTTTCAAAATCGGGTTTTTTCCTTTTGAAAGCTTCCACTGCATGATTGCGTTAGTCCAAAGTATCTATTCTACGCGGACGAAGTCGCGGGCGGAAGAACGTCATACATATATGTGTAAAGAAATTAGATTTCTTTAAGTTATTTGTTCGTGGATAAATCAGTTCAGGTTTACTCTTAATAGATGTCACCACTGACATTACAAGTGGTATTGCGGTATAGTAGATTAAACAGGGGAGAATTTCAATATGGCGATAGCGTGCTAAATAAAACTAATAATTAAAAATAATTACGTGGTAGAGGAATCGACAAGCTAAATAAAAAACTTTAAATGTCGTTTCTTTGTTTTTTCAGGTAGATTTGTGTATGTGGATTGTATTATTTTTAATTGTTAAAGTGTAAAATTGTGCTAAATAAAAACTTTGTTTTTTTTAGAGCAACACCAGTTTATTGTTTTCTAAGATTCCTAACGAATTGTCTTATATATGAATTACTAAATATCTATTAAGTACCTACTTTTTGCGTCAAAGAGTAACAAACATCCATCCATTCTCAAGAACTTTCTTACGTATAATGTTAATAGTATTAAGAATCAATAAAAATTTACCGTACAATCTTGAATTTAAGATTAATTTTATGGAAAAAAAAAATGTTTCCATTAACAAGAATGCGTGGGCTAAATACGATCAACCTCGCTTATTCTGATTGAACCGTCTGGAAATTGTTTTTTATAGTCTTGTTAGTTCTAGTAATTGGGAATATTAGAGAGGAAGGAATATTGTAAAGGTTTGTGTTTATTTTATATTGCCCCGATCAAGGCTAGAATTGACTGGTAGAAAACTTATTTTTAGGCAAAAGAATTTTTCAAGTGATACTTCTCCCACCATGATATGAAAAAAATGAACTAACGCGTTACACGTCACTGCTACTATAATAACCATTAATTTGTTAATCGTTGTCATGGTAACTTGATAAGTTTGTATTTTAAAATTATTCTAGAGAGTTTTTGGCGGCATCTTGGAATGCCATATAGTGGTCTTTATATTTTATCCATAATCTTGTGTTATTTGGGTCTATATTGTGTAATATTGGTGGTGCTTTACGTAATATAGTTTGGTTATTGTGCACAACTGAAGTGGATCGGAATTAATACCACGGAAAATGGACTCTGACTTGCCACAAAAACTCCCAGGAAAGTTCTAACAAGATGGCCACCATCTTGTTCATTAAAATGATATCAAGAAACTTGTAACATCGATACTCACTTGACAATGGCAGTAATAGTCTACTGGAAGACTGGTTGCAATAAATAAAATAGAAGAAGAAATCTATCTATTGATGCACATGTGTAAAGTATAAATATTGAAAGTGTAAGTTATTAGTTAATACACAATAAAAAAACACGTGGATGAAATTTGATGAAATTTTTAATTATAGGTTGTCTTATTCCGTTCATCTACTGTATGTGTAAATAACTATAATCATTTTATTTCTTATATATACACTGAGAGAGATTATTTTCTTTTATACAGATAAAAATTGTATACAGGCTGAATGTTTAGACAGTAGCAATATTTATGGACGATATTTTGCACTCGATACTCGGTCTAAAATTCAATTATAAAAAATAGGTGCTTAATATTTGACCTAATTACCTAGATAAATACAAAAATCATACGTGATCCTCTATGCGTCTATGTTAAAGCACAATATCAATGACCGTCAGGTGACTTCATTTTCACTTTCAAGTGAACGGCAAATGGCATGAACAAACGAAACTCTTTATTGTCCGTTTTATTATCGAAGGTTATTAACTTCGGGTCACCTTTTGCAGCTTTCGGCATCGGTAATTGCACCTAGGCTTATTACGTTTGTGTTTATACTTTTGTAAGTCTTAGAACAAACTTTAACTTAGATTCTCTTTGTTGTTTATTACTATTTGTTTTGATAGTATTATTTTATATGTTAATTGTGACCATAAACTATCAACTTTTAGGATACTGTAAGCGACTAACCTAACTCCTGGTATAGTGAAGGAAATATTATTTGTTACATTTTAATCAAATTTTATTTTACTATTCAATTAAGTAGTAATTTATATTTAATAGTTTATACCAAATACAAATGTAATAAATAGGGAAAAACTAATAAATTTATTCGAAAAAAATATATGGTTGCGCATATTTCAATTAAAAGTATTAAATCGAATTTGATTAATTCTACAATTTATATATAAGCCGAAGAAGTTTTTTTCCATAGATTATACACACTGATAGTTGCATTGTTTTTACTTTAGGACCAAGTGTCTAAAGAAATAAAAACAAAAAAAAAAATTTCGCACTCATAAGGACCGCCGACAGAAGTGAAAACTCAAAACAATGAAATATATTTTTAATTTTCATATTAATTATAGCGTGAATGACAGTATTTAAATTTCAAAATTTTTTTATTGGAATTATTAACATTAGTGTGATTTTTGTATCTCTTGGCACTCGGAGCAATAATTCTATGCATTTTTATTAAGTGTAGCAATCAAACGTATGATGAGCTGCAGAATATAAATATTACATGTACACAGGTCCCTATACTACGCATCGCTAGCCAAGCCGCGCAAGCGCAATACGATCGGTCACGCTTACTAGCAAGTCGTGACGCGAACTTATAAATATATCTCCTGCCAAAAATAATCTATGCAGGAGTTTTTTGAGTAGTCTATATATTCTACATACCTACTTTTTTTTTAATTTAAGTAGGATTTACGAATCTAGGCATGTTACTGATTGAAGTGTTCACGTATGTATTTTTAGAAACACCGATACCGTAATGTTTCGGTCGATAACATTATCGGCTAGGCCGCGTTTAGATAGAGGCCAGATACGGGTAAATGGGCCGGTAGAAACGAAACTGCGGTACGACGCGACGCTTCACCCCGCATTCACGTTTTCTATACAAAATGTCAAGTGGGTGGTCCTATCGATCGCCTTTAGCTGTTTTTAGCATATCGCGGTATTTTGAACGACACACCTCTACCATAGGTACAGATTTAGGCATTTGAACACAGTCACCTGATGTTACATGACGATGTGAGTACCTAGAGCTACTAGGTGACGTATTTTCAACCTAAAAGGGATAGTTAGTTGGGAATTACAAGCTATACCATCATGCTATAGTTTCTTTACGATGTTTTCCTTGACCACAGATTTAATCTTTAATTACATACCTACCTTAACGCGTAACGTACAATGAAAAAAAATCTACTGTTTCGTAAGAAGTTAATTATAATTATATTTTAAGTTAATTATAAGTAAATATTGAGATGGTAGAGCCACGCTGAAACTATTACCGGTTTTAGCATGAATGGGTCGGCTCGTCCGGGGTAGTACTACCCTCTCATAAAAAACCGACGTGAAGTAATAGTGCTTGCATTGTTGCGTTTCGTTCGGTCTGTGAGAGCGCCGGAGGCCCACCTCTTCTCCTCTCTCCTCTCCCACTCCCTCCCCTATCCCTTCTCCCCAAAGGGTGGCAACGCATTTGCGACTCCTCTGGTGTTGTTAGTGTCCATGGACGGTGGTGATCACTTAACATCAAGTGACCCACGTGTACGTTTGCCACCTATGACATTAAAAAAAATATAACCAGCTACTAGACGGTGCTACAACCGATGCCACGAAAATTAGTGTGTGTTAATATTCAAACACAAGAATATATATAATATCACAACAAATATTATTAACAATAAATAGAAACAAATACATATATTGTTACAGAAACGTATATTGATATGGATATCGTTTGTTATTTATTATAGGCTATCAGTTTCGTAATGATTTGTAAGAATTACTA
>MU159096.1:27713-82251 GCA_015888305.1 Antheraea pernyi | reverse complement strand
TGCGGTGTATTATTGATGCGGTTAAAATATGGAAGAAGAATGACAACATTTTATTTTGTTCTTTTTTCTTTTATTTTAATTATTTTCCTTATATTTGTCACAATGACATCCAAAAAGTTTGCATCTAAGGCGTCTGCATGCTCCGTACTTGATCAATGAGATCCAGGCCATAAACACATCTCATTATCTGGAGCGCAGTTATTAAATTTATTTATAAGGGGCCAACCAGAATGTTTTAATACAAAGAAACAATATGTTGACTATAGCTAACTTCAGGGTGTCGGTTTTTCGTGACGGTGTGCGGGCGCATCGCAAAAATGTATTCTCATCATTTTTCCCTAACGCGCCACAAGACGTATAACTTAAAATGTGATGAGTGTTTTATATAATAGATATATATAACTAAACATAAAAAAAACGTACATATAATATATGATTATGATTGTAATAGACAGTATGAAGTTTTTAGACTCTTACAAAATATCTTTATAACTATAATATATACTTAGATAAAAACTTATAATATAAAAAATATATCAAAATTATAGCATTTAACTCAAAAATGTATTTCAAAAAACACACTTCGAAGCCGAATGAATTTGGAGTGTCTATTTTGGCTGTTTTTAGTTAATTGTAAGTTATAAAGTTAATCAAAAATTAAGTAAGTCTGTTTTTCATTATTTACTATCCGGCAACCGCTACTTTGCATTGTTTATTATTTTAACAATATTCAAACATAAAAAACAAAATTGAAAGCATGAATATAATTTTCAAACAAAAATGTTATAGAACATTAGTGCGTACAAAAATTGTATTTTCTTAAAAATCTAATGACTTTATTAATAGAAATACTTGATTGATTGGTTTATTAATCAAGCTATCGTGATAATTACATAAAAACCAACATTTTATTAACATTATTACAAACTAGTTAAATATGTATTGAATACTTTCTTTAAAAAAGTTTAGATACCTAAATTACCTATTCGCCAATATGAAGTTCGTTTGTAAAAAATGTGATCGAAATAGTAGTTTTTTCTTGACGTGTGTAATGACAAACTTCTTTCATTATATATTGATGAATGACTTCTAGCGTTTGTCCACAATCGAACCTTCTATTCAATAACGATGTCATCCAAGATGGTAATTTGCTAAGCCTAGCGAAAACCCACTATGAAGTGAAGCTATAAGAACACACCTGTAGTTGGCTGGCGATCGATTTACAACTTTAACTTTAGAAAACATTAGAAAAATCCAAACAATTAGCTTATCACAATGTATACATTCACCTAAAACACACATCCATTGCAATATTCGAACCAATTATATTAACAATATTAACCAATGTAAGTGGTAGAGCCACGCTGTAGCTATTCCTAGTTTCAATACCACCCTTTCACAGAAAATCGATGTGAAGTAACAAGGCTTGCACTGTTGCGTTTCGTTCGGTCAGTGAGAGCGCCGGAGGCCTACCTCCCTTCCCCCTTTCCCATCCCGCATTCCCTATCCCCCCTCCCCCCTGTCCCACACACAGGCTGGCAACGCACTTGCGACTCCCCTGGTGTTGTTAGTGTCTATGGACGGTGGTGATCACTTAACATCAGGTGGCCCACCTCTTCGTTTGCCTCAATTTGATATTTAAAAAAAAAACCAACATTGGATGTTTCACGAAAAAGAACTTTGACTAATCGTCAAGCCAATTATTTCTAAGGCATCCCGCTCGGTACATATACGACACGGCACGTTTTTATGACGTCGTAAAATGAGAGAAATCACCAGTTTATCGTGCATGATTAAACAATACTGCATCGTTAAATTTTTTTACGCGACCGCATCGGTTACCTGAGACAAAGGCGCGATGTATTATTGATTCGGATTCACTCTTACTTCTATTTTTAATTCTTGGTATAGCATTTCTCTCTCTCTCGTCTGTTGGTGGAGTGAATCGTTAATCATTTAGATGTCAATTTGCGTGGTAGGGGGGATTCCATTTTGTATTACAGTTGCTGCGTTTGACCACAATCTCATCTGCTGCTAAATGGCGATGTGCAACTGCTGGAACGCACCAACAGGCGCTTGGCGACAAACCTTCAACTCGAGGGTGGTAGTTAGCGAGATGGACTTAGAAAAAGACATACCAACATATTATGGGTCCATCACAATGTTTTCCTTCATTAAAAGCTCCGTGTCACGCGGTGTCCTGAATACGCTATCATCTGAGCCGTGAAGTGGCGTTTTTACTTTATTTGTAGTGGTCGCTGTTGTTTTTGGACTGTATGGTATTT
This sequence comes from Antheraea pernyi, assembly GCA_015888305.1. Classification (NCBI taxonomy): domain Eukaryota; kingdom Metazoa; phylum Arthropoda; class Insecta; order Lepidoptera; family Saturniidae; genus Antheraea; species Antheraea pernyi. Next base: position 79,966 of record MU159096.1, on the reverse strand, counting down.
ACCATTCCACATACGAGTGCCGCTTTATCGTAGTTACTACTATAAGAAAGCCCCTTAACTTCTGTATAGTTGAACCGATTACCATACAACTTTGTGCCAATAGATATTGGGCACCGTATATAATTATGCAATGCTATAACACAAGGGTCCACGTTCCCATTGCATAGGTTCGGCGGACGGAGGAGACAGACTGTGTGTGTGGTGTGACTGTCCCCTGATTAGGGTGAGGCTGGTATATCAGTGCGACTAATGGATAGCCAGTCGCTGGGCTGATACGATGAAGCTCTACTGAGATCACATGGCATCCCAACAAGAGCGGCGGTCGTACACCGTCGGGATTTTAGTCCGTGGGAGTCGGACATACCCCAATCTCTCCCCATAACGGGTTTACCTACGATAGGAAAGGGTTAGATAGGTAATTTATCGAGGAACGCTCTACTAGGCATCACGCTAAGACCAATAAATAGTACTACAGTAATCTATATAAATATAAACCAGTTGCCGAATGTATGCTTACATACATCACTTCAGAACAGCTATATCTATGTGGGTCATTATCGTTTGTCAGGTTTGCGATTATCAAGACAAAATTTGTATAGTAAATTTAATAATAACAATAGATCTATTTGTTAGACATCACATTTTATTTCTAGTTACGCCATAGCTACACATAATAACTGCTGACCAAGAGTGAATGGCCCAGGGTTCCCAATCCTACGGTGCGGCAGGTGCACAATGCATCGAGTCAGCGATATCAGCGACTACTCCCTTCCAACATTGTTCTTGTAGAAATGATTGGACGAGATGATCATTCGCCAGTGTTAACCTAGCATCGGTAGTATTCACATACGTTAGATAGCTTATTAATCGAGGAAGGCTATACTAGGCATCACGCTAAGACCGATAAATAGTACGACAGTAATCTATACAAATAAAAACCAGTTGCCGAATGTATGCTTACATACATCATTTCAGAACAGCTATACCTATATGGCTAATTATCGATTGTCAGCTTTGCGATTGTCAAGACAAAATTTGTGTAGTAAATTTAATAATAACAATAGATCTATTTGTTATCTTGGAACTCCATTTTTGGCCGAAACGGTAGGACCGCTCAAGCAGAAACTATAAATGAACTACCAAAGCTAAAGCCTACAAAAAAGTTGTAAAGCTAAAGGATCCTATCAGGCTTCGTAACTATATAATAATTATCATAAATACAGTGGTACAACAAAATAATCCGAAGGGGGGTTGATGTCAGGCAGGCGGCCGATCGTAAAAATTAAGCCAAATCATATACCACAACATGACAAACATGTTGTACCGACCCTACTTATGTGAGATAAGGGGTAAGAAGAAGAAGAATAGATCTATTTGTTAGACATCACATTTTACTTCTAGTTACGCCATTGCAACACATCATAACTGCTGACCAAGAGTAAATGGCCCAGGGTTCCCAATCCTACGGTGGGGCAGGTGCACAAGGCATCGATTCAGCGATATCAGCGACTCCTCCCTTCCAACATTGTTCTTGTATAAATGATTGGACGAGATCATCATTCGACAGTGTTAACTTAGCATCAGTAGTATTCACATACTCTTAGTCTTAGGAGAGTGCTAGCCTAACAACGGCTGCATTCACATATTATTAGTCTTAGGAGAGTGTTGACCAAGCATCGATGGCATGCTCATATTATTAATTTTAGATGATTTTGTAATTTCATTTATTAAATATTTCATTAATACATTTTTGTAAAAGCGCATGCGTAACAGCTAGGCTTTTAAAGCTATACTAATATTATAAAGCTGGAGGGTTTATTTTTTTGGTTGAACGCGTTAATTTTTTTTTTTTTTATTTATGTCATAATTTATTTTATTTTATTATTTATTTATTTTATGTTATAACATGTTGTACCGACCCTACTTATGTGAGATAAGGGGTAAGAAGAAGAAGAATAGATCTATTTGTTAGACATCACATTTTACTTCTAGTTACGCCATTGCAACACATCATAACTGCTGACCAAGAGTAAATGGCCCAGGGTTCCCAATCCTACGGTGGGGCAGGTGCACAAGGCATCGATTCAGCGATATCAGCGACTCCTCCCTTCCAACATTGTTCTTGTATAAATGATTGGACGAGATCATCATTCGACAGTGTTAACTTAGCATCAGTAGTATTCACATACTCTTAGTCTTAGGAGAGTGCTAGCCTAACAACGGCTGCATTCACATATTATTAGTCTTAGGAGAGTGTTGACCAAGCATCGATGGCATGCTCATATTATTAATTTTAGATGATTTTGTAATTTCATTTATTAAATATTTCATTAATACATTTTTGTAAAAGCGCATGCGTAACAGCTAGGCTTTTAAAGCTATACTAATATTATAAAGCTGGAGGGTTTATTTCTTTGGTTGGTGGGATAAGGGTAAGAAGAAGAAGATTTATGTCATAAATGGCAAACGACCCTGTGGGTCATCTGATGTTAAGTGATCACCACCGTCCATGGACACTAACAACACCGGGAGAGTCGAAAGTGCGTTACCAACCTGTGTTTGGGAGAAAGGGAGTGAGGGGGGAGAAGAGAGAGGAAGGGAGGTAGGCCTCTGGCGCTCTCACTGACCGAACGAAACGCAACAATGCAAGCACTGTTTCTTCACGTCGGTTTTTTATGAGAGGGTGGTACTACTCCAGACGAGCCGACCCATTCATGCTGAAACCAATAATAGCTTCAGCGTGGCTCTTCCACTCTTAAACGCGAGAACTTCTAACCAAATTTGAATTCTTTGAATATTATATACCTCATTTATTGAGGAAATCTATATGCTAATTATCATCATGCTAAGACCAATAGGAGCGGAGCACCAATGAAGAATCTTTGAAAATTGGGGTTTTCATGCCTAGTAAAATCTATATTAATTAAATAGTAAATAAGAAAAATATAAATGAATTATCCATATTTAAACTTGTAATTGTACCGACAAATATAGATATAATCCTAGGATGAGTCTGAAATAGATGATATTAATATTATTATAGTAAGATGAGTGAAGTTGCTGGCGATCGCTAGTATCGTATATGTTGATCTTTAATACGCAAGTCACGGGACAGACAGACTGATTTACAGCTGAACGGTTAATATAGTTTTATCTACGAATATATTATCCACGTGAGAATACGACCCAAGTTCTAGTTTTACGACGCTATCGCACGCTACCCTCCATCTTCGATATATTATTGATTCGTCTCACCGTTTCGCGGATATTTCATGCCGCTGTTAGCTATTATTTTATATTTTGAGTTATTACATAGCCCTTATATTATATTAGGAAGAGTTTGCCATTTTATATAAATAAAAAAACAGGCTGTGTCGGAAAAAATCTCACGATAGAAGTAAAACTTTTGTGCTACAGAGAAACGTTTTAATTAACAAAAAAAAATAGTGAGTGTATCAGTGTGCACATGTAATGGAAGTGGAACTTCTTTGGCTTACTTATTATTATAAATATATGTTAATATTATAAAACTGAAGAGTATGTTTGCTTGAACGCGTTAATCTCAGGAGCTACTGGTCCGATTTTGAAATTATTTTAGGGTGAGATTGCTAAGCAAAGAGAGGCTAAGAAGGAGTGGAAGGCGAAGGCGAGGAGGAAGAAGAACCTCGCCCCACCTTCGTTTCGGCTGCAATGACCGTTACACTGCGGGCTGAAGCAATGGAGTAGGTGGTGACATACCCCGACCTCCTTCTGAAGGCGAGGAAGGAAATGTTGTTTGCGGAATGCGGCATCTCTGGCCTTAACGTATAGTAGAGCCTTACGGGAGCCAGGCTGCTGGAGGTTTTCGGTCCACTGGCCCTTGTACGAGCCAACAAGCTAGCTGTAGAGGTAAAGAAGGCGCTTGAAGTTCTGGCCACTGTGGTGCTACCAGTAAAAAAAGCAGACAAGTCGGGAATCGAAGAAGCGGTTGGGAGAGCCTTCAGCTTCAAAGGAGATTAGAGAATTGAAATGATCGCAAGAAACTTGTAATACAATCACCTACTTGATAACGGCAGTAATAATCTACTAGAAGGTTCCATGCCAAAGATTAAACTTAAAAAAAATTAGTTCAATCCTTTGAGATTCATTTAACATATACATATTATATAGTCGGTAGTTCGTGTAAGGTTTCACGGTTAGAAAGGCGACGGTTCTATAACTTTGGAAAGTTTTAAACGCTTTCCGTGGAGGTTCTCAAAGTTTACCGTTTCCCGGTTCGTATTCAGTCACCGTACTCTCAGTTCTCATATTTAAACATATGATACGGCTGAGAATCGCTGAAGTGAAGAGACAACTACAAAGGGAATCCTTATTTCGTAGCTCTACTTGACAATTATAGTGAACACTCTGTATAGTTTTAATTAATTTATAATGCAGTCGGGATACATAAGTATTTACATCAATTAACTGGCTTATGTCCGCGACTTCATTCGCAATGAATTCCTTGTTATTCTTCCACGAGAATTAGTATTTCATCTGCAATTTGTTACGGGTTGTTTTATATTATTTATTGTAATATTATTATTACTACTGAAGCCCTTTAATTCGTTATAAGCCCTTTACAAGATTATATTTAGCTTGCAATGTTTCTTAGTTTGTAAGTATGACATCACACGAAAATGAAATAAAAACAAAATGGCTGCCATACAAATTGAACGAGAAATCCGAATAATTAACCTTTTTTGCGCATTTCAATGAAATATGTTCTTTTAAATGCTTTTTAATATTCATTTATTAATCGTAATGATGTTTAGTATAGATAATAAATATAAATTCTAACTTGCTGCTAAAAAAACTCGTTTTGCTAAGCCGTTTCTGAGTTAAGCATGGACAAATACAATAGCTTAAATTTTATTTATAAGTATAAGTTGACTATCATTGTATTTATTACAAAATGATTCTTCATCTATTTTTCAAGTGAAATTTGGTACGGCACGGTAGGGAAAAAATTTCGTTACGCATGTGTGCTACCCGTTAAACTTATCGTAGGTATGTATAAGTGTCTGTGTGGGTCTACTAGTGGGTCTAAAATTAAGTAAATGTATAGTTAAATAGTTTATGCTATGGGACTTAAGAGTAAGTAGGTAAATGCAATCGAATCGTGCAGAAACAGGATATTATATAATTTATAAATTATATCTAAGACACAGTAAACGGAAGGCTGTTTTTTGCATTACGTTCCATGCGGATGAAGTCGCGGGCACAGGTAGTATTAAAATATAATTGGTTACTAATTGACCTATTTAGATCAATATAGTTAATTTCCAGTCAATTAAATAGTTTACCTACGTTGTATAATTAATGCAGATTTATAGTACCTATATAATTTTAATGAATAGTTTAAAACTTATCGCTGATTTGTAATTACGCCCAAGAAGAAAAAAAAGTTGTGCGAAGATTTTTACGTATCCGGGTAGCTTATAGGATTTTTATGAACTGTAAATAGCCAGAAATTAGATCTACGTCTTTTAGCCGGGTCACTATATATACTAATATTATAACGCTGTAGAGTTTGTTTGCTTAATACTGAAATACTGGTCCGATTTGAAAAATTTTTACAGTGTTAGATAGCTCTTTTTCTTCTCAACAGTGTTTGAATAACTCAATATAATTGTTTAATAACAACATTATAATATTATACATTACACAGAACATATAATATTAACGACACACTTATTTTATCAGATTGGTAGTAAATACTTATCGGTGGCTCATTCGATCATTTCCTAAGAGGATTAATAATCTACGACTGAGTGTTATTGTTCTCAGATTTTACTTTGCACTAAATTGTAATAAAATAAAATAATATAATTGCTTTTATTACAGATTAAAATTCCTTTCTTATTTTAAAATAATAAATCATTGCAGCCTGATAATATTACAGTTGAAACAGTTCGATTTTCTTAATTAATCGGTTATCCAAGGCGCTCGCGTCGTCGGAATTTGGTTTCCTAATTTGGTATCCCGAGAGCTGTCAGATTTGTAAAATGGGCTTAATCATGTCGCGCCGATCCAAGTTCTTTTCTGATCGGAACCTGCCAGTGTGAGGTTTTTTTCCTTCAGCTGCTCCCAGGGTTGGTGCTGTGAGTCAAGCCGTGTGGTGTCTCAGTTTTAAGGATCGTCTTGCTTTAGCCTCGAGCTCCTGCGGGACGGTTGTCGCGTTGTTCGACACGTCGTCCATTTCCTCATCTAAACCCCGGTAAGAATTTAGCAAAAATTTGTTAGGATTTGCCTCGTGTCGGACACGTGTGAGGTTGGGTCGCGATTGTTATAAATTGGCTTTCGATTCAACCTACATAATTACTATATAAGTAAGATCATGTCAAGTGGACCCCCTTTTCCCACTTGATCATGGAATTAAAATTAATATATTTTAATATAAAGTAGTCACTATCAATAATGATACCCTAAAACGGTTTTTTTAATGGGTAGTCCGGTGAAGCTGTTAAGATCTTGCTAGGTCAATAGCGTAGTCAGTTCGAAAAAAAAGGTTTTTTTAATTTTAATTTTTACAATTTTTTTGTTAATGAAAATTTTGGAGACTTTTAATAAAAGAATAGATTACAGAGAAACCGTAAAAGATATTTCAATGAATTTTTCAGGATTTATTGTTTACTAAATAATCGATAATTTGAAATTATTAATTTATTATCATACTGTTAATAAACTTTTAAATAAACAAATGAAAATTGTAATTTTAAAATTTAAAATTGTAACTTCTCCCTCAATTTATGCCATTTTTTTTTCAGAAACATGCATTATACATTAAAGTTTAATATTTTGAAAGAAAATTTCACTGCCCATACGTTTACCGTTTTAGCATTATACTTAAAAAATTGGTTGTCTGTAAACTCGGTTTACGTATGATAACGACTCAGACGCATCGACCGATGAAGTGGGGGTTTTATAAGGTGGTAGAGCCACGCTGTAGCTATTACTAGTTTCAGCATGAATGGGTCGGTTCGCCCGGGGCAGTACCACCCTCTCACAGAACACCGACGTGAAGTAACTGTGCTTGCATTGTTGCGTTGCGTTCGGTCAGTGAGAGCGCCGGAGGCCCACGTCTTTTCGCCCTTTCCCGTCCCCTTTCTCTTTACCCTACCCGTCTCCAATACACAGGCTGGCAACGCACTTGCGACTCCCCTGGTGTTGCTAGTGTCTATAGACGGTGGTGATCACATAACATCAGGTGACCTAAATGTTCGTTTACGACATTATTTAAAAAAAAGTTGAAGAAATATAGATGCCGACCGCGCCTCTCTATCATTTGTCCCGCGCTCTCGCTTGCAGACTCGTCTCAGGCCGAACTTTTTCGTGCGTGCAGCCACCGTTTATAAGACGTTATCACGTCAAAACCTTATTACAAAAATATTGCATTGCATTGCAAATATTGCATATTACATTTTTTTTAAGTTTAATTATGATGCTGTTACTATCCCTGACAGAAAATTGTTAAATGTTATGAGTCATGTCTTAGACAGGAATCCAGTCGCAGTATGTGGTAATGGAAATGTCCAATCGTATAGAACGCAACCTAAATACGCCAGCGGGTTGTAAATCTATTGTACGATAGTTGCACGATGTGAGAGCTTCACGTCGTTTGTTAGTCATGTCTTTAAAGACAACGTTTTGTTCCAACATTCATGAAGCATTTATCGTTTCTCACAGTTGTAGGACGAGTGACGTCTGTCTTGTTCATACATTACTTTGTAGATCATTGAATTATATCAAAATCAAAAACACTTTATTCAATTTAAGCCATGAGAAGGCACTTATGAACGTTAAAACTATCACCGGTTCGGGAAAAAACCAGTCATCGAGAAGAACCGGCAAGAAACTCGATGTGGTTAATCTTTTTAACATATATACTTTTCCAAACATAGATAACGAGGGACGTCATTTCCAGACATCACCATCGTTCATATATTAATCCACTCCATAATAGCCTTTAGGTATCAACACCTTTTTGACATGGAGCTTGAACTTAATGTCTGGCAAATCGGTTATGTGCGTTGGAACTTTGCTATAAAACCTAACACTATTTCCTAAAAAACATGAAATGACTAAATTGCCATTACTTTTAAATATTTACATTATATCGGTCTTTTAAATCCAACCTATATAATTTTTTGTAGACATACTTTACATTATCAAGAATGTATTGGGAGGGCAGAGTTACGATACCGAATTCCTGAAATGATTCTTTAATGATTTGCAAGGTCCCATATTATAATTTGCTCAAATATAAAACTAGCAGCTACCCGTGACTTCGTTTGCGTTTGTATCATCCTAAATTATGACACCAAACATTATATTCCTGTAATCCTAACAGTTTATGCAGCGCAGAATGACATAGCAAAACCAGAATAATTATGTCTTCAATAATTTATTATCCATTCCGTAGGATAATATCTTAATTGCAACTAATGTCCGAGCGATATGTGAAATCTACCATAACGCGAACGCGGCCGCGAGCAGAAAGAAGCTAGTCTATATATATTTTGTTCGTTTGATAAAACTTTTCAATCATGTCGCCTTTCTCATGATTTGGAATGTATTCTGAGCCATTTGACGATATTCTTCCGAAGGTTGCAGGAAAATCGTAATTTTTTTCATGTTTTAGTGTTTTTCGTTCGAAAGCCTTTAAATACATACCCTAACTCTCCTAAATTAAGGTTAATGTGCTGTAGTTATTTTTATAAATATGAAATTGTTCTCAATATTAAGTACCGTTTATATTCATGTAGAATTTAGAATGCGAATTAAACAAACGTCCGCTCTCTACGACATCCCGATGCGTAATGACGGTGATGACGTAACTCAGTTATTACACATTTATTTGTAATACCCTCACAATTTTAAAGTAACTGTGAAATTTAACAGATTGTATATTATTTACCTTCTATGAATCTAAGTTAACCTGTCCAAAATTATCGATCTGCATCAACTTAGACCGAACTGTTCCTGCTTAATATGTTTATAATAGGATTTAGGTGGCATGTCTCTGACAGGTAATTAATCACTGTGTGACTGCGAGGTTAACCTTTAAGCGCTTTGTCATTTGAAATAACATTTTTCTACCTTTATAATTTCACCGGATAGAGTACCGTCACTTGTTATATTTTAATAAGTAGTGTTTACTATCGGTTTCGCTCGTATTTTAATATCAATATTATCTATACTGATATTATAAAGCTTGAGATTTTTTGAGGTGAAAACTTCTTCAGGCAGGGTAAGCGGACTTTGACACGTCAGCGACATGCTAGTAAAGCGTGATCGAAATGCTTGTGACGTATTGCGCTTGCGTCAGACTAGTAGGTAATAGTATATAGTATAACGGCTTGTGTTATAATAAGCTGTATAACAATGTATATAATTGTTACTCGGTTAAATATATTAAAAATTCAAAAGGGAACACAGTTATTCCATTGTTTTGAGTGTTCACTTCTATCGGTGGTTCTTGTAACTCGACTTTTTTTAATGCGCTAATATTAGGATCTATCAGTGATATTTGGGAAATTCTTTTTACGCTCTGTAGACTATTTCCTGAGGAAGACTGGATATTATGACGCTTAGGACTGAAGTAATTACCGTAAAAATATTGGTTAGAAAGTACACAAAACGGGAACAAATTAGTACTTGCGGCGAAGGGTGTGCGACGCGAGATTTTGGAAGTCGTGAATTGCCGATTAGGGTCGACCTATGAATGCTTATATCAGTGATGATTTATAGTGTTTAAGCATGCATAACTAATAACAGTGATTCTAAAATTGAATAGTCAAACATAAGTAAAAATAAGTAAAACCACACGGTAATGCTAGTTAAAAATAAAACCAATTAGCACATAGAGACTATGTATAATACATTTCAAAATTAATGATATATAGTTCCAAGTTTCATTCGAATCTGAACCCTTATACAACCGCAATTAGTTGTCAAATGTAAAGACAGAATATCTGTCGTCGAGTTTTAAGTCGCTATAAATTAATTATAAGCTAATTTAATGTAAGTTAATATGATGTTTACTGCTCGCTTAATGAACTGTGAATAATTAAACTGTAGTTAAAGTGTATTAAAAATATCTCCTCGCATCACTAAATTATTTTCATGTCGATTAGCCTATGCGATTTTCACTCGCTTCGTTCACAATTTTGACATAAAAAACTAGAGGGCCCGGCGGACGTTGTCCTGCCTTGCTAAAAATCCTAAAATTCAATCACAACGCCACATACCGTCTCCAATTGTGACTCTAAGCCATTCTTGAATCCAACAGAAGACTCACTAAAATTTCATCAAAATCTCTCCAGCTGTTTAAGAGTTCAGTCACATCACACGGACAGAAGAACTATATATAAAAAGTAACTAGTGCCCGCGACGTCGTTCACGCGGAATAGTCATTAAAGGAAAAAAAAATCATATTTCTAAACATTCTTTATTGGTGCTCCGCTCCTATTGGTCTTAGCTTAATGATTTATGATTTATGATATATTATATAATGATATTTTAGCCTTCCTCGATAAATTAGTTATCTAACACTGAAAGAATTTCAGAAATCGGACCAGTAGTCCCTGAGATTAACGCGTTCAACAAAGCAAAGCAAACAAGCAAACAAACCTTCAGCGGGGTGGTAGGGTTTTACAGCCTGACTGGGTCGCAACCACCATGTATATGGCGAAAAAGCCCGTCATAGTGATTCGCTTTTGCGGGTCGCGTTTCGGGATCAGCCTGTGCATATCCAGCTTTTTTGCAGGCCGGCATGACAGTGGCGACCGGCGATTGACAGTATGTCACTCGGTGGTCGCCATTGTTTTTGGATTGTACTATGCTTACCATCAGGCACAGTGCAGTCACTTTGCCGTGCTACTAAAAAAAAAAAAAAATCTAACACTGAAAGAATTTCAGAAATCGGATCAGTAGTCCCTGAGATTAACGCGTTCAACAAAGCAAAGCAAACAAGCAAACAAACCTTCAGCTTTATAATATTAGCATAGATTGAAAGAGGTATTTTGGATATCCTACTTCATATTCTTCTTCTTGCTGTTCTCCTATATGTATACCTAAAGTCAGTATATGTCTTTTTAATTTATGATTGGAACGGGAATTCTTGATTGGCCACCTGCATGACGCCAACTCTTGGGTCTCCTTGTCTGTGTCTAGTCGACTATAGTTCAATTGACACTATCATATTTCCTAGGCTTATTACTGACTGCAATGAATATATATATATGTATACATATAATGAACTAGTTTTACGCACCGCTTCACTCACATCAATGTCTTGGCACGTCAATTGGCAAGTAAAACAACAAGTTATTGGTGGAAAACATTTTATTCTGGTTTATTCGGTTTTATTCTGGTTTTATTTAGTGAAAAATTCCAATCTATGTATTTGTGTGTATGTATAAGTATGTATGTATCTGTCTGGGACTTGTAGTATACAAAAATGAGTAAATGTATAGTTAAGTATTTATACTACAGGTCTTCGCATAGTATATAGTTTATGAGTTTTCTCATATATATAATTAAATACATATAAGCTAAAGAAGTTTCACTTCCTCTACGTGTACACACAGATAATGTTTTTTTTACTATTTGCTAATTATTCTGTAATAATCCTGTCAATGTTATTAAAGAGAAAGTTTGTATATGGATATTTGCTACTCATCCACGAATAAACTAAAAGATTAGGATGAAACTTTACAATAATGTATTTTTTTTTACTGACTAACCTATCTATTAATATATTATTAACATACACTTTTGTAACATGCGGTTTCGTGGACACCTCTATGGTGGACACCTCACCTCTACCTTCTCCAGATAAAGCTACGCATCCCACTCCTTGTAATGTCCATCCAGATCTTACCTGCTATAGATTGCACTTTGTCTTCTCTACTGGCTTATGGCCTACCTCTATTGGTACTGTTTCTGTATCTGTGAGGCCCGTTACATATTAATAGGCTATCGTAAGTCCTAAAAGTACGAATGCAGACAAAGTGAAGAGCGATCGCTGTTAATACATATTTGTATGAAAGTTTCAAGTGATTATTTCTTACGGCAATCTAAAATGAAGACGGAAAGATAGGACTCTACTTCAGGAACATGTATCTCAAAAATTAAAAGAGATATCTGAATAAAAACTTATCTAGCAACTTCATCGTCGATTCAAACAGCAATCAGATTGAAACTTTTTGGAACCTATCAAAATTATCGTTTCCAAGAATGCCGGAGTTCATTAATTAATCGCATAATTATAACGCTTCCGTTAACAAAGACCGGTGTTCATTAAACTTGATCCCGGTTGAAAAATTTGAAGTTCCTGCCGGCGACAGGAGATTAATTAAGCGATTTAATGCCTGTATAGTTTTTTTCTTATCATTTATTAAGATAAACGGTGGATGGGAAATATTACCAAGACTCGAGGAACGTCGTCTTGTCAGTGTTCGGATATTCCATATACATATATATATATATATATTATTCTTTGATGTACTCAAAATATAATGTAGCTTACAGATGTAGCTGTGTTTATATAGAACTAGTGGGCCCGGCGGATGTTGTCCTACCCTGACTATATACCATAACTTTCCTCATGAATCACTTTGTCTACTGCTGAAAACCGCACGTAAATCCGCTCAGTTGTTATTCAGTTTCTCGCAAACAGACAGACAGACAGCCGCTGTAGGGGACTTTGTTTTATACTATGTAATGATTACTTTTAACATACGTCTGTTAAGTATAAAATAGAAAAAAAATGCAAGTGTTTGAAAAAAATAAATGTGGTAACCTTTACTAAAATTTTTGTTTCCTTTTTATACGTCAAAGTTATGTAAATACAAAATCTAATCTATCTTTCTTGAACAGTTACCGCATCACACAGTGATTTATCTTTGTAGTAGAGTTCACAAATAAAATTATGTACTTATAATTTTCGAAAATTAGCGTGCCTCCAAAAAAGAAGTGACAAAAAGGCCTGTGTATATATATCCAAAAAACACACGCATTAAAAATAATTCGTCAGCGCTCAGTCCGACGTACTTTAGGCGAAAAACTGGGCGTTGCAAAAAGGTTAATGAGCACTGTATCCCAATCTACCCGTATATCTTAAATATATAAAAATCCAGTGTCATGATGTTGGTCCACGACGAACTCCGAAACTACTCAACCGATCTTCATGAAACGTTGGCATTTATGTATAATTTGGTCCAACTTGAGAGATAGGATAATTTATATTTCTATTAATGGCCTCATTATTATTTTAATACAAATTAAATGATTGTCAATGTTGATTATTGTTATTAATTGTTAGTTTCATCAGTCTCTAACAGATGGCGCTTTAAATTAGTTTTTTAACGGAAAACAGTACGACCAACTGTTATAAATGCCTCATAGATGGCGCCACATTCTAGTCTTGAATTTCTTTTTAAATTTTAACTCAACGTGTGATAACTAAGCTACAGCAATGCGAGGTTTGGTCAGCTAGTTTGAATATAAAAACACACGGGACTATAACAGTATTGTTTAAATTTGCCAAAATATAGCGGTGACTGTCAAATAAATAGGAGAAAATTATGCCATACGTGAGTTATCTCGGCGTAAGCTGCATAAAACTTTTTTTACACCTACACGAAAATAATATATGATGTCATCAGTAAAAACAAACGCGGACGAAGTTACGGGTCTTCGTTAAAGACCATATATATATTTATATAACTCCTGATTTTGACTATATTCCTGATTTTTATGCCGAGAATTTCGCTGCCATATATTACTTGATAAATGGGACCAAATTAATAAAGAAAATTGCACAATGTAGACGTAACGCATATAATCTATTTCAATCAAAGAAAAATTGGTATATGATATATCCAGAGTCCGTTATTTGTATTTATGATTTAGTGTGATTATTCCCTAAATTATAACGTAAAAAGACTCCTCTTTTTATTTATCTGGCTGTCTGTATCCTTGTTAGTATGCTTGTAACTCAAAAAGCACTTAAGCTTATTAAGATTTGTAAATTATAACTCATTATGCCGAAGCGTTGATGCCTAACTGGCAGCGGGTTATGACTCCATGCTGTTCGACGTAGATTCAAATTCTATAATACATTTGTGCTTTTGGGTGATCAAACTATGGCATAGTGGAAGCAATATTTCAGTGGTTAAAATATAGTCACTCTGCTGAAATTTGTTGGCATTTCTATAACATATTTAACGCTAAATAAAACTGTGGTAAAAAGCTTGATCATAGCATCATAGGAAGGACTATAATTAGCTAAGTAAATCGTTGAAATAATTCTCTCAACTAATAGAACAACTTAACTTAGTTTTGGTCACTAAATTTAATAAAACTTATTGTATTTTTAATTAATTTTTACTCGCGAGACCGGCGGTCTTTGTCCTGGTAATAATTAAAAAAAACGTTGACAAATTAAATACCTAAACCTTTCTCATGAATCACTTTATCAACTGTCGAAAACGGCATGAAAACCCGTTTAGTAGATTTTGAGTTTATTGCGAACAGACAGACAGATAGAGGTGACTTTGTTTTATAATATGTAGTGATGATAGTTATATAGTTCGTAACTAAAGGTATATGTGAATGGGAGTTTGCTTGTTGCGGTTCCAGGCATGAAATGCACAACCGATGATAATGAAATTTTGTATATACATTTTTTTCTCGAACTGACTACGCTATTGACCAAGCAAGGTCTTAACAGCTTCACCGGACTACTATATATACATTGTTAACAGTAGAGAAAAGAGTACCTTATATTTACAAAGAGGTATTGTTTCCAAGGGATAAACTACAACCGCCGGTAAAAACTAACTAGGTCATATACAAAAATTCCCTGTGCCCGCGACTCGGTCTGCATGGAACTTAATGTAAAAAAATTGTGATTAATAAAATTATCTGTATATATAAAGTCCGTTTACTTATCTAACTTCCTCTCGTAATTAACTCGCGTCATCATTATAATTAAAGTAACTTTTGATAGAGTGAACCGACTTTAATGAAATCAAGACTAAATGCTACTCGAGGGTATGTTTTATGATTTTCTTGGAAAGGTTTTATCGTGAACGCAGTACTTTAGCAGTGATGCGTGTCCATACAGACAGACAGACATTTCTAATAATGATTGAAATGTATTTTATTACGTATTACCTGCAATATTTTTTCTTACAAAAATCTAAAAAGTACGGACACGTTAGATTCTTATTAGAGATTATTCTTATAGATTATGATTTTGAAAACCATTTTTAGATTTTTAATAAAACGAGCACAGTTTTAATTACGTCAACGTAAATAAAACAACTGTGTTAAAGTCGTAACTTTTACTTATAATATTACATTTAGCCGACTTGGAAAACACGCAACAAAGCAATTTAATTTACGAACCTGTATCAGAAGGTTGAATTACGGAACCCCATTCGTTCCCTCGCGCCTCGCTGCCGCACTGCCGTTGCTCACATTAAAAATTAAAAAAATAACTGTTTTATACTAGAAAAAAATATATTAAGAAATTACAATTAATCGCACTGACACATGGGAAATTTTCCGTCACGGCACTATCGTCACAAATGTTTGAATAACGAACATTATTTTTGTTTCTGATCGGAGCCGCTAGGGCGGCGCTGGGCGGGCGCCTAGCCGCGCGTTCTGTGTCTAACTAACGTGCAGCGCTAAACCACGCGTGCGCACACGGACCTAGGCACCTAGGCACATTTCATTTTGTAATGAACTCAAATATATCACGACCAAACTATTCTATACTTAAGCGCTATTACTTTAAAATACATTTTCGTCGGTGTGAAAAAAACAGGGCAACACGATTCTAGTAACATAATTCTATCTCTCCTGTAATAATGACGTACGTATGCATTCGAATTTCACTAATGGTTGTACAATGAATGAAACAAAATTCTTCGCCATCATATGATGATTTTATAAACCGCATCAACTTTGTGGCGGTTCGTGTGACCGTCTGAAAGCAACCTGGCTGTGTATAAGCAACCTGTTATTATTATTTTTTACTTTTAATATTGTATAGTTTTTTTTTGGCGGAAGAGTTTATTGTAAGTTGATGTAGGAAGCATAGAAATTATAATAAATAGAGACTTAAAAACAAAGACGTTGACTAGGTTTTCTTAAGCCCGCCTTGCAAGCTACCACGCTTAAGTTAAAAATCTGTCACCAAGGATATATCTTATTTTTATGTCAACCAATCTTCCGGATTACTACTGCCACTGTCGGGTATTATAAGTGTCTTGCGATAATTTCAATCTTCAACAAGATGGTGACTCCCTTGTTAGATCTTTCCAGGGAGTTTTTGTGTCATCTCAAATTTCTCGCTCCGTGCTATTATTTTCCATCCACTTCACTTATGCACAATAACCTAACTATATAACGTAAAATACCAAAAGAGACAAATAACAAAAGATTATGAATAAAATATAAAATCCACTACATCTCCTCGCCAAGGATATATGTGTGTTCCAGCAGCTAAATTTGGCAGGCAGCCCCCGCCTAGATAATGACCAGTTGAGCCATCGGAAGTAGTACGGTGAAGCTGCAAGGGCTTGTCAGGCAAATTGTCACTCAGTTCGAAAGCTAGGCAATACACTAACTTATCTCCGAATATACGAGAACACGAATATTCCTAAGTCGGTTTTCGGTTTAAAGAATTTATTTCTCAAAGAACATAGTTCACTTATTGACACTTACAAAACATTAATAATCGTTAAGCTAATCATCCAGTGTTAGAAAAGGATACAAAATTGTTATAAAATATTTCTTATGCTAAAATACTGACGAAAGAGAAGACAAAACATGTACCGCTATGAAGAGAGTAAAATACAGATAATAAAAGTGTAACAATTATACATCAAAAAATTTATTTTTGAGAAATAGCTTTAGCTAATTTGAATATATTTTAGGATTCAATTTACCGTATTTCATTTGGTAATTTAGATAATAAATCTGAAATTATACTCGATCATTTACATAACCTGTGACAAGATGTATTAATATGTTCTTGGGACATAATATCGGTTACATTTCACACGACAAGAAACGCTGAATAAGTTAGATACGGTAAGTTTGTGGGAATGCTTAACAGCAGTTCTAATAAGCCGGACACCTGAGCGTGATATGTATTTCGATCCAAACTTTTTACTAAGCAATAAAATGTGTACGCTTTCCAAAGATATTAATATAACTAGAAAGAGCATTCTGTATAATCACGCTATTTAATTCACAGAAAACTACCAACAATTCGGAAAACAACGCAGTCATCGAGAAAAACCGGAAAAAAATCGATCGGGTTTGTCTTTTCATGATATATATTTTTACAAACATAGATAGTTACACAAATTGGAAGGGTGTAGTTCTGAAGGACATGAACGAGTGCAAAGTTACCGAAGACGATGTCAAGGACAGAGCGAAGTGGAGAAGTAAAATATGGAAGGCTGACCCCACCACCATGTGGGACAAATAGTCAGGAAGAGAGAGAGAGAGATAGTTACTTTCGTTTTGGTGGATGTTCAGAGAGGGACGTCATTTCCAGACGTCACCATCGTTCACATATTTTAATAAGTTCTATTTAATTACACAATAAGAAAGCTATATATTAATGACTAATGTCATATATTAATTGATATAAAACCCATCCAAAATGAATTTCAAGGGAGAAGCGAAAAAATTCGAATCAAAATGGTTTGACCTTAAGAGTTTTTGGCTTACAATATTGTTTTGCAAAGGTTTCGTTTTCAGAATCGACAGACAGCTTCAGGAATTCAGTACCTATTGTAAGTTTGCCCTTTAAACACAAACTAACAAATACTATAAATGCCAGAATGAGTGTCTTTGTTTGCTTGTTACACGTTTTTTTAATACTTTCAAAATGATTTGAAAGTTAATATTATAATAAACGTTTTTCTTTACACTTTAATGTTATATTGGTCGTGGTTATCAAGTGGTTTTGATCGTTCGATGCTATGTTCGCAGGTCCGAACCTCAGCACGTACCGACGATTTTTTCGGAATTTGTATACATTTACTAATGTAACTTTACGTTACTATCGGCTGGCGGTAAACGAAATCATCGTGACGAAACCTGAACCTGAGAAATGCTCTTGTAGTACCACTGTATGTTTTTTTTATGTCATAGGTGGCAAACGAACAGGTGGGTTAAGTGATCACCTGATGTTAAGTGATCACCACCGGCCATGGACACTAACAACACCAGAGGAGTCGCAAGTGCGTTGCCACCCTTTTGGGGGAAGGGTTAGGGGAGGGAGTGGGAGAGGAGAGAGGAGAGTGAGATATGTGAGAAAATATAGAATTCTGGATTTCTCGGAGCTTACAATCGCCAATACGTCGTGGGCTGGCGTGGTGATTACGTTCATACCTTCCTTCACGAAGACAATTACGGTTCTACAGTGGATCTTGTACAGGTTGATGATCTCTTACTTGCTTTAGCTCGTGGCTTTGCTTGTATATTTGACCTATCTCTTACGAACAGTAAATTTTATATGGATCAAAGGTCCTATCCTTTATATCTCTGACAACGTGTATGAAAAATTTCACGTTGTACGGTTGAGTAGTTACGACATGAAAGCGTAACAAACAAAGAAACAAAGTCTCTTTTGCATTTATACCTTTTAGGATAATGTCGTAATACACTATGATTAATTAAATCTTGATAATAAATAATAATCCATTTGTTACAATGATTGTATCGATCGATAAACGTTTGAGATAACAAAGAAATTATTACGAGTATTTCATTGGGACACACCTGCGTGGAGTTTGTGCAGCTTTATATTTGCATGTTTTTGTTTCAATGTGTTATAAATGAGTATAAAAATTCTTTGTGACTTTTATAATATGCCTTGCAAAAAGAAGGTTATGCGTCTCCATTAAATATATGATAGAAAAACCCAACAAAGCAAAATGTAAAGCTTCTATATTTAAATTAGTACTTCAGATGATAAATATTACGTACATAAACATAAATTGGAATAGATTCTTCTTCCCTCTCCAAACTTTTCCATAATAATCACATTATCTTAATATTTCTTCTTGGGATCAAAGGTCCTATCCTTTATATCTCTGACAACGTGTATGAAAAATTTCACGTTGTACGGTTGAGTAGTTACGACATGAAAGCGTAACAAACAAAGAAACAAAGTCTCTTTTGCATTTATACCTTTCAGGATTATGTCGTAGTACACTATGATTAACTATATCTTGATAATAAATAATAATCCATTTGTTACAATGATTGTATCGATCGATAAACGTTTGAGATAACAAAGAAATTATTACGAGTATTTCATTGGGACACACCTGCGTGGAGTTTGTGCAGCTTTATATTTGCATGTTTTTGTTTCAATGTGTTATAAATGAGTATAAAAATTCTTTGTGACTTTTATAATATGCCTTGCAAAAAGAAGGTTATGCGTCTCCATTAAATATATGATAGAAAAACCCAACAACCTTTTGGTAAAGCAAAATGTAAAGATTCTATATTGAAATTAGTACTTCGATGATAAATATTACGTACATAAATATAAATTAGAATAGATTCTTCTTCCCTCTCCAAACTTTTCCATAATAATCACATCATCTTAATATTTCTTCTTTTTCTTTCTGCTGACACTTCTAGATGTCTAGAGATTCTAGATGTCTAGATTCTTTTCGACTCGATGACAACTTTGAACCTTTACCTTCTACATAGAATAACATACATTTATTTGTTTTATAACTAGGAGGTGATAGCAAAACTCTAGTATTTTTTACAGTTCACCTTGATATTAGTAAAATAGTCACAAATATTTTTAATTTTAACGTTGTTAGCGACTCGGTTAGGTCGTGTGTAAGAAAATTCAGTAAAGCACTCCCAGCTATTGCAGCGTTTTCTAATTTCCCACGAGACCACGACGTAATTGTATACATTTTAAATAATTATCAACCATCCACCGTACTGTTTGGTATCGCTATATGATGCGATGTAGAATTAGTAATACGATCTACCCTTACTAACATAAACGTCATATGGTTAGCCAGAAATTGCACGCCAAGGGAAGATAAGAAATTAATCAAGACGCTAGTAGATGTGTGAATCTCCTTTGAGGATATTTCTTAAGTGTTTGCTTAATGATGCTGTTCTTCCACTAAAGCAAAACGTAAAATTTATAGCATTTTAATATAATCGTGTAGCAGTGAAATTATTTTTTATCACTGCTATTTAGTAGGTAATAAATTTAAACCT
Organism: Antheraea pernyi; assembly: GCA_015888305.1. NCBI lineage: Eukaryota > Metazoa > Arthropoda > Insecta > Lepidoptera > Saturniidae > Antheraea > Antheraea pernyi. The sequence continues at coordinate 59,653 of MU159096.1, read as the reverse complement.
CTTATATTTTAAGTTTGTTTTCACACTGTGAACTACATTATTTCACGGCTGCTAATATTATAACATTTGTCTAACAGGTCTACCTATATACTACCTAACTATAACAGGTCTAAAACCTTTGCTTAGCCTCTCAACTTATATTTTATAAAAAAAAATGTTTCTCGGCTTAATTATATATATGAATTCTGTAAATTAAAATGAACGCGTACTATGAATCCCCATAGTATGAAAACTAGTAGTCGTACATCAAGTGTCTAGTTATTTTCCATTTATAATGACAAATAGCAGTGATATGTGAATTGTTCCATACCTTTAATAAAACATACTATTCTACCATAAATGATAACTGTCTATGAGCGTAGGTAATATCACTTAATATGCAATATGAAAGGACTTTATAGGCTTTTTTGTATTCAACCTCAAAAATACGTTACGAATTATCTCGTGGTAATTTTTTTTTGAACTGACTAAACTGTTCGCCTGTCAAGGCCTTTACAGTTTCACCGGATTACTAATGCGAGCGCTTAAGGTACTCGGCCGATTTTATTCAGACAACTAGCTCAAGAGTGCACTAACCTATAGTTAGATACTATAAGCTTAGTACTAGCTAATCTATTCTAAGCTATTTATACATATATTCTTTATATATAGGGAAATTCTGCTCGTTGAGGTCGTCGGAGATGTCATCGATCAGGATTTCGGTGGGGACTCTATAGATGACAACCTGGAAATGACACTCTTCGGAAGGAAGCGAGTTAGATGACGGTGATCGCGAGACTCTAGCTCATACCTCGAAGGGAGCCCTCGACGTGTTACTAGCGCGATACAGCAACTTACTCACATCACTTGTACACACATTAGATCATCTCACATCGTGCACACGTGACACATATGGTGGAAGGGTTATTTTTTTCCCTTATTCGAACTGAATCGAGTAGTTTAGTTCGTTTTCATATCCGATATACATGTAAACGTTTGTGGACAATACATTCATTCAATTGTATGATTCACAAACGAATATATGTATGAATAGCTTAAAATAGTTTAGCCAGGTCAGATTGACGGTATCGACAACAGTCCAAGCCGAGTTGTGCCGTACACCCTCGTGCTAGTTGTCTGAATAAAACCGGCTGAGTGCCTTAACCGCTCGCCTAAGTAGTCCGGTGATACTGTAAAGGCCTTGCCTGGCTAACAGTGTAGTCAGTTCGTAAAAAAGAGCGGCGATCAGTCCCGCACAGGCCGTCGGACTGTTCACGTCTCTAGATGTATTCGTGATAATACGCTACTGAATGACTGTATCGGTTACTAAACTCGCCTGAGTAGTCCGGTGATACTGTAAAGGCCTTGCCAAGCTAACAGTGTAGTCAGTTAAAAAAAAAAGAGTGGCGATCAGTCTCTCACAGGTCGTCAGACTGTTCACGTCTCTACATGTATTCCTTATAATTCGCTACTGAATGACTGTATCGGTTACTAAAGATGACGTCTAACTGCTAACTCAACATCACCCTGACAAGCTAAATAATATATAAATAAATATATATAATAACGATTTTTAAACGAAAATCCATACATTTTTTATTAAAAATTTTAAAACGAAAACATACATTGTTGTTGTAGCGTATTATAAGATTAGATACAGTCAATGTTCGTAAATTACACGGTAAATATAACATGTGAGTTGGACCCCCGCAATAGGGTTCTGTTTCACACACGGCATATTTGTGTTACGTATTTATTTACCAAAATGATTGTTTATTTTTTTAATTCGATTGGGGATTTTTAACATAAGCCCGAGTCGTGCTGAGTCGGCTTTCGTTATTTGTTGTTTTATTTTAGGCTTTACAGCTCGTGTATTAACACAAGGTTCATCAATTGAATATATGTTAAAATTATGCTTTTTATTAACTTCAATCGTTAATTTTTTGATATTATTATTAATTTTTAAGCTATCATTTATTACGTGATAGGTCCTGGATTCGATTACATACATTTGTTTGATAAATATAGTTGTTGATTGAATCTGAGTCTTATATAGATAATACTAACTGTGCCCGTAACTTAGTCCGTGTGGAACATTATGTATAAAACGGTGACTAATAAATATACTAAGTCAGTTCGTAAAAAAGAGCGGCGATCAGTCCCGCACAGGCCGTCGGACTGTTCACGTCTCTAGATGTATTCGTGATAATACGCTACTGAATGACTGTATCGGTTACTAAAGACGACGTCTACATAAGAGGACGCGTACATACTTTATAACTGCTAACTCAACATCACCCTGACAAGCTAAATAAATATATATATATATATATTTATTTAATATTTTTAAACGAAAACATACATTGTTGTTGTAGCGTATTATAAGATTAGATACAGTCAATGTTCGTAAATTACACGGTAAATATAACATGTGAGTTGGACCCCCGCAATAGGGTTCTGTTTCACACACGGCATATTTGTGTTACGTATTTATTTACCAAAATGATTGTTTATTTTTTTAATTCGATTGGGGATTTTTAACATAAGCCCGAGTCGTGCTGAGTCGGCTTTCGTTATTTGTTGTTTTATTTTAGGCTTTACAGCTCGTGTATTAACACAAGGTTCATCAATTGAATATATGTTAAAATTATGCTTTTTATTAACTTCAATCGTTAATTTTTTGATATTATTATTAATTTTTAAGCTATCATTTGTTACGCGATAGGTCCTGGATTCGATTACCTACATTTGTGTGATAAATATAGTTGTTAATTGAATCTGAGTCTTATATAGATAATACTAACTGTGCCCGTGACTTAGTCCGTGTGGAACATTATGTATAAAATGGTGACTAATAAATATACTAAGTCTAAATACTTATCTACTTTTCTCTCTGTCTCCATATTTAGGTCGCGTTGTCATTAAAATTACAATAACTTTTAATAGACCGAACCGATTCAAATGAAACAAAAACTAAATGCTATTCGAAGATATGTTTTATATTCTTGATAAGGTTTTATAATGAACGCAGTACTTTGGCAGTGATGCGTGTTCATATGAACAGATAGACAGATACTTTTTTTTTAAATGAAATGTATTTTATTCCATACTAGCTGTTACCCGCGGCTCCAAACGCGTTTTTTATATATATTAAATAAATGTAAAATTGTGAGTGGTTGTGTAGATTACAGAAACGCTCTTTCAAAAATATTTGTAAGTACGAAACGCATGTTATCTACTGTAACAGGTACGTTACATATGGAAACACTGCAGTGTGTCGAATGGGATGGGATTTATCATCAACAATATACCTGGAACTTTAAACTTCTATATACCACCCTCAGTATATAAGAAATAATCACAACCAACACTATATAAGAAAGTAATGAAAATATTATGCTATACATTATCAAACGATATGTGTTAAATAATTTATTATATAGATATATGCCCATATTGTCGATATAATTAAGTTATTATTATACTTTGCTATAATTTAAATAATACACAAACATATGACTTTAAATTATATTTATTTTTGGAGTCCAGTACAGCGCACGTCTCATGCAGATGTTTACAGTAAACTACATATTTTTGATCAATTTCATACAGACGAATGCACGGGTAATCACTACATAATGTAAAATAAAGTCCTCTGCCACATCTATCTGTATGCCTGTTCGCGATAAGCAACGCTCTTTCAAAAATATTTGTAAGTACGAAACGCATGTTATCTACTGTAACAGGTACGTTACATATGGAAACACTTTTTAAATCGTGCAAAAAGAACACCGAGGGAGTTAGTCAGTAGAAATCTGGCATTCTCGCCTATGCTGGCCGGTTATGTAGATCTCCAAGAGGATTACCCCGCGAAAACAAAGGTTATCCTTAAAAGATATCTATAGATATATCATTAAATATTTTTTGTAGACATTTTAAAGATATATTCCTTTGCACATTATTTAGATGTATGTCATATGGTTTAGCCAGTATTGTCAATTTTGGCGCCAGAAAATTATTTTGCAACTTGATTATAATGCACCGATTCTGATCTGCATTTTACAATTATAATATTCAATTATTTTATGCATTAATCTTCCAGAAAATATTGTTCAAATAATAGTGAAAAGCGCATCAAAATTCGCTACCTAGTTTAGGAGAACTAAGCGATTTTGTTTAATTATATTTATTGTTATTGATATTCGCCCCAATTTCTCATATTTTAATTTCATTGTGTACAGCGCCATCTATCGGTTTATATAATTTAAATACAAAATCAACCGACAGATGTCGACACTTTAAATAAAACCGCCACAAGACACCATCCAATTTAGCCAAATTAATTTAACATCGAGTTTAGTTACATTAGTTAGGTTCCCTAAACCAGTTCAAACTGCATCTTAAATCGTTACAGAGTGGACATTAACTGTGAATTAGTGTTGTAGCGAACAATTACTGTTGTTTGTTACAGTTTGTTCATGTGATTTGTTACTTTGAGACTTGTTTGTTATCTTAAAAGTTTTTAATGGTCTTTAATTATACCATCTCTTGTTTCTTGTTTATATATATAAATTACGTTAACTAGTGTTTTTTGTTTGTTCTTATAGACGCTGATAAGAAACTTGTCTCATAGAAATCTCGTAACCTCAGAATTTATGTATCACTTTTTTAAATAAAACTAGCCGTTACCCGCGATTCCGTTCCCATGAAAATAGTTGCATTGTCTAACGAGAATTAAAATGTTTTATTTGAATTATGGTCTGTCGTTTTATTTTATTTTGTCCTTTTAACTCAAACCCTACAACCGATTTTGCCGACTCTAAATGATTCTTGCTAAATTTCAACACTACTGCTTAGTTGCCATGCAGAAACGTAATAATATATTACCTTGATGATATTCTGAAGATTATCGGCATGTTAAAGTATTGCCTAATTCAGTTCAGTCGTCTCAGAAATTAATGCAAATAAATAACTGACATTTTTTTTACCTATATGTGTGTACTTACTGATTTTATTATTAGTCAGTTTGAACAAATTATATCTGATTTTGCAGAGGAAAAAACTTTTTATTTAACTTCTATTGCGATGAAGAATTAACAATGAATAGAATTTAAATTATCGAATTGATCTAAACGAATTATTTCTCTAATAATAATAAGACATGAATAATGAAAGAAAAAGTTTCAGGAATTCAGTATCTTAACTCTCCGCTCCTAATACACCTATGATAATGTATGTCCGCTGAAACTTAGATAAAACATTATTGTAAAAGAAGATTCAATACTAGAAGCAATCACAAGTTAACCATACATCAGGCTGAGTAAAGCTAATTAAAGTTTCTAAAATGTAAGGTTATGTATAAAGTTTCTAAAATGTAAGGTTATGTAATAAAGTCTCAAAACACATTACCGTTTTGGCGGATAGTAAGTTCAAGCACAATTGCTAGTAGGTTTAATGTGAAAAGGTTATTATGTGAACGATAGTGATGTCTGGAAATGACATCCGCTAGAAATGACTGAGACTACTATGAGGTGTGACAAAAATAAATACGAAAAATGAGCAGCCAGATCGAGATTCTTGCTAACTCCACTCAATGAATGGGTGTTTTGTCCGATTGCTAGAATTTTTACGTTCATAAGTGCCGTTTCAAGACAAGTCTACATCATGTAGTTTATTTTTGCTGAACAGATGATCTTAATTTTGTTGTTGTTTTAATAAACTACTGCTCCAGTCCATGATTTTCTCAATATCTCGAATATGGGACTGAGAATGGATTAAAATGATTAATTATACAATACACTACTCTGCTGAACCCGCTAGCTTAAAATAAAATAGCTCATTAGTTCGTTATTTGTCCGTATAATTCCCGTTCAAATAAAATAAATCCTGTTAAAATATTTTGTTGTTATTTGTAGCCATATGCATTCACGAATAGGTTGTTATTTTAATATTAAATACACACACTTTATTTTTATAATACATAATAGATTACAAATCAAAAATTGGGAACAAAACTGACGTAAACTTTTTGAATAGGAACACAAAATAAACTCTGGAAATGTTTGCAATAGAAAGTTACCACGTTAACATGGCAGTACTTTGGCAGTGATGCGTGTTCATATGAACAGATAGACAGATACTTTTTTTTTAAATGAAATGTATTTTATTCCATACTAGCTGTTACCCGCGGCTCCAAACGCGTTTTTTATATATATTAAATAAATGTAAAATTGTGAGTGGTTGTGTAGATTACAGAAACGCTCTTTCAAAAATATTTGTAAGTACGACACGCATGTATCTACTGTAACATGTAACGTGTACATTAGATATGTGAACACTACAGTGTGTCGAATTGGATGGGATTTATCATCGGCAACATACCTCGAACTTTAAACTACTACATATATAGTTACACAGTGCTCACTACATAAGGAAGTATTGAAAATATTAAGCTATACATTATCGAACAATATGTGTTAAATCATTTATTATATAGATATAATATGCCAATATTGTCGATATAATTAAGTTATTATTATACGTTGCTATAATTTAAATAACATATAAACATATGACTTTCAATTATATTTATTCTTCGAGTCCAGTACAGCGCACCTCTCACGCACATGTTTATAGTAAACAACATATTTTTGATCAATTTCACACAGACGAATGCACGGGTAACAGTTCATCACAACATATCACTACATAGTGTAAAACAAAGTCCTCTGCCAGATCTGTCTGTATGTCGTCTGTTCGCGATAAGCTCAAAAACTACAGAACGCATTTTCACGCCGTTTTCGCCAATATATAAAATTATTCTTGGGATTCTTTGGGATTTGTCTTATTATCAGGGCGGCCAACGTCTGCCGAACCCGCTAGCTTAAAATAAAATAGCTCATTAGTTCGTTATTTGTCCGTATAATTCCCGTTCAAATAAAATAAATCCTGTTAAAATATTTTGTTGTTATTTGTAGCCATATGCATTCACGAATAGGTTGTTATTTTAATATTAAATACACACACTTTATTTTTATAATACATAATAGATTACAAATCAAAAATTGGGAACAAAACTGACGTAAACTTTTTGAATAGGAACACAAAATAAACTCTGGAAATGTTTGCAATAGAAAGTTACCACGTTAACATGGCAACGCACGCAGCGGAAGCTCTCAAAAAGAAAAATTAGCCCGATTTTGAAACATTCTTCATTAGTGCTCCGCTCTTATTGGTGTTAGCGTGATGATGTATAGCCTACCTCGATAAATGAGCTATTTAACCCGAATTTTTTTTTCAAGTTGGACCAGTAGTTCCTGAGATTAGCGCGTTCAACAAAACAAACAAACTCTTCAGCTTTATATATTAGTATAGATTCCTAGACAACTGCAACAATTTTTTTACAAAAATCTAAAAAGTACTTTAAATTTACATTCTTACTATAGGTTTAGATGATATTGTATATATGTAATTGCATTCAAATTGAAAAGGACAATTGAACACATTTTATGCCTATGATTACTAAAACAACATTTAGTAAATTATATTTAGATATTCTACATTATATTTGCCCTCTTATTTTCTTTTCCATAGATTCTTTTTCCCTTTCCAGATGTTTATCAATATTATAGGATATATAGGATTATAGAATATATAGGAGAAATTTTGAATATTGTATTTTTTTCCAATATTGTTGAAACTGTTTAAAATAATATGATAAATATCGGGTAAGTTGAAAAAAATCCTGCCTTCTGAGTGCTGTCTCGAGTACACTGAGTACATTGTTAGGAGTTACACAAACATAATGTATGGTATCATAATTTATAAAGACATAACGCAAACAAAGTAAGGAGCGGCTGCTAGTCCTAACTAATGCTATAAATATCAACGTTCATTTGTTTGTTTGTTACGTTTTAAATACTCAACTAATCATCTTGAAATTTTGTATACATATGGTTAGGAGTACACAGAAAGGCATGGAGTACCTTTTATTCAAAACAAAGCACTCTTTAAATTAATTCCAACGTGAACAAAACCGCGAGCAAAAGCTAGTATACAGCAGAACATAAAAGTGTTTTGAAAACGAAAGTTTATTAGTGCTCCGCTCTTATTGGTGTTAGCGTGATGATATATAGCCTACCTCGATAAATGTGCTATCTAACCCGAATTTTTTTTACAAATCGGACCTGTAGTTCTTGAGATAGCGCGTTCAACAAAACAAACAAACTCTTCAGCTTTATATATTAGTATAGATCAATATTATAGGATATATAGGATTATAGAATATATAGGAGAAATTTTGAATTTTGTATTTTTTTCCAATATTGTTGAAACTGATCAAAATAATATGATAAATATCGGGTAAGTTGAAAAAAATCATGCCTTCTGAGTGCTGTCTCGAGTAGACTGAGTAAATTGTTAGGAGTTACAGTAACATAATGTATGGTATCATAATTTATAAAGATACAACGCAGACAAAGTAAGGAGCGGCTGCTAGTTATAACTAATACTATAAATATCAACGTTGATTTGTTTATTTGTGACGTTGTAACTACTCATCTTGAAATATTGCATACATATTGTTAGATTACACAGAAAGGCATGGAGTACCTTTTATTCAAAACAAAGCACAGTTTAAATTTACTCCTACGTGAACAAAACCGCGAGCAAAAGCTAGTATACAACACAACATAAAAGTATTTTTCAAACCAAAGTGTTAGAAGAAATTAAATTTCAAGAAATTAAAACGTTCAAACGAATGGAAAAAAGAATAAAACGTTTGATTTCTGTATGAGAAAAAAGTATCAAAAATACAAACGTTCCACTACAAAATAAGTCCAAAAGCAATGATAGAAATGTATATATAGCTCGCACTATTAATAACTTCACAGCAAATACTGTAGTTACCTGACTTATACGGTAATAAGATATACTCTAAAAAGGGTCACATAAAAAACTTGAATTACCTAGAAACCTAGGATTCTAAGTCATATTTATTTCAGGGTATCCGATTGCTCTGGCAATACTATACTATGATTGTTGTTTTTATAAGCTGTATTTATGTGTATAAATACATTTTTTTTTTATACTTTATAGGTTTCAGCATTTAAGCACAATCTCACCTGATGTTAGATGACTTCGTGCTCCAACATGCTAAACCTGGTATAACGGTTCATAGGAAAGGTTTAGGTATAATTTGTCAAGGTTTTATTTTTATTGTCAAGACGGGACAACGTCTGCTGAGTTCGCCGGGTTAAAATAAAATAGCTCATTAGTTCATTATTTGTCCGTATAATTCCCGTTGAAATAAAATAAATCCTAGGGTGGTATTTAGCCAGGCGGATGGAAAAAACCGTACCGACATGCTATGGTTTCACCACTATGTTATCCTTTACCGCAAGCTCCAATACAGTTGCAAAATTCGGCCCATCGACATTGTGGCCGAACATGCTATAAAAAAAGTTCTTTCTTTCTATATTATATAAAAAGTTTTTAGTGTGCAACACATCACGGTTACAAAGTAAATAAAGAAAATATACATATATTTAATTAAAAATGTTCAACAATGTTCTCATTCAGTTACATGCTGCAGTACAACTGAATGATGATACAGCACTGATTTTCAATGAGAGGCTATAATAATGTACGCACATGTTGTCGGTGGCTTAACAAAAATATTACATAACTAATATGTAACTATAGATAATATGTCGTATAGATTATATTTAATTAAAGCATATTCCTAAATTTAATATAAGAGCTTGTATCAAGGAAAAGGGAACTAATAAATTGCATCAACGAGTCAATAAATTTCCCATAGACGTAACGTCGCTGGAGAATTTACGAGATAAATCTGTCCACTCAATTAACAGGAGCGTAAGGTTTTTTAATTCTAATTCTTACCTTTCCATACTGGCCATTTCTTCAGGAAGATGTGTTTTCCTGCAGATCATCATCGTCATAATTACCCTTATCCCACCTAAGTAGGTTCGGCACAACATGTTTTCTTTTTCCACTGTCCCCTGTCAAATGTCATCACAGTATTCACATCTTTTATGCACAAATAATTTTTCACACATTCCATCCACACTTTTTTCGGTCTTCCTCTACTCGCATATCCGTCCACCATCATACTCAACACTTTTCTAGTTACATGGTTTTCATCTCTCCTCATGACATGCCCATACCATGCTAACCTATTACTCCTCAACTTGTCTGTCACTGGTGCTATTTTCAAACTTGCTCTGATATACTCATTCTTAATCTTATCCATTCTAGTCACACCACACATCCACCTTAACATTCGCATCTCTGCCACGTGTAATTTTCTCTCATCCGTCTCTTTCGTAGCCCAGCATTCAGATGCATACATCATGGCCGGTCTTATCATAGTTTTATAAACCTTTCCTTTGTGTTTTAAAGGCATTTCTGGGTCACAAGCTACCCCAGACACATTTCGCCATTTTATCCATCCTGCATTTATCATATTCCTCACGTCCTTATCAATGCCACCGTCGTTTTTTATCAATGAACTGACATACCGAAAATTGGAGCAGGCTAGTAAGGATACACCACTTAAGGCTATAGCAGAAAAACTAGATGTACCACCGAAGTCGCAAAACAAATGTTCAAGTTTTGTTCTACTAATTTTCAAACCAATATTTTCCAGTTTTCTTGCCATTTTTCCAGCCTTCTCTGGACCTTGGCAGCATCTTCTCCGATAAGAACAATATCATCAGCAAACAGCATACACCAAGGTGTATTCTCCTGTATGTATGATGTTTATGCATCCATAAGAAGAAGAAATAAAAACGATAATTAAAAGATGCGATCAATTGTGAGTTGTTAGCTTTAATTAAATGCCAAATTAAATGTTAATAAAGTTTGTCTTAAATACACAATATTATTTCACTAAAAATCAATTTCTACCCCTTACTACATATTTTCATTTCCACATTACGAAGTTTCACTCATGTATGGCTTCCGGGCAGGGCGTTCCACGGTGGACGCCCTGACCTTCCTGAAGTCGCTGCCCATGGAGACGACCTCCCAAGGGGAGAGAGTGTTGGCGGCGTCCTTGAACACCGTCAACGCCTTCAACAGCCCTCCGCACGCGTCATACGGGAGGCGCTTTGCTTTTTCGGAGTGCCCCCATACCTGCGGCGGCTGTTGGAGGCGTACCTTGTGGATAGGGAAGTCGCCTACGTGGACAGCGACGGGCGAATGATTAGACGAACGACTAAGAGAGGGGTTCCACAGGGGTAGGTCTTGGAGTCGACGCATTGGACGCATAATTTGCTACGCGGACGATACCCTAGTCGTAGCCCGGGGGGGAAGTTGGAAGGAGGATACATATATTTAATTAAAAATGTTCAACAACAGCACTCTCATTCAGTTATACGCTGCAGTACAACTGAATGATGATACAGTACTAATTTTCAATGAGAGGCGTACGCACATGTTGTCGGTGGCTTAGCAAAAATATTACATAGCTAATATGTAACTAGGTTCTCGAAAAAACCGAGGACCTGCTATTCCATGGGCCTCGGTGGGGGTCACCACCTGGAGCCTACATAATGGTGGAGGGCGCCCGGATCAGGTTGGGGACCCACATGAAATACCTGGGCCTCACCCTGGATGGGTGCTGTAGGTTCAAGCCCCATTTCTCGGGGCTCGGACCGAGAATTGCTGGGGCAGTGGTGGCGCTCGGACGGTTGCTCCCCAATGTAGGGGGGCTGAGTGCCGGGTGCCGCTGACTCTTCATGGGAGTCGTGCGGGTGATGGCCGCTTACGGGGCACCGCTGTAGGCCGACGACCTTGGTGCCAACAATGTGCGTGCTCTACGCAACGCGCACCATATTGTGGCACTGAGGGCCCTCCGGGCATACCGCGCGGTTTCCTCGGCGGCAGACTTTGTGCTCGCCGGCCCCCTACCCTGTGAGCTGGAGGCAGGAATCCTCGCCGCCGTGTATGAGTTCACGGCGGGGAGGAAACATAGTGAGGAGCCCGAGGCTTCCAGGGAGATAGAGGTGAAGAGAAAGGAAATGAGGGAGGAGGCATTTGGAAGGTGGATGCAGGACCTGGCGGACGCGCGCTATGGACGTTATACCATAGACGCCATCCGCCCGGTCCTACGGGAGTGGATGAACCGGAAGAGTGGCTCCTTGACGTTTAGGATGGTGCAGGTACTCACCGGGCATGGCTGCTTCGGGTGGTACCTGTACCATATCGCATGCAGGGAGCCGACCGCCGCATGTCATGAGTGCGGCACTGAGGAGGACACGGAAACAGCACATTCTGTCCGAGTGTGCTACATGGGAGGGGCAGCGCCGCACTCTGGCTGCGGCGATAGGGACGGGGAATTTATCGCTGCCGAGTGTGGTTTCGGCCATGCTCGGCAGTAAACAGGTTTGGCGAGCTATTGCCTCCTTCTACGAGGAAGTCATGTCGCAGACGGAGGCGGCGGAGAGGGCCTGCGAGGTAGATCCTTTGAGTGGCCCTCTCCATCAATGGAGGATCGGTGGAAGGAGGCGGCGCTTCGTCCAACTCCTCCCGCCACCGTAGCCGGACCTGAGGGGGTGGGCCGGGGGACCCATCTCCTCATTGCATAGATCCGACGGACGAGGGGGACAGCTGGTGTGTACCCAGTGTGCCTCTCTATATGTAGGAGCCCGGCGGTCACCTTCCGCCGGACGGGCCGTTGGACGGGCGGCTATATAAGGGGATTATCTCAGTTCGATCCCTTGCCGCCCCAGCAATACGGTCGGACGTACACCGTGGGGTTTTAGTCCGTGAGGCTCGGGTGGGTATCCCTAAGGGATTTCCCCACGAAAAAAAAAAGGAAAAAAGAATTATAAATATAAGGATATAACGTCATCACATGCGTGAATGTACGCTTGTTTTATTAAGCTGAACGGATTCTAAGGGTTAATTTCTATTAATTATCACTAAAGCTCAGTTTCGTGATGGGTCATTGGTATTTGTTTGGATATCGCGTCAATGGACTTAGGTTCGAATTCCGCAATAAGCCGCGACTTTTGCTGAAGAAAAAGATCACGATGAAGCCATAGCATGATGGTAAGTGGTTTTTCTAAGCCTGCCTGCGTAGCTACCACCTTCAAGTTGAAAATCAATCGCCAAGTACTTGTTGGGAAATTTTAGAGGACATATGTTTTCATAAAAAAAAAAAAAACTATTGCCGAAGGGTTTTTTCCGTTTTGTTGTATTCGGACAAATGTATTTGGAATTAGCAATATAATGGAAGAGAAAGGTGATCATAAATTAATACGAGTCACTGCCCTTTCCCTTGACGCGTTGCATGAGTATTATATAATAAGGGAACAAAGATTTGTCAGTCATGATTTAAGTGCAGTCAAAGAGTCGTGGTAATTTCAAAGCCTGTTAAATTCCTTGAGACTAATGATCACACGTTTTACAAAATTATCAAACAATTTGATAGCAGAATCCTTCTCAATTAAGCTCAGAAGATCAAAGGAATATATAAGAATATTGTTACAAAGCATTATACGCCCTAGTGTCTTCGTACTAAATCTGGGACATTCTTGTAGCAAATGTTCAAAGTTTTGCACATATGTGTTATTGCAAGGACAGTGTTATTGACAATAATTTTAAAACGATTAAGTTACTGCTTACAATACCATGTCCAGTTAATGTTATGTTATGTGGAAAGAAACTCCAATAAATGTACACAATTGTATAATATCCTCCAAATTGGTTAGACGTGTAATACATATGAGAGATTACATTAAGGTGAGCTAAACTGGGAGCATAAGCAAGTCGTATATAAATAAATTACCTTTTAAACAAAAGCACTAAGGCGTAACATCCGATTAACTCGCGTTTTACTGCTGACAATTATCCGGCCGTTTTAAAGTTTACGTTGTTTTTTATCGCAATAACGTTCAGTTTAACGCCTCTCCCACCCTCTGTACCTTTCTCTTTATTGTACTGTAATTGTGTTCCCAAAACCTTTATAACTGGCACGATATTTACTTAGCTCTTTTTATCGGTCGAGCTTCACGTCCGCTAGTCAGCCATTTTTCTTGGTCTCTAGAACTTTCCATTTAAACGAGGTTATTGAGACACTCTTAAGGAATTCATCTGAATGTAAATTGATTGTATTACGCAAGCCCAGGGTGATTTTTAACTGAGTAAATCATATTTCATTTTATTTGTTCACTACCTTTATCCCGCGACTTCGTCTGCGTGGAATAGTTACATTGGTATAACGCTAAATCGCAGCCGAAGCTCTCAAAAGGGAAAAAGACCCTATTTTGGAAACATTTGAGAGCCAGTTATCGTCTACATTTAACACGTTACCTTTTTAGGCCACATCATCGTTTACCCTCAAATCAGGTTGCGATGAAATACAACAAAGTATAAAAAAGTGGGCTTTGGTAACGGTTGTCTTAAGAAATTTGGTATATAGTGTGACATTTCAAACCACAAGTCAATTAAAGTCGTGCCCGCAGATTTCTATTGTAGAAATGAAATATAAATCAAGATAGTTAAGAAACTGAAAAAGTCCGATCGCCGGGGCTGCATTAAAACTTGGTTACAAACCGTTCCGAGATTGGAAAAATGAATGAAAAATATTCTTTAGACAGTCTCGATGGACGATTTTTCATCTCTTATTTCAATCTTAGCTTTTTCCTTTTAATTTTTAATGGCACCTTTAATAAAAAATTCTTTCTTTATTTTACGTATACAAGTACATAAAGACTGAACAGTCCTATTGCTTTTTTTTATTTCTGTTCTGTCGTTTTCATTACTTTCTGTTAGGAATTATTAATGTCTCGTCATCGAACTAACTTTAACAACTATCTAATAAAAAAATTTTTTTTTCGAACTGACTACGCTATTGACCTTACATGGTCTTAACAGCTTCACCGGACTACGATTATAAATTTAAAATAATTATAATAAATTATACGATAATAAATTTAGTTCGTGTGTAAGATCTTGTAATGTACTAGCGGACCTGGCGGACGTTGTCCTGCATTGGTAATAAAAAAAATCCTAAAAGTCAACCGCAACGCCACCTACCGGGTCCAATTGAATCTAAACCATTATCGGATCCACTGGAACACGCACACAAAGATTTATTAAAATCGGTCCAGCCGTTTAGGAGGAGTTCAGTGACATACACACGCACAGAAGAAATTTATATATAAAGATTTAAATATATGATAAAGAAATACAGTTTCAACTATAATTGTGATCCGTTCTTTTAGCAAGTAACGAGCTGTTATAACACTTAGAACATAATAAAATGAAAGATACCGGTTACTGGACCAGTAACTCTCGTTGTAATTATTATGTTCTGCAGTCGATGGCCGCGAGTTTCTAAGCGGACCGTACGGGGAAGTCAAATAAAAGAAGACAATTTTATTTAAATAAATATGTTTTCAGGTCATGCTATTTCAGTTGGGAATATGATGTGTTTTACCAATTCTCTTTCTGTTTCTTTTGAGATAGCTCTACTAAAAACATTCCTGAGAAAATCCAAACAACTTCTAGTATACAGGTTAGTACTTTCTAGTCGCTAAGCAATGAATGTTTAATGCGGTCTGAGATAAAGAGGTGTCTACAGTGAAATAATTATATTTTATTTAACAACATTATTTTCAAAATATATATATATCGGGGGAGCCACTATTGACCTGCGATACCGCGCTATTGACTATATCGGGGGTGTTACTAATGACCTCAAACGCTAGTCGTTGAACCTATCGGCTGTTCATCATTTACCTCGATCTGAGACGCCATTGATTGGAGGTATCGGCTGTTTATGTATCTTGATGCCTTAAAAGGCGACTGATGACTAGAGGCTTGGTATACTCGCTCAGACAGTTGAGCCAATCACACCTACGGACAATTCATGGTAACTATAGGCAGTATTGTGTTTCTATATCGGTTAACGTTTTATTCAATTGTGCTTGGTGGATTGATCAATCAAATTATGACCATGACGTCACTATGGATGATGTCATACTTACCACATGGACGCCATTTTATTGCTGCCCCGACATATACATTAATTTGTAAGTTTTTAACTTTGGTATGTATTATCAGGTTGTTGTAGGGTTAGAAGATAATACCACTTAGTAACACGTTAAAATTTACATATTGGATCAATCAAAGAAACGTGCCACCTTACGATTACCTATAGAGATATGCGTAAAAACAACAATTAAAATTTTCTTCTTTATATAGCTCTCTGGGCTAGCGTATACCGTCACAGTTTTCTGGTATTCAATTATCTGGATATGATAGTGAGGCGGATGTGTCATCATTTACTTTCTTCTTTACTTACTTCTTCCTACTTTCTATTTAATTTCTGAAACAATTGCATTAATTTTTCTATATATTTTTACTAAAGATAAAGATTCTAACCCTAAAGAAATAATAGCCATGGCATTAAAATTATTATCTATAAAAGTCTTTTCACAAAACCACAACACAACAGATTACGTAATGCTAAGATACAGACTTATCTAATATCTTAAACGAGCAATTCTTGTAAATTTTTATATTGTTATATATTCAGGATCTCGGAAATGGCGGCAGCGATTTCCGTGAAACTTAGTATATAGATGGTTTCGAGGACGATAAATCGATCTAGAAGATCTAGAAGATCTTTCATTCATAGAAAACATTTTTATCTGAATTTTCAGCCATTGTAAAAATATAGCTAGAATATAAAGGTAAATTTCGCCGCCGCTGTCAAAACAAAAATAGCTCAAATGTAATTCGGCTGCTTCGAAAATCCGTCTAACCCCAGTTCGAATCCGAGTGAGACCAAAAGAAAAATATCTTATTAAATTTTTTTTATATAACATGCTAATTTTATGCAAAACTAACAGTTTATTTTAATATAAAAATGTTTTTTAAAGAACCGAGCTGGACTCGGTCGCCCAGGTACTTCAATCATATATAAGTAAATTAATATACGTTTAATTGAAAAAAAGGTACATTTTCTTTACATATTTATTTTAGTAATTCACTAAGGTTGAAAACGTTAAACGTAATCTTTGTTTTGGCATATCGGGTTAGCCACTGTTGACCTGCAATACTTTTTTTTTTTTTTATCGTGGGGTAATCCCTTATGGATACGCCACCCTCCCGGGGGAGAGGGTGAGTTATGCCCGACTCGCACGGACTAAAACCCCACGGTGTACGTCTTCCGCTATAGTTGGGGCGGCACGAGATCTCTATAGACTTCATCGTGCCACCCCAGCGGTTGGCCCAGCAGCAAAAGGGTCGCCGCCGGGCCCCGTCTTGTTAGGAGACAGCCGTGTACACACCGGCCATCTCCTTCGTCCGCCGGACCTGTGCAATGGGAAGGTGGGCCCCCCGACCCATCTTCCCTGGTCCGGTTACAGTGGGAGGAGGCGGTCAAACTGACGCCTCCTCCTGCCCGTCCCCCGTTGGCGGAGACGGCCACTTTGAGGGTCTTGCTCACGGACCCTCTCCGCCGCCTCCTTCTGCGAGACGACTTCCTCGCAGAAGGAGGCCATTGCATTCCAGTTATCCTCACTACCGAGCATGGCTGCAACCACGCTCGGCAGTGAGAGATCTTGCCCTACCGCCGCAGCCAGAGTGCGACGTTGCTCCTCCCACGCAGCACACTCAGACAGAGTGTGCTGCGCGGTGTCCGGGTCAACGCCGCACTGATGGCATACGGCGGTCGGCTCCCTGCGTACTATCCGGTGCAGGTACCAACCGAAGCAACCGTGCCCGGTCAGGATCTGCACCAGACGGAACGTCAGGGAGCCCCATCCTCTACTATACCAATCCGGCAGGACCGGGCGGACCTGCAATACTGCGCTATTGACTATATCGGGGGTTAACCTAATGACCTCAAACGCCATTGGTTGGAAGTATCGGATGTTTATGTATATTGATGCCTTAAAAGGCGACCAACGACTAGATACTGGGCATACTCGCTCAGTCAGTCAGACTAGTAACGGACGGATAAATAGTATAACTATATTAAGTGTTGTGTTTCTCTAACGGTTAACGTTTTATTCGATTGTTCTTGGTGAATTGATCGATCAAGTCCATAACATCAATAACCATGACATCACTATGGATGACGTAATACTTCTACATGGACGCCATTTCATCGCTGCCCCGACAGGCATTAAATGACTATAATACTTTTATGATAGAAAGTCTTTCCTTATTATCAATATTTCCAGAATATTACAAATCAAAATCGGTCAATTATTTGATTGACGTAATAGATTTGCATTTTTATAGATCAGCATTTCGATGGCCATTATTCTACAGCTTCGGCAGTTCCTTAAACAGTATCTGTTAAAGTGCAATTATTTTCGACTTTTTATGGTGGTAGAGCCACGCTGAAACTATTACTGGTTTCAGCATGAATGGGTCGGCTCGTCCGGGGTAGTACCACCCTCTCACAGAAAACCGACGTGAAGTAACAGTGCTTCCATTGTTGCGTTTCGTTAGGTCAGTGAGAGCACCGGAGGCCCACCTCCCCTCCCCTCTCCTCCTCTCCCTCTGCCTCCTCTAATCTCTTCCCTCCAAAGGGTGGCAACGCACTTGCGACTCCTCTGGTGTTGTCAGTGTCCATGGACCCACCAGTTCGTTTGCAACTTATGACATAAAAAAAAAAATCTTATAACTTTGTCACTGCACTTATATACTGCTGCTGTGTGTCAGAAATGGATAGTGTTGCAATCGAATCTTGCACCTCTTCGAAACTTCATTACCAAACGAATTTCTGATAAAAAAAACCATAGCCATATGAACTGAGCCTTATATCGTGTAGAAACAAAGAACGAAATAAAACTGCTAATTAGTCCCCGCAAGAGTCCAATTATCCCAACGTTTCAGCTTTCTGTTTACATTTTCTAAGGCATTCTCGTGCTATCTTTACCAGCTTTCTAAATAGTGCAGTCTTTTGTTTATATATATATCTTGTTATACGTATTTCAAAAATATCAAATGAAAAAGATTCTCGTGTATATGTATATTCATGCTACATACATATTAAGTCGCTTGTATAGTTGGGTTAAGTTTGCGGAATTTGCATGCTAGGCTGCATCCGAAGCTGATGTTTAGCAACTCAAGTGTTATCTGCGCTAGCATCCATGTGCATTGACGCCATAAGACTCTTCAGAAAAAGTCATAAAAAAAGTGACTGCCATAATGAAGACATGCTTATAATTTTTTATTACTTATTTATATATACCTGCAACAATTTTTTTTCATAAAAATCTAAATAGTACAGACAGGTTAGATTTATATCCTTATTGCAATCCCGTAGAACCATATTGGATTTGTCTTTCCTATTTAAGATTCTGAATAGCAATATTGAGAGTTCATTTTTATTAGGACAAATATGTATCTCAGTACCACGTAACAACAGTCGTTTGGTGAATCGCAAGACAATCTTCCTACCCAAGTACTCGACAAACGTTGGACAACACTCGCCCCTCTACCGAATGTGCCACAAATACAACAATATACAAGCTAAATTTGACATTTTTCATTGTTCTTTAGCCTCAATAAAATCTCAATAGGGAAATAATTGTATTGTATTTAGATTTGGATTATTAACTTATTTTTTTACATATTTTGTCTGAATATTTAATTTCTACATAAATTTCTAGCTCTCATATATTGTGCATGTTAGTTTTACATTCAGTAGGTTACATTAGTAACAGCATCACTGCATCGACGTCAAAAGAAATTATTATCTATTGTAACCAGTTTTGTGAAATAAATAAAAAAAATATATCTATAGGATATATTTATCACAACTGTAATAACAAGCTTAAATTCATTTTAAGATAGAGGAACATAGAATAGAAGACCGCAGCCACAATAGTTTGTCTATAATGCACCGTGGGAAGTGCTTACGTTAGACGGTTCCCGGCCACATACGAGCGTAGTTCTACGAATTGCTAGAATGCATATATACAGTTTTTATACTGATCTCTGTTACCCGATATCACATTGTTTTCCTCAGCGGTCCGTAAAATACATCGCGGGAAAAAGGTTTTACCCACTAAAATAAGGCTGGACTCATATATAAGGAATTTCAGTTGATATTTTTTTTTTAATATTACTCGTGAGTAAAAACTTTTATAAGTGGTAGAATCACGCCATTACTGGTTTCAGCATGAGTAGGTCGGCTCGCCCAGGGTACTACCACCCAACTCACAAAAACACCCACATGATGTAATAGTGCTTGCATTATTGCGTTTCATTCGGTTAGTGAGAGCGCCAGAAGTTCACCTCCCCCTCCCTTCCCCTACTCCCCATTCCCTATTATGCCCTTCCCCAAACACAGGCTGGCAATGCACTTGCGACTCCCCTGGTGTTGCAAGTGTTTATGGACGGTGGTGATCACTTAACATAAGGTAACCCACCTGTGCGTTTGCCTCCTATGACATAAAACAATTTATATTAAAACCGGATTAATGATTTTTTTTAAAGTCGAGCCAGTCATAAGGAGTGCCGACAGAAGTGAAAACTTAAAACAATGAAATAACTGTTCTCTTTTTCAGTTATGAATTAATTCCATTAGTCTGGTTTCCCCCATCCATTGGCCCTCCTGTACATTCTTCCGTGTGAAATTGATTAAAAATATGTTACAACCGCGTGAGATGTGTGCTTTACTGGACTCCAAGAATAAATATACATAATTGAAAATCAAATATTTGTATGTAATATGAATTATATAATAAAAGGTGGTAAGCCACGCTAAAGCTATTACTGGTTTCAGTAAGAATGGGTCGGCTCGCCAGGGGTAGTAACACCCTCTCACAGAAAATCGACGTGAAGTAACAGTGCTTTGCATTGTTGCGTTTCGTTCGGTTAGTGAGAACGACGGATAACCCACCTCCCCTCCCCATCCCTCTTTCCCCACACGCCCTCCCCCAAACACAGCACTTGCGACTCTTCTGGTGTTGCAAGTGTCTATGGACGGTGGTGATAACTTAACATAAGGTGACCCACCAGTTTGTATGCATCCTATGATATAAAAAAAATATATATCTTTTTGGTCAATTTGGCGGCCATATTGTTTTATTTACCGCATTTGCATCTACATAACTCAGTGATTATAGCAACGTATAAGAATAACACAATTATATCGACAATATGAGCCTGTTATATCTATATAATAAACAATTTAACATATATTGTTCGATAATGTATAGTTTAAAATTTTCATTACTTTCTTATATAGCGTAAGTGAGCACTGAGGGTGGTATATAGTAGGTTAAAGTTATAGGAATGTTGCTGATGATAAATCCCATCCCATTCGATATATTATTAGTATTCATATATCTAATGAACACGTTACATGTTACAGTACATGGCGTGTGTGTCGTACTTACAAATGTTTTTGAAAAAGCATTTCTGCTAACCTACTCACAATTTTACATTACTTTAATAAATTTTTAAAAAGCGCACGCAGCCGCGGTTTACAGCTAGTACATAAATAAACTTATTTAAAGGTTGCCTGGAAGAAATTGCTATTAACAAGGTCGCCCTTTGTACTAATAAAATAACTTGAAATGTTTTATAGTGTATGCTTATAATGGTGTATAATAAAGATTCAATAAATAAAAATAAATGCAGACAAAGTCTCAGGCGGATGGCAGTATATTTCCAACTAAGCTAGTTGATTTCCTAATTTATAATCAATAAATACCGCATTGTGGTTGACAGTACCCGAGGACATTATAGTCTTACGTGTTAAGCCGCTTTGGGTCCCCGACACTAATCCATTTGGGACTTCGAGGTGTTGACTCATTTGTAGGCGACAAAAGGACAATTATTAACCGGTTTTTGTCTCCTAACATCTCACAAATTTTGTTTTTCTACTGCATAACCCAATCTTAACTATATTATAAAGGGAAATGCGAGTTTCTTAATTTTATCATTTCTAATCAAGGTAGAAATTTTAAAACTGATCTTGAAAAACATGTCTAAAAATCAGTTTCATATCTTTTTGGTTTCATATTGGCTGATACATACGATTTTGCCGCCCTTATTTATTATCTTTATATATTTTATATACAGAAGAGAAAATAGAAATAATTTGAGAGCAAAGACATACTTTGCTTTCAAAGTTATAACGCTTACAAAGTTCGTACTGCCTATTATAAATATTTTACTTTCTTAAAACTCTAATAACTTTATATTAAATTACGATATTGTGAATTTAGCTATTTTTTAGGTAAGGACCAATTGTGTAATTTTTTTTTTATGTCATAGGTGACAAACGACCATGTGGGTCACCTGATGGTTAAGTGATCACTACCGTCCATGGTCACTAAAAACACCAGAGGAGTCGCAAGTGCGTTGCCACTATTTGGGGGGGAAGAGTTAGGGGAGGGAGAGGGAGAGAAAGAGGAGAGGGGAGGAGAGGTGGCTCTTCGGCGCTCTCACTGACCGAACGAAACGTAACAATGCAAGCACTGTTACTTCACGTCGGTTTTCTGTGAGAGGGTGGTACTACCCCGGACGAGCCGACCCATTCATGCTGAAACCAGTAATAGCTTCAGCGTGGCTCTACCACCATTAAAATTAAGTAATAAGAATTTTGTTTTTTTTTTAAACAAATCCGTCCTGTATTTTTTGTCTAATGCGCGCATAATGACATGCTTCTGTTGTTTTATTTGTATAGACTTATTTTTCAAGTTTTTCCAAGAAAAGAAAAAAGATATGTTAAATTGACCACACTGTACCAGCATTTACCAATTATCATTGACCTTTGGTCCGTAGTTTTAGGCGGGATCTTAAAATATCAAATGTTGGAGGCGTTTTGCGTAATTTAGTTGGTTTAGCGGACAATTGAAGTGAATTCCTAAATACAAAATAATTACTTTTTTGATATTAGCAGTAATATTCGTAACTAGTTGATGCCCATAACTTCTACTTCGTTTATTACCTTAGCAATATAGTATATGTACATGGGAAGAAAGCACAAAAGTATCACACCGCATGCCCCATTCTTTCACGATATGAAAGTCCACGTCGCTGAATGCATAGCATTTATAAAATTCGTAAACTTATTATAGGGTAGACCAGGTAAATGTGCCCACTCGAAAAACTCTAGGATGCGTTTTAAAATTGCCGCGAATTTGATCAAAACAGGTCAGTGACACAAGTATGGTTACGGCGTAAACACCACATTGCCGGTTTTTATACGATTTAGAGAGAAAAAGTGAAAAAAGTTTTGTACAACCATGTGAATTTATTTTGTATCTGCTTTCACGTAAAATTAAAGTATTTGCTCGGTAAAATTTACGTTATTTTAAGTTTTATGTAAAATAACCGCTTTAAACGTTTGTTTAGCGTCAAATACGAAACGTTTTTTCGTCGTTTTTCCCTTTGTTTTCAAGTGGGGCACATTATACTGCACTTTGACTAATGTTTTATTTCGGGTAATGTGCCCTACGTAAATTTTGTTGTTAATTTTTATTTTTGTGTGGATATAATTGAATTAAAATTTTTCAGGAAATGGGAAAGAATAAATGTTTAGACAAAAGGAAGTGGACGGAAGAAAATATGAAAAATGCAGTGGAGGATGTAAGAAGTAAAAAGATGGGAGTGAATGAGGAAAGTCGTTTTTACGAAATACCGTCACGAATACATCGAAAACATATCCACGGGGGGTGCGGCGTAAGCAAAGCATTGGTAGGTCTTCTGAATTAGGTCATGAGAATGAACTTAAACTTGTAGCTCACATTAAAAAGCTTGAGTCTATTGGATTCCCTTTGGACCAAGCAAAACTACAGTCTATACAGCCTACGACTTCGCTGAAAAACATGGTCTTTTTTATTGTAGCACAATAGTAAACATGTTCTAAGTTAAAAAATATTTTATTTCGATTCTTCGAATTGTGGGACACATTTTCTTGATTTACCATATATATACTCATAATTCTTCTGTCTGTGCGTATGTGACTGAAGTACTCCTAAACGGTTGTACAGATGTCCATGAATTTTTTTGTGTGTGTTCAGGTGGGTTTAAGATATATTTAATTTTAGATTCTCAATTGGTCCCGGTATGTGGCGCTGTAGGTGAATTTTAGGTCTTTTTTATTATCAAGGCAGGACAACGTACCACGGGACCGCTAGTTAACCTTAATAAATTAAATTATGCTTCCGTGATACTTTTTTTTAACGTGAGAAGTAAAACTAAAATAAAAATTGATGCAAATGTATCTAGTAGTTTTAGAATGATGCGTATGACGACAGACCTTTACTATTTTATTTATCTATATACACAGAATTGGAGGCCAAAATATAAAAGACCTTTGTTTTAGTTGAAGCGATGATGGCTTAGTTGGTAAAGTGTTCGGACACTGCATCGAGCGACGTAGGTGTGAATTCTTGCAAGTGAGTCGGAGCTTTCGGTGAAGGAAAACATCGTGACGGAACCATAGCATAGTGGTGGGGCTTTTCTTAGTCCACCTGACTATCTCCCACCCGCAAGTGGAAAGTTGTCACAACGCACCTCTTAGTGTATTCCGGTAGCAACTCTCGAGGGCCAGTCCCATCTAAGCTTAGTGTGTTTATCTACATCGTTATTTAACATCAGATGAGATTATAGTCAAACGCTAAGACCTATAAAGTACATATAAAAAACCCCACTGCAGAGCCATAGCCCTCTTCTTGAAAGAAGGTATAGGCATTATCATCACGTCAGTCCACGACGTAATACGTACGACGTAATTTTCCCACGTACAGTTCTACAAAAACAGTCCTCAGAGTCAGGTTTCTTCAGGATGTTTTCCTTTACCGTTAGCCGATAGTGTTACCAATTTAAATTAGAAAATTTAAAATCAAAAATACTTTATTAAATCTAGGCCCTAAGAAGGCATTTATGAACGTCAAAACTATCACCGATTCGGAAAACAACCCAGTCATCGAGAAGAACCGACAAGAAACTCGATCAGGTATATCTTTTTAACATATAGGTATATATATATTTAAAATAGATTACTATAGATATACTATAAATACATTACATTAAAGTCCTCTTTAATGTAAAAAATACACAAATTACGAAACCTATTTTGGTGGTACAGGCCGGATATAGAAGCTGCGGACATCGGAATGATATAACACCGGTCAAACCGCTAGACCACCACCACTTTTTATTTCAGTCGATGGTATCATTTCCACAATACAATAATGTATAGTTGCAGTGGTAAATAACAGTGCAAGTGCCATGGCCAAGTGTTGTGCCACCGAGTCGCAAGCGTGCGAGTTGCCCTAACAGGAGACGATACTGTTCAGCCATCTAACGAAGTTTTGAAGCGCACGTCGCAAGAATGGAAGCCAATATTAGATTTTATATTATACGTAATACATCTTTATTGAACCTTGTGACAGTAAAACTTGACAAACTTAAATACAATTTAATACATAAAAATCCAGTGTCATATGTTTGTCCACTATGAACTCCGAAACTACTCAACCGATCTTCATGAAAGTTGGCATTCATGTATAATATTTTATGTCTTTATATGTAGAGAAATTGTTATTATCAGAAGTGGGATACGAAACTTACAATTTTGTTTTTACAGGCCATGTGGACGTGGTGTCCGAATGGCTCCGAGCTTTCATGGAGATCCTGTTGAAGGCTCTTCGTAACGTGGTGACTGTCCGACATAGGTAGACGCGGTAGCTGGCCGGCGCCGACACGACGATGTGGTGTTGCCGTCTTTTGATCCAGAGAAGAGTGAGAAAGGTGCCGAGAGCTGGTGTGCTTCCATCAATTCCATCATTGAGGAATCGGGATGGAGCAACATCACCACGGTGGTGGAAACTGGTACAGTTTTAAAAGGCTCTACTTTATTGTGTAACGAAACACAGGACATAGACATAGAGAGTAGAATATGGGATTTTATTCAAAAAAATTTTAAACCGCCTTGAAAGATTTGTAGCGTGAAAAGTAAAACTTAACCGAAAAATTGTCATACTGACATCGGAGATGACGGAATTTTATTGTAAATAAGGTAGGGAAAATTTTTGCCTTTTAGGGAATATAAAACTAGATTATCGAGGAACAACTAGCCGAGCTTATTGTGGAGCTATACATGATATAGCTGTTAGAATTACCTCTCATAATAGTCGGGAAAGCCCGACAAAAACTGACGACATAAATTTTCTTGTCTTGCGTGAATAAAAGGGCTTAAGTTAACCAAAATTGATGATATAATATAATAAATAATAAACAAATATAATAGATTGGTGCTCTTGTTTATACCGGTGCCAGTTGTAGTAATATAAACGGTTCATTAGTTAGCTAATTAGGTTATAATTTTGATCCTCGTTCAGAAACTACTATGTTTTTACTACTATGTGTATTGCATATATTTTCTAGAGTAATCGTTCCTATTGGGTTTGACAAAACATGGCTTGTAATTGAATATAACGTAATAAGAAAGCCAACGGTTATGGATGTTTGATTGGTGGTATGGTGCAATATCCTGATGTTGCTGTTATAATAAACTCTTCTGGCTGTAGGGTGATATGTAAAATATCACCAGTTCCGATTAATTTAATTAATGTAGTTGATACATTCTAGACTTGGACATTCGAGCAAAAATTACAAAATTCTTTTTTTTTTAAGATTTCCATCATTTTGCCGTCATAATATGACTAGGACTATTAGAACAGGTGAAATGTATTTGCGGTTAAGAAACGATAAAAAAATACACTATAGATTCTATTAAACGCACAGCTTTTGTGACTTCGGGTAATCACTTAGAATTTGTAAAAAAATGCTTTTTGGAATATGTAATGCTACAAATAGGTACTAGTTCCTTAGATTATGGTACAATTCTCGTACAGAGAGTTGATCACCAGAACAGAGTCGTATCATACTGTAATAAACGAACTACCCCAATTGAATTAAGATTCTTTTATGTAGAAACTTTAGCAAATTATGCTCTTAGTGTATTTATTTAAATTCACAATAGACCGTAGACATAACAGACCGTAATTCTATTAAATTAACTATAACAGAAAAAGTGCTCACATCCCGTGTGCGAGGCGGTGGATCTTCATACAAGATTTTCAATTTGATGTAGTTTACAAAAAGGGTGGACTTGTACAATGTACATTACCTAAATCCCAACCCTAAAAAAATCAAAACACCAGTTGTAACTGAAGAGAATGATCCCGATTTACTACCGTCATGGTTCAAGATTGCTCAACAAAACGATGATGAAACTCGAAGATTAATAAATCAAGTTGCCGTTGTGTCGGCAGGGAATTCATCCCCATACATTGGAACCGAAATGGTCTCGGAAAATTAACTATAACAGAAAAAGTGCTCACATCCCGTGTGCGAGGCGGTGGATCTTCATACAAGATTTTCAATTTGATGTAGTTTACAAAAAGGGTGGACTTGTATAATGTACATTACCTTAATCCCAACCCTAAAAAAATCAAAACACCAGTTATAATTGAAGAGAATGATCCAGATTTACTACCGTCATGGTTCAAGATTGCTCAACAAAACGATGATGAAACTCGAAGATTAATAAATCAAGTTCAATTATATGAAATCGAAGCTAATCAATATATAATTATTAACAATTTATTACATCTATTTGTCCCAAAAGGCTACCGATTAATTAGGCTGCGTCTTTTTCATGACCACAATTGCCATGTACGATACGATACGATAAAATACGATATGACAATACGATAGAACTCTCAACAAAATACGAGAATATTTTTGGTTTCTTAGTATTGCGGCATTTACAAAAAAATATATTTCTCACTGTAAGTCAAATAGGTTTGTGAATGTGTACATCAAACAAATGGTCACACGGAACGTAAAGAGGAATCACTTTACTCTATAGAAAAAAATCTATCCCTTTCTCATACGCTGCAGCTTGATAGTACTGTCCCTTTCAAACCATCTATAGAAGGATAAACATACATACTGGTAGTTGAAGATGGGTTCGCCGAATTTTGTATATTAAAACCCCTTAATTGTCGTAACATTTTGACTATATAATTATATTATATTTTGACAATTACGTTATTTGAAACTCCAACTATTATAACAGAAGATAGAGGAACCAATTTCACTTCCATACAAGTACGGTTGTTGTTGTTCCGGGTTGTGCAAAGGTCAGCATCATAAGATAATCTACTGGTACCTCTCGCTGTAACGGCCAATTCGAAAGATACGTAGCTACAGTTACAAATATGCTTACAAAAATGCCTCAGATTGGCCAAACGTTTTTTGGAAAGTACAACTAACCCTTAACACCACTATAAAAAAAAAACACTGGATTTTCCCCAACTCGATTAGTAATAGGTAGAGATGAAAACATGCCATCCATTCAAGCTCGGGTAGATGAGGTTACTAAACGACTCCATACAACCAATTATAAATGTAGGTACAAGCTAATCGAGAAGCAATCTAGCTATCGAGCTATCTAGGCAATGTTTTATAGATATTGCGAACCGGTCCAAGAGGCGTTTTGATACAACCAGACGAACCAATAAAACTTATAACACAGGAGACATTGTTACGTACGTCAAAATCACAGACGTCATGATAAACTTCACTATGAATTTAAAGGTCCATATGGTATAATAGAATAGTTGCAAAATGATAGGTTTTCTTTAAGAGGTTGAAATAACTTACGGAATATGTTATTTACAGAGAAATTACGAATTTGACCTGGCGAATGGATTTAAGAAAACGCTTCTTTTGAAGAAATACTATGATGTCCTCTACCAGGATGTATACCATGATAGATTGTTATAATACATTAATTACATAATTAGATATAATTATATTTTATGTACTTGCTTTATGTACATATTTAAATCCGTTTTTAAGATCTTTCGGTTATTCTAATGATGGGTCATGTAATATGGATATTTATAACTAGTTTCTTTGGTTATATACACATATTTATGTAGGGGTTTCCGCTGGTCAGCTTCTGATGTTAGCTTGAATGTTACTGGCAGGGTTCATATGTCAAGAATACAAGTTACTAGTTACTGCTAGTCGGTCTCTGTTCTGATACTCCACTGAAACTCATGGTGCAGCAGGTGATAGGTGCTGTATGTCAAGATCAGTCATCTTCCAAATTGATTATAGCCTATAAATCCATAATTTACTATGGAATGTTTTTTTGGCGATAATAGAAATAAGATAGACAAACTTTTCCGAATGATTATATTTAAGCAATGCCTATTTCTAAACAAGAGTAAGACAGTCTTTTGTGGGTAATTGTGTAGTCAATGTAAATTAAAAATAAAATTATAATTATCCGTAACAAAACAATTGTCTATGTTAAGAAACATCATACGACTTCTTCTCATACGTCTTGGTTTTGATGAACTTTCAATGGCAGTAACAAAAATAAAATGTATAAATTTTCTAAATACCTACAACAGCACATCAGTTAATACATTATACTTATGTGAAGCTGAAGTTTTTTTTATGTTCTACAGGTACGCGCTTGGCCACAATCTCACCTAATTGTAAGTGACGATGAGGCCGACGATGTATCGGTTTTTTGGAAAGTACAACTAACCCTTAACACCACTATAAAAAAAAAACACTGGATTTTCCCCAACTCGATTAGTAATAGGTAGAGATGAAAACATGCCATCCATACAAGCTCGGGTAGATGAGGTTACTAAACGACTCCATACAACCAATTATAAATGTAGGTACAAGCTAATCGAGAAGCAATCTAGCTATCGAGCTATCTAGGCAATGTTTTATAGATATTGCGAACCGGTCCAAGAGGCGTTTTGATACAACCAGACGAACCAATAAAACTTATAACACAGGAGACATTGTTACGTACGTCAAAATCACAGACGTCATGATAAACTTCACTATGAATTTAAAGGTCCATATGGTATAATAGAATAGTTGCAAAATGATAGGTTTTCTTTAAGAGGTTGGAATAACTTACGGAATATGTTATTTACAGAGAAATTACGAATTTGACCTGGCGAATGGATTTAAGAAAACGCTTCTTTTGAAGAAATACTATGATGTCCTCTACCAGGATGTATACCATGATAGATTGTTATAATACATTAATTACATAATTAGATATAATTATATTTTATGTACTTGCTTTATGTACATATTTAAATCCGTTTTTAAGATCTTTCGGTTATTCTAATGATGGGTCATGTAATATGGATATTTATAACTAGTTTCTTTGGTTATATACACATATTTATGTAGGGGTTTCCGCTGGTCAGCTTCTGATGTTAGCTTGAATGTTACTGGCAGGGTTCATATGTCAAGAGTACAAGTTATTAGCAAGTTAGCTAGTCGGACTCTGTTCTGATACTCCACTGAAACTCATGGTGCAGCAGGTGATAGGTGCTGTATGTCAAGATCAGTCAGTACATCTACCAAATTGATTATAGCCTATAAATCCATAATTTACTATGGAATGTTTTTTTGGCGGCATTAGAAATAAGATAGACAAGCCTTTCCGAATAATTATATTTAAGCAATGTCTATTTCTAAACAAGAGTAAGACAGTATTTTGTGGTTAAGTATTGTCAATGTGAATTAAAAATAAAATTATAATTATCCGTAACAGAACAATTGTCTATGTTAGGAAACACCAGCCTTCTTGGTTTTGATGACCTGTCAATGGCAGTAACAAATATAAAATGTATAAATTTTCTAAATACCTACAACACCACATCAGTTAATGCATTATACTTATGTGAAGCTGAAGAGAATCATTGGTTGCATATACAATAATCCTCAGATACTTGCGATACAACAAGCTCTGTTATCCAATATCAAGAGAGCGTGTAGTTGTCAAGATTTGTTCAACTAAGTCAATATGTTTGTTCTATGACCTTTCAAATATCACAGATGTACGACGTACTAGATTAGACATTCGGAATAATCACTAATTTCAATACAGGTGAGGTTCACTACACCTCACTAACAGAAATTATTGTACTTTTAGTGTAAGAGGTGTCGAATAACATCATAAGAATTGAGACACCCAAGCCAACCTCACCTGCACGTGGTGCACCCTGCTGGATAATAAACGAGGCAATGGCGATAGCGGGGTGGTAGGGTTTTACAGACTGACTGGGTCGCAAGCACCATGTATATGATGAAAACCCCCGTCATAGTAATTCGCTTCTGCAGGTCGCGTTTCGGGATCAGCCTGTGCAGTTTTTCACAGGCCGGCATGACAGCGGCGACCGGCGATGGATAGTGTGTCACTCGGTGGTCGCCATTGTTTTTGGATTGTAATGTGCTAACCATCAGGCAAAGTGCAGTCATTTTGCCGCGCTACTCTGTGTGTCTGTGTTCCTGGGAACTACAAATTTGGTACTAAGGACTATCTTTTCAAAAAGTTTTTATTCTATACTAGCTTCATTTGCGCCAAATCGGTTATTACCAGTTCTAATTTTATTTCCAAACACGAAAAATAACCTAGAACACGATTGTAGCGACACTTATCGGTTCTAATTGTGAATCCAAACTGTACTATATAGTATATATATTGGCAAGAAATTACTTCCCGGTATCCCCTGGGTTGCTTCTTTGATTGCGACCCATTTGCTATCATCGCAACAATACAATAATTTTACCGGCTTATAGTTATTATGTTCTAACCAAACCAAATCCATCAATTAACATGCTGTAAAAAGTAATCTTTATCTCCATTAAACCTTCATTTTGATTTAGCTCTTTGCTCTAATAAGGATTTGTAAATGATACATGAAACCTGTATTGTTTTTTTTTTTTCGAACTGACTACGCTATTAACCCAGCAAGGTCTTAACAGCTTCACCGGACTACTAAGGCGAGCGCTTAAGGCACTCAGCCGATTTTATTTTGACAACTAGCTCAAGGGTGCGCGGCACACCTCGGCTTTGGCTGTTGCCTGATACACGCAATTCGCGA
>MU159096.1:0-11064 GCA_015888305.1 Antheraea pernyi | reverse complement strand
CACACACCGTGGTTCTTCAGTGATATCTCGAGCCTAGGTCGTCCCCGGATGGAGCCCTCGAGCTGTCACTATCGCGATACAGTGACTCACCCACATCACTTGTACACACATGAGATCACCTCACATACGTGCACACATTACACACATAGTGGAAGGGTTTTACTTTGTTTTCCCTTAACCGAACTGAATCGAGTAGTTTAGTTCGTTTCACATCAGATATACATGTAAACGTTTGTGAATCATGCAATCTCAATTGTATGAGTCACAAACGAGTATATGTATGAATAGCTTAGAATAGTTTAGCTAGGTCAGATCCGAGGTAACAGCAACAACCCAAGCCGAGGTGTGCCGCGCACCCTTGAGCCAGTTGCCCAAATAAAATCGGCTGAGTGCCTTAAGCGCTCGCCTTAGTAGTCCGGTGAAGCTGTAGAGGCCTCCAAAAAGGCCAACAGTGTAGTCAGTTAGAAATAAGAAAAAAAAAAGTGGGAAAAAATAACTGTGGTTTAATCAGAGTTTGAAATCGCCAATACGTCGTGGACTGGTGTGATGATTATACACATACCATACTTCGAAAAGAAATTTTATTTGTATTTAACCTTTCTATATACATTTTTAAGATATATAATTCCGTAATACATTACCCTGATGCATCTCATAAAGTCAGAATTACAAAACACATACAGAAGTACATAAGAATACATGAACCTTATTCTACTGTATATAAATTTAATATGCATACATCATGTACGCAAGCTTGTAGAAAAAATTCTCTAAGCGATAGTGAAAACCGAATCAAAATCCGTTAGGTAATTTACAAGAACTAAACAAATACACAGACAGACATGGAATAGTGTTTTTTTTTATAATATTTTCCTATAGGAGTACTTCATTGTATCAATGAGAAAAACTATAGAATCTTATATCCAAGATATTGCTTAAGGCCAATCACAACTGACGATTCTCATAAGCTAACTAATGCAAAAATGAGTTTGTTTGTTTGTTCCCTTTCACACCTCAACTACTCGACCGACTATAATTAAACTTTGCATGCATGTTTTCCTTACATCCCGATACTGTTCTTTACCGTTCGTTTGAGATAGGTTAAATCCACATATATTTATGCGAACGAAGCCGCGTACAAAAGCTAGTGTTAAATGTAGTGATGTCGTGCCTGTAAAATACAGTAATACAGTATGCAAACTTCTTATTTAGCAGTTTAATATCTGATTGAAGTGATTATAAAAAAGTTGAGGCAGTCGTAAGGACAATTTCTTACCGAAAATACCGCTTAACGCGCATAAAGAGATTTTCTCTTCAAAAATAATAGCAACAGTACAATAATGTGTAAAATTCGAGGATATATTACGTCTAGAATATCACAAAAGTATAATAATATGAAATGGCTGAATTGTCACCTTATCTTGTTTTCCACTTACCGTCGAATGTAGCACCGTGTTGTAAACATACAATGTGTTATTACGCCGACCTGAACCTTAGCTAAACACTTCACACATACGTGTACAATACTTCGTAGGTTGTGATAAATGTTGTTACAAATGTAAATAAAATCTCTGTTCTTCTCTCTGTCACACTTTTGAGACTTATAAGATGACTAATAGTGGAATAGTTACGTTTGACTAACGCTAACACGCAGCGAAAGCTCTCAAAATGAAAGAAACCTGATTTTGAAACAATTTTCAGTGGTGCTCCGCTCCTATTAGTATAAGCGTGATGATATATAACCTATAGCCTTCCACAATCAATGAGCTATCTAACACTGAAATAACTTTTCATATCGAACTAATAGTTTCTGAGATTAGCGCGTTCAAGCAAACAAACTCTTCGCCTTTATAATATTAAAAGTATAGATAGTATAGATTATGAATGCAAAGATCATTTCATTGTGGAATAATAATTTACGTTATTATTATAATGTAATTTAACTGTAAGTTATGGTATAATTTATGTTTTAAATAGTTTGTCAGAAGGAAGTTAAGTTAATTCTTATTTCATTCATAACAACGCAATAAATATTTCTTAAGACCTACACTTAATAGTTTTGTCTTTGATATCAATAAAAAAATCATGAAAACTCGTCGGTTTTTTGTAATACTTTTTATGAAATCCTCTTTCAAGATTTTGATATAATTTTTGAGTAGAAAACATTTACCTAATTTCAGTAATTTTACTAAGTATACAAGAAGCCTAAAAATTATTCTAACTAATTTTATATATGTTTCAAGTCAAGAGTTTGTTTGTTTGTTTCGATATCACGCTTTAAGTGCTTTAAGTACTTAACCGATCATCAAGAAATTCTGAAGACACATTTTCAGGAGTACAGATAAGGGCATAAGATACATTTCATCTAGAATATAATGTTCATCTTAAGGTAGAGGTCAAACTATATTACGCGGAAAAGCTACTTAAACTGTACGTTTTGCGCCATGTCAAGCAAGTTTTGGCGTCAAAAGGCTATTTATAAAGTGGATCAATATGTGAACGATAACGTGTAATGTATTTTAAATATATGGTAAAAAGATAAACCAGATCGATTTTTTGGCCGTTCTTCTCGATAACTGTGTCGTTTGTCCGAACAGGTGGTAGTTTTGACGTTCATAAGTGCCTTATCAGGGAATAAATTGAATAAGGTATTTTTGTTTTGATACAATATTAAGAATTTTATGTCTCGGAGTTGTTTAATGTTCGGTGCCTGCGAATTTTGACCAGTATATTTTCAGCGACCGAGTCTATTGGAAACAATGGGATAGGTGAAAAATAAGGTATTCATTTTTCTTATCATGTGACACGGCTTATACGGATATTGCAGGGCGAAGGGAAAACCCTTAGGTGAGATCAGTAAAATAAAAAAAATGTTCTTACAATACCTTTTCCATGTACACACGAACATACATCGACTGATTTTGTAGAGATATAATGTTACGATAAAATAATGTAGTTATGGTTAAGTAGCTTGTTGCTAGAATTTCGCGAATTCGATTCTTTGTATATAATTGGGTATCTATATATTAATACGTGAAGCCTAAACTTTGTATCCCTTTTTAACGGAATTGCGCGAACGGATGAACGTGATATTTGGCATAGTTAAAGTTTACACGGAGGAGAAGTGCAGAAAGCTATTTATTTTATATAAAATGCATTCGAAGTACATTAAATTAATTAAAATATGCATTACTCACACTACTGCTTCAATTTTACACAACATATACACCCATGTAAATAAAAAAGACAATTTGACATCCGTCAATAAAGAACTTCAAAAAAGGTTGCGAAAGAGGTTGCAACGCTCGACTGTATGTATTATTTTACTCTTACGTTCCAATTACCCTTTTTCATTCTATATTCAACAATAAAATTAACCCTAATAAAATTCAAACTTAAAAAAATCAGTGCACTATGGTTGAATGTCGACCTCTGGGCGCCCACTAGTATTTTTAAAGATGCCTTATATCCACTGACTTACACTGTTAGCTTCATCGGCTAATGGCGAAGGAAAACATGACGAGGAAACCTGTACCTTTGATATAGGTAATTGTAGTAGTATTCCACGTTCTTCTTCTAACCCATATCCCACCTAAGTAAGGTCGGCACAACATGTTGTTCTTTTCTATTCACGCATGTTACATGTAACGGTTTTATTACAAAAAAGCTAAATGCGTGTTGAATAATTGCTTTAAAAAGGTTTCGTATTAAATGCACCGCAAAAGCAAGTTCGCGTTGTCCTTTTTCGCAACTCTAACCTAACGTAACCAAAGCGAGACAAAAGAGCAAGATGGCGAACATTCAGCGACCGCGGTGCATTTAATTAGAAACCTTTTTAAAGCAAGTATTCAATGCGTATTTAATTTTTTTATAATAACACCGTTAGAGTATAAAGAAAACCTCATATTCTTATATTATACTCGCTTAACTTATATCATTATATCTCATTCATCTATCTCTGTTGGTTTCCAGCTTAGTTCTTTTTTCTCTCTCTCTCTCTCTTGCCAAGTACATAGCGTTCTGTTAACCCGTGAATTTAAGAAAGGTTTTTACAAATCTTTTAATAATACGCACTATTTATACACACGAATTATGTAAAATAATGTAACTATTAGGCAATCGCTGTTTCCTAGATTCCGTTAGATTGCTTGTGAATCTGACAAGAACTCAGAGCTCGATGTAGCTCAGCTCATTATGCAGAATTGAGGAATGCTTGCGCAGTACTAAACATGCTAATGTGTATAACAGATGGTACTTTTTGCATCAAAAACATTTTATTGCAAAATGTTGTACCAAAATTCATCCTTGGATTTTTTTTATGTCATAGGAGGCAAACGTACACGTACGTACGTTAAATTATCACCACCGTCCATAGACACTTGCAACACCAGGGCAGTCGTAAGTGCATTGCCAGCCTGTGCTGGAGGGAAGATAAGGGGGAGAGAAGGAAAGGGAAAGGAGGTGGGCCTACCGGTACTCTCACTGATCGAACGAAACGCAACAATGCAAGTAATGTTACTTCTCGTCGGTTTTCTGTGAGTGGGTAATACTACCCTGGACGAGCCGACCCATTTATGTTGAAACCCGTAATAGCTTTAGCGTGGCTCTACCACCTACAAAATTAACTATTAATCTGAACTTTATATATAATTAATATAACAAGCACTTCTCTTCTAAAACATCGTTAACAAGGAAGAAAGTAAAACAAAGAAACAAATATTGTTTCAATCTTTAACTTAGCAGAATATTTTCTGGAACATTTCAAAAGAAAGGCAATAAAAGGACGAGGCCACTTGAAGGTATTTCTTAGGAAAATCGTCTACGTCGAGTCATGGACACTTGATGTATCTATAAGGGGTCTCAAGAAAGCTGTTAACTTCGGTCACTTGCTCAAGACACAAGCGATGAGCGTTTTAATGTTTACATTATGTCAACTGACTCAAACATATGTAAGGATATAATGATAATGTGTCGCTCACCATGTTTCACCTACCATGGAAAACTAAACAAATTGACTGCAGTTAGAATATGGTTTGACTCTGACAAATTCGACGTCTACTGCACTTATACTGCACTCATAAAGTTCAACATGAAGTAAAGTTATACACTTAATTTCTTGCGAACTGTTTGTTTAAGTTTATGTGACTGTAATGATATGAGATCATAACTTTATTATACTTGTGAATTAGGCCACAATGCAAATTTTGTTTACAATAATCGTGATCTACGTTTCAATATATATAGAGTTTATTGTCCGTTTAATTGAATAGGATAAGATTTATCCTTAAAGATTAATCTTTAAAATTAAATCTCAAAGAACATGTTTTCTGTGAAATATGTTACTTATGATTTATCAGTTTCCAAATTATGATTTTATTAATACTAATTAAAATCGTCTACGTCCTTCTCGTGACTTAATTATATTTATTGTTGCTTCCTCAGAGTGTGGATTTATTTCACTTAATAATTTTTACAAACAATTTATTCGGCTGATAATATGTTAACCAATAAATTTATAATATTTATTTTTAAAAGATATATAAAGTATTTGAACCTTGTAATGAAATCAACTAACAATCATTTGACGTTACTGATATTTACAATTTCTAATTCGCAAATTAGTGATTATCAACTAATCTAAACTATAAAAATATAGAATTCACAATCTTATCTTCCAAATCCTACGAACTGTGACTACTTAATCTTCCATAAAAACAAAACACTTTGGTAATAAAACTCGCTACCGCCTGACACTAATACCGTCACCTACTTAGTAAATGACACAGCAGGTTCCTAAAGTTATTTTTACAATAACGCATTAAGGAGTTAATAATAGTCGCTTCTCAACTGACAAAGGTCTTTGTTGTCCACCACAAAAGAATATGTCGTCTTTTCCATAACAAAGTGATAGACGAAATTCGATTAAATTTTACAGTTGAAACATTTTCCTTTGTAACGTTTTGGGATATTAAAAATTAAAATTATAGTATTTCCTTAAAATAGCAACACAAAAATGTGACTGAAATATAAATATTAACATAACTAAAAATGTATAACATAGAATAGGACTTAAATAAGTAAAATTCAAGCTTTAAAACTTTTGAGTTAAATTTTATAACTAGACTTTACGTGAGTTGTTTACTTTCTAATACTTACAATTTTCCAGCATAATCTTAGCGCAGCGTCTGATCATAAAATTGAAGGTCAACAGCGATGATCCAAATAGGTACTTTAAAGCGCGTGTGTTCTTGCTAAAATAAATTTATTTCTCACAATATGGAATTGTAATGTTTCGGCTATCCGACACTGGAAGTAGCTGTTCGAATTCTGCATTACGGTGTCGAGATCATTTTCCACTTGATATAATGTATTGTAATTCACGAATTAAAAAATGTAGTCCAGTGAAGCTGTAAATACCTTGCCAGGTCAATAGCGTAGTAAGTTCGAGAAAAAAAAGAATTAAAAAATCCTTTTACAGACACAGTCTGACTGTTTTATTTCAATATATTATTATATTAAGAGACAATAGTGACAGACTTTTGGGTACTTTCACATGTGGTCCTTTGAGCCGGCTTTGAACCAGCTACTGTATATTCAGTCTATGTAAATATACTCTAAAAAGTTACAGACAAATTGGATATTTGGTAAGTTGTTTAATAATATAAATCGTTATTTCCTTAACAAAATATCTACAATAATTTCTTTCCTATGTTGTGTTGGTAACCATTAGGCACGATTGCCCAAACCGTCATAGTTCTTTTGCTTGTAAAAGAGGATGCATCGCGTTGGTTTACAATCATTTTGATGCCTTAAAAGTTACTTGGCACGCTTTAAATTGTAATTTGTTAATTCAAACATATCTTCTAAGTGTAATAATAGAATCCATACTTTTTCAAGACAAGTTATGATGCGAGCTTAATTCTTTCAAGGAGCATGTAGATAAAAATTATGCTGTTTAAAATGAGAAATCATAAGATTTATATAATAATTTGGTTCATTTGTATAACAGAGGGTCGTACGGTTTTCTGATGAAAGGTATACATTTAATAATAAAAAAAGAGCTTTTTTATATGGTGGGCCTTTGAATGCCCATACGTTTTCTGATTAGACCTATTCACAGCGCGGTATGAAGGCTCTAATCCTTATAAGCCGTAGCTAAAAATGGTTGAAATAGACACTTCAGCTCTTTCAGTCACTCATTGATAGTGCAATTTCTATTCCACATTTATTTCCATATTTCTAAAAGGATTATCTTATGTAGTTTATGGGTGTATTGAATATATAAATAATTTACTGAGAGTGCTAAGAATAATTCAATGGGGAGAATAGACTGTTTCTTATTACTAAAGTGAACTTATTTTCTGCAGAATTAAAACGAAGCTCTTACAAATGAAGATGTTAAACAGCTAGGCAGGAATAACTCAACAATGAATTCTTAATATGATTAAAAAGTGTAAACAAAAGAAGCCATTTTACATATAGATGGTAAACGGGTTTGATGAGTACTGTGTTGTAAAATGATCAATGTAGTTTACGGCTATCTACGAGTACAACTAACAGGACTGTATTTCTTACTGAGACTAGATTTTTGCTACCCTGGAGGAGGAACGTGTAGCATTTAGGGATACATAACCTTAAGACCGGAAAGAAGCAACACGGGTAATTTTGATAATTTTGCTTTGTTGAAAGTTGCACAAATTCTACGATTCTAAGAGTAAAAATAAAGTGACTAATTCTTTAGAATAATACAGTTATACATTCTATGTAAAGATGAAATAAATCATTTAAATTCGTGAAAAGACATTTCTTCGGTCGTTAAAACATCGATACCACTAAAACATCCCACACATCGAAAAGACGGCAAAAAATTGCTAGGTTAATATTCTTGTTAAGACTATATAAGACACTAGCTGTGCCCACGACTACGTCCGCGTAAAGTTATAAGGACAGTGAATAATAAAATCATAGGATTGTATTGTGTATTAAAACTCGACGTCGACAATTTAATGGCCTCATACATTGTGAATGATTTTGTTCTCCGAGACGCAGCGTGACACTACAGTATGTAGTCGTGGCTCACACTGTGAATGTATAACTTTGACTCTCTGTACACGATGTGATACTCAAAAAAACAGGTCATTCAGACTATTAAACAAATTTAATCTAATAAATAAGTCGTTAGCTACCGAATTTGAAAGGCAACTAAATTTTTTTAACGATTTACCATTTACCATACCGACACCTAATTTTATCTTAGAAAAAGTAATCTATTTCATTTTTTGGATACTTTATATGATTAGTGACGGCTGGTTCTTAAGTGCAATCGCCGGAATACACCAACAGATGTTTGGCGATGGATTTTCATCTTGAGACTAGTAGCTAAGAGAATATTAAATTAGCAGCACATACAATTTAATGTTGTGGATGTGTTAATTGTACCTGTTTTTATTGGCCGCATCTGTTTCAACTACCTAGCTAGGGTAGGGCGCCCAGAGAGAATACCAAATTTAAAAGTCCATCGCGAACTAAAAAAGTTTGAGAAACTCTGAGCTAAATCAACATTTCTTTAAAATCAATTCAATCAATTGATAGATGTCTAGTCATTGATTTTCAACATATGTCACCATGCAAGTTAATTTGTCCTTGTGAGAATCCAGCGTATGAAAGACTACAAAAACTTCATCGAATTTCTAGGTAATCTGCCCCCTGGAGTTTATTATTTACTAGGCCAATTCCTTGTTTCCCATTTCCTAGCGAGTATATTGAGACCACAAATCACCCTCAAGGCAGGTGGATTTAATCAAAGTCGGCACAGATTGCCGCCACACTAATTTACGGACTGTAATGGACCGACTAGATGAAGCCCCTACTTTTAGGTACAAAAATAAGTATATTAATAAATAATGGCACCGTCTTATTGTATAATTTCTTACACTTTGTGTTACAAATTCAGTGTATGCATAAATAATTGGATATTTATATAGGACTAGCTGTACCCGCAGCTCCGCACACGTTTTTTTATTCGTACTAAAGAATCATACAATTGTGAGTATATGTACAATTATAAAAATGTTTTTTAAATTGCTTTTAAAAAAGTACGACACACACGCCACTTACAATACCATGTAGCGTGTACATTAGATACATAAATACTAACAGCGTGCCAAATGAGGTTTGTCATCAGCAACATATTTGGAGCCTTAACCCACCATATAACTACCTCAGTGCTCTCTTACACTGTATAAGGAACTAATGAAACAATAACTTAAAATATTATTATAAACATTTACATTTACACTACATTTAATATACATTGCCATTATTATAATTAAGATTTTGTGACTATACAAAAAATAAACGCTTGTCTGTTCCGCAAGAAATTGTATTATGGAACGTAATACGTTTATAATCTAAGATCTTATTAAGAAGACGGCCGTATAATTAAAGTTATTAATAATTATAATGTCGAATAATAAAAAGGGTGGTAGAGCCACGCTGAAACTATTATTGGATACAGCATGAATGGGTCGGCTCGCCCGGGGTAGTACCACCCTCTCATTAGAAAACTGACGTGAAGTAACAGTGCTTGCATTGTTGCGTTTCGTTCGGTCAGTGAGAGCGCCGGAGACCCATCTCCCCTCCCCTCTCCCTTTCCCTCCCCTAACCCTTCCCTCCGAAAGATGGCAACGCACTTGCGACTGTTTACGTAATACGTTTATAATCTAAAATCTTTTTAGGAAGACCTCTATATCATTAATGTTATTAATAATTATAATGTCGAATTAAAAAAACAATAAGCTGATAATTATTTCTCTACTTAAAAATCAACAATGAGTTGAAATCTTGCTAAATTTCATGCAGACAAAGTCACGGGTAACAGATAGTCTAAAATAAAATAACGTCAATTACTTTTTATAAGGTTTGCTATCTGCCAGAGAAAGTCTCGTGAAGACCGGTCTAACCGTTTTAGAGATAGTACTGCGGGCGAAGCCACGGTTAACAGCTAGTATGAACTAAAATAGCTTGAATGATTTTTTTTAAAGTCAGCTATCTGCCAATGAAAGTTTCCTGAAGATTGGTCTAACCGTTTTGAAGATAGTACTGCGGGCAAAGCCACGGTTAATGGCTAGTTTAAATTAAAATATACTGAATTACTTGTTTGTCCGCTATCTGGTGGTGAAAGTTCCGTGACAATCAGTCTAACCGTCTCGGAGGTAGCATTGCAGACGAAGCCGCGGTTAATAGCTAGTCTAATTTAGAGTAGCCTAAATAACCCGCTGTAATTTCAGCTATCCACCAGTGAAATTCCCGCCATACTCGGTCCAGCCGTTTCAGAGATTACCCGGAACAAACAGACAAACAGACCGACAAAAATTTTAAAAATTGCATTTTTTTTATCAGTATCTTGTACACTTTCGTACTCAATCAGTAAAAAAATATATTTTGATATTACATACAGACACTTCAATTTTATTATATGTATAGAAGATTAAATAATTTTAAGACCGTTTGACCGACTACCGCGAAAGTTGACAATGTATATGGGTAGGTATAGGTATGGGTTATCATGTGTATTTTACTATAACTCGTCAATAGGTGGCGCTGAAGTAAATGAACTCTACTGTTCAAGCAACGTCATGAAAGTTGATTTGCGTGGCTATTTGATTCCAGAGAATATTTGTGAACAATATCCATCCTTACTTAATACTAGCTGTGCCCGCGACTCCGTCCGCGTTGAACCTAATGTAAAAAAAACAGTGACTAATAAAATCATCTCATCATCAATCAATCATCATCTGAATGTCCATTTACGTATCTACCTTTCTCTCGTACTTAAGTCGCAACGTCATTAAAATTACAATAAGTTTAGATAGAGTTAACTGATTTGAATGAAACCAAGACGAAATGTGCATGTGTTCACTAAAGATGCGTGCTCAAACAAAGGATCAGTCAAACAGACACGTTAGATTTACATTGTTATTATATGCGTAGATTATCAAACGTATAGATGTATAGAAGAAGAATTTTTTCGACTTGTAGTATTGTTTTAACAAAACCTGTTCA
>MU159095.1:362914-383870 GCA_015888305.1 Antheraea pernyi | reverse complement strand
ATTCGCGACCTATCTAAGCTAAGCTAACTTATCATGCATTTATGTGTTGTTGAAACTTATATGTGTACCAAGCATACATACCTCAATAACTCTTATATATATTTCGTATCGGATAATTTTAACGACTTAATAAGTAGATATACAAAAGTATGCTTATGATTGTGTTTAGTGGTTAGACTTAATTAAGTACGGGGGGCTGATGCTACTTACGTCCTCTCATTCCCCTACACGTGTTCCCCAGGTGGAGTTAAAAAGTAAAAAATTATTGACCGCTACACTGTTCCACATAAATTGAAGATAATGAAATAGAGTAATCAATTAGTCGCAGATAATAAAGGATGGACACTCTATTTGGCCATATGACTACATAAAATTAAATTTGAATTAAGCTCGTTCAATTTCTTTTATTAAACTCGAGTGATACCTTATGTTGTGTAATTTAAGACAGCCCCTACCGATACGGCTTTAGAAACAAAAAATGGTTTTATTACATCTCCCTCCATTTTAAAACCCTGACATGGACCGTTTCACCATACCTCTCGTATTTAGTTAACTGAGTTCGTATTGTGTACTTAGAAGGTTAATATTTGAAAGTTTTGTTTTTTATC
Source organism: Antheraea pernyi (assembly GCA_015888305.1). NCBI lineage: Eukaryota > Metazoa > Arthropoda > Insecta > Lepidoptera > Saturniidae > Antheraea > Antheraea pernyi. The sequence goes on along the minus strand of MU159095.1, from coordinate 383,262 downwards.
TACACTTTATATTTTATTTTGTAATTTTTTGCAACAAAGCTGTCAATGTATTTATAATGGACTTACCGATAGTACCGGGGAACCAGGCGCATAATGGATTCCTTTGAAGATCTGAACTGCTGTTTCCGACCCTGATCTCCAAATCTTGAAGCGGCTGATGTCCTGTCGAAGCAAAACATGAACTTAATATCTTATATAATATTTACAAAAATAAGACTCAAAATGTCATTTATATACAAAAAGCCTTATACAAATATTTTTTTCTGCACAATATCACTGGTTAGCTGGAAGAAAATTCTCTGTTATATTAAGCCTGTCAGTTTAAGTATTTATATCTCATTCATGTGTTATTTCTATCATTTTTACAAATCTATAAGTAGGACCGAAGTGCTGTTGAAACATTGTATCGTAAAATACTATTTATTACTAGTTTAGAACAAAGTATTGGTAGTTTTTCATAAAAAAATCGTAAATGCTATCTTTATGTTAGATAAGGGCATACGAATACAAAAATGGACTATGTAAGATAAAGAACCACGCGCGACTTATGGTAAGGGGCGTTTAAAATACCTATATATACAAATGCATTCGGAGCGGTGGACACGTCTAGTCATATAATGAAACGATCCTATCTCTTAAATTGGACCAAATTATACATAAATTCCAACATTCATGAAGATCGGTTAAGTAGTTTTGGAGTTCATCGCGGACAAACACCTTAACACTAAATTTTAATATGTTTAGATAATATATATCTCTAAATGTATGGATATAAATGAATGTTTTATATGAAACACACAGATATAACACGGTACGGTACAGTAACAGAATATCAGTCTTTAACAATCAACAGGAAAATTATATTGTAGCGGAGTCACGCCCGAACAATTCTGTCTACCCTTTAGCAATATAGATGTTGTAAACGTAACGATGTCAACCGTGGCCGACGTACTCAAACGCAATCGCAACGTATAATATATCCTTTGACTTGAATAACATTAACAACATAATAATATTAATAACATCGTATAAAAAATCAAAATCGCCATATATAATGATGCGAGAACTAGAGAACGAAATAAAATTTTTGTCCAAGAGTTACCCGCACCATACGTAAAGCTTTTATTTAGACTTCCAGATCAAGCTAATCATAGAAGGTTTAATATTTCAGGCTATAATGAGGTTTATGCAGTTTATACACTAAATGCTTATCAATGCTATACGGAGAATAAATTGATTGTTCAACAACGCAATAAAAAAATGTTCTTAAAGAACCGAGCTAGGCTCGGCTATCTAGCTACTATTCTTTGACCTGAATAGTATTTATCAGTGGATAGTTGCAAACTCACTTGAACTTAATGCTCCAGAATCAGTTTTTGGTTTTAAGAAACAGATTTAGTGTATATCTGTACTTAATATTATAAACTTGAAGAGTTGCTTGAACGCGTTAATCTCAGGAACCACTACGTATATATTTGAATGGTTAGGCCAGCAGCGATAAGTCGGTAATCATACTAGATTATCTACAAAAACATAAAACTGCCTTTCAAGGTAGTTTCAGATATCAGGCTACAAAATGCTCGAACAATATACCCCACCGATTCAAAACAAAATGTCCATATTATCTATCACTTTAAAGCTTTTCTGCTCTCAATAATAAATACTATTTTTGTGACTCTTCAACTTATTATTATTTGCTATGTATAATGTGTATGTAATATATTATTATAGTATCATCATTTATCATAATCATATCATCATCAAAAAATACAAGTATTTCATAATATCCGAGCAATCAATAATAAAGAAGCTATATGTTTTAACACGTAATACATTATACTCGTATGTACGTTGATGAACTTAAGGTTACTAACATTTTTTGGAAGAATAAAGTATCTTATTATGAAAGAGTAATAAAATAAAGTATTTTGAAAAAAAAAAAGTTATTTAAAATTAATTAATTTATTTATTCCCTTAAAAACATATTGTTGCATGCTTTGAGCACGTGTAAACGAATATTAGTCGTTTCTTTAAAGTTTTAAAGTTAATGTACCATTCAATATTTGATAAACTAACTCGTTTCTTATAAAATCTGTCGATCTGTTTCTTTCTCCTCGCCATTTCATTAGTGAAAAACTTCTTTCAATGAATACCGAAGTGGCGGGACTAGAAATTGAATTCAACTTCATTTTAAATACATGAGGAAGTATTGAAAATCAATCAGAATTCATAACTTATATCGATAAAGTCTAAAACATCAAAATCAGTCCAGCTATTTAGGAGATTACCCGGAACACACAGACAAAAAAAAATTAATTTGATTTTTGATAACACTAGCTTATATACTTAAATATCCAGTTAGTAAAAAGTTGTTCTTTTGATATTACATGCAGACAATTCATTTTTATTATATGTACAGATTCAAACTCGAAATGGTGAAATGTGTCTGGGGTAGATTGTGACCCACGAATGCCTTTGAACTCAAGGGGAAGGTTTATAAAGCTATGATAAGACCAGTCATGCTGTATGCATTTGAGTGCTGGGCTACGAAAGAGACGGATGAGAGAAAATTACATGTACCAGAGATACGAATGTTAAGGTGACTAGAATGCATAAAATTAAGAATGAGTATATCAAACGAAGTCAATCAAGGTCAATTAAGTGGGATAAGGGTAATGATAATGATGATGATTTTGGTATGTATAAAATACTTAGATTCGATAAAGATGTGATTGTACATAAAAATAGCTTACCGCAACATCCTCTCGTGGTGACCCTGACTACTTTGACAGCGTAATGCCTGAGCAGATCAACTTGCCACCACGGCGATGCTTCTCGTTGCGTTTCCGTGCATCGTTTACCATCATGTTCTGTAGTCTTCTCGCCATCGTTGCCGTTTGCTGCTGTACCGCCACGCACTGTCGTCGACTGGTTCGCCGGTTTTCGAAATGCCACGTTCGTCCCTGTACAAATTAATTTATGAACGACTTCATTTTTAATTCCTACACTTCTTGATTCATCCTCACTACATTTTTACTAAACTTTCACTGTATTGTCATTTATGGACGTAAAACATCTATTACAGTGGGTCAGACCTACTGTCGGCATGGCGACGCAACGAAACGGTGCGGCATGAGTGTCTACGTTATATGACCTTGAATATTTAATTTTTGTACTTAATTAATATAAATGATTATTAAATAGACGATCGTCTATTTCTTGACACAAATCTTAATATTATATTTTTGATTATGGGCGTCGTAAACTGTCTTCTTGTGGGTATTACCTGTACAAAATAATTTCGGTGTTTCGTTCATATTTGCCATGGATCCCGCGACGGCTAACAATATCTATTTTTATTCATTTATTTATAATGGGTCATCAACATGATAATGCATTTATATATATACTAATAATGACAATTTTGCAATTAAATTTAAATGTAGTCATATTTATCGAGAGCTACGACACGCTCCAACAATAAATTAAACTTCAATAGAACTACATTATTAACTATTTTGAAGATTTAAAGATATAATATAAATAATACGAAAACTAACAAACTATAGTAGAAGGAGAAAGAAAACACTAAAAGAAGTCAATTCCTTGATAGTAACATTGTCTCGTTAGTTCACTATAAACACGATACTTATTAACACAGGTGCCGATCTAAGCAGTAAGTAAACAGGTTTTTTGTTGTTTTTTTAAATATAGCAGAAGGAGAAAGAAAAAACTAAAAGAAGTCAATTCCTTGATAGTAACACTGTCTCGTTAGTTTACTATAATCACGATACTTATTAACACAGGTGCCGATCTAAGCAGTAAGTAAACAGGTTTTTTGTTGTTTTTTTTTATTGTAGCACAGCAAAGTGACTACACTGTGTCTGATGGTGAGCACAGTACAATCCAAAAACAATGGCGACGACCGAGAGATGCTTTATCCCTCGCCGGTCACCGCTGTCATGCGTGCGCGAACAACCTCCGTCCGTGTCCAGAGGTGGCCAGTGTTAATCATCTCACCGGTATTCGAGCCACGGCGAAAGTCATTCACTACTGGATATGCATGAGCTGATCCCGAAACGTGACGCTCAGAACGAATCACTATTACGGGCTTTTTCGCTACATACATAGCGGTCGTGACCCAGTCGGGCTTTAAAACCCCTATTCTGATTGTAATATGATAATTCATTGATTTTTTTATTTCAATAACGCTGAGGTTTTTTTTGACAAAGAGTATGCAAATTATAGATTAGTAGACGTAAAACTGTTAACGATTTTTTTAAAAGCCCATCAATTACTAATAAAAAAAAAAGAAAACAGAGGAGCAAAAAGTACTTAACCGTTTTGTTTTCGCCTGTTTGCATATACATTTTTTGTCTAGTTACAATTCGTAATAATTTTCAGATAGACTAGACATGTATAAGATTTATTATAATAATTATGAGAATTAGTTATAATAAAACGTTATTTAACTTGTGTGGATACTTAGTACGTTCAATTTGCGAAATTGCATGCATAACAGCATGCGAACTCGAGATCCGACCAATTTGGCACTTTTACGCTGGTCGCTACTTCGGCTGAGTGTTTTTTATCCCTTCCACCACGTCACGTAAAGCTCCACTACTTATTTAAGGCAAACTTAATAAAAAATGTAATGTAATTTAATCATAGTCTAGAATGATTTGTAGTTAAAGAAAAAGTTTAAATATGCTTTATATCCTAAAAAGTGAAATTGACAGGTGCGAGAGATGTGAAGTTTGATACACGAAATATAAAGCACGGATACGGAATTTTAAAATATAAATAGAATATTTACCGCAAAATGCTGGTTCCGATGTCCAGTCTCCCCTTAAAGTGCATTCTCTCTGATGCGCTCCAAATAACTCGTAACCGTCGTCACATTCGTATGTAGCTATTGTTCCCGGAATAATTTCATCGCTTGAAAGAGATACTCGTGCGTTAGGTGGTACTGCAGGATGGCCACAGTGTCTTTCAACTGAAATAAAAAAAGTTACATTATTTTTAGAACTTCAGTTCAAGTTAGATTTAAATCAATGACGTGTTTTGTTTAGAAATTGAAAAAAAATGACTGGTTTTTTTTCGGTACATTAACCCATTTCTCATTTTAATTCCTAAAATCCGTATGAAAGCATTATTCATGACAACGAAATATACGTAAATACATTCGAATTATATCATCTTCCTTGTGGATAATTGGCTAAAAAACCTTCAAATGCAGATACCGGTGAACATCGATATAGGCGTATTTTAACACATTTTAGTTACAGTGCAACAACTTGCAAAGTTTCGCAATATATAACAGCTTTGTGAATATAAAATAAAATGTAAATGTCAACAAAACAATCAATACAGTACCGAGCTTTTGATTTGGCATCTCGGGGAAAAGTCCGAGATAATGTCTGCTTATAACACCCACTACGTTGTACGCTAGAGCGAAAGCTGTCTCACTCTTTTCTATGATTTTCTAAACGAGATGTACTAATGTACGAACACAATTTTATTGTAAACAAAATGGAAAACGGCCGGTACTGGTAAAGGATATAAAAAAAGATATGAGTGAAGCTTTTGATGCAATCACAACATACGTTAGGCTAAATTATCTTGTGAATTCATTGATTGATTAAGCTTAATTCATTAATTTCGACCAATTTAAGATCACATAAATCATTAGAAAAGGAAGTATTTACGATAAACATGTACGACATTTTTAATAAAGAATAATATTGAAAGAATTTAATACATTTTCGTTTAAAACCATACATTTCTGTCTCTGTTCATGGTTTAACTGGAATGCATTTGTCGACAATTCCAGTAACTTGAATACGGGATACAAAACGTCATAATCAATTAGTTTAATTATTAAGCCCTTCGTTTCCGAATCAAAATTCAAATAGCAAAATAGCGGATGCTACGTTTATTGAATTATTTAGTTTTTATATTATTATATATTTAAAACTGTCAATGATTTTTCATATTCAGTATAACTGTAGATTTTTTAAATAATCGACTAGCTAATATTGTATTTTATAATACGATGATATATGGTATCGTTGTGGCAACAAAAATTGTGAGCTATTTACCTATGAGTTACTTTAATTTGTAAAATGTTTTCCCATAGTATCACTAATTATATACATCAATACAAATTAGTTTTATCTAAGTGTAATATAAAAAAAGTACAATACAGTTCACTATATACACGAACTCGGTTCAGTTTAGACTTGTGCAATACAGTGTTACGTGTGTAAAGTGTTCATTACAATAGACATACAGACATACTACATAGACTTTTGCAATATAATAAATGTGTTAAATGTTATAAATAGTATTTGATAAAAACTGTTGTTCTTGCATATTAGAAAAGCAAATGTTTTCTCTAGTTAGCTCTCTACTTCTCTCATCTTATACGATGTTTATGACTTGTGTTCAACAGAACTGATATAGATTTTGTTTTATTTTTAGATATACCTTTAGCTAGGATTTAGTATATTTTCTGACAATAAGTTTTATATAAAATAAATAGGAAGGATGATAGTAAATTTCATGGGCTAAAAGATTATCACTATTATATTCTTTTGTATGAATTGTTAAATGTTGAATGATATAATGCACTAAAATTGTTATACAATAGAACAAAATAAAAAATCGGTATTACAACTACCACTAATAGTCTACTTAGTAATACCGTAATAAACGGATTGTTTTAAACATTGCGATAATCTATAACAAAGTTTGCGTACATTGTAAAAGCGAAGTAAATAAAACACATAAAATGATAATCTGTTAGACTTAGAAACATAATACAAATATTTCAATGAAAGAAAATAAACTTTATTACAGCAAGCACAAGACCCAACACATTTATCAATAAAATAGTGTAGTAATTTTTTGAAACTTATGCTACCAAACCGTCTGTTGACCCATATATCATAAGGTCTATATTTGTTTGAATGGAACTTAAACCCTTATGGTTCCCAGGACTTATTGCGTTAACGCCAATTATAGAGAAAACGGGGAACATTTCGCTCCCCATATCGAAATCAATAGTCTAGCATTTTGCTACACAAACTAAATGATATTGGACAAAGTATAAAATTAAAACAGTTAACAATCGATGTCACAGCTTTTTTAAGCCTCAACTTTAACGGATATTACACAATACACAAGTTTACCTTCGTGGACCAAAACAATAATCCATTTATATCTTGGAACGAATATAGTTCGTCTGTATATTTAAAAATCCTTTAAAAGTTGTCTTTTTGTTGATTATAATATTAAGACACTGTAATTTTATTATCATAGCTATATTTTAACGATGGAGTCTGATATAATAATAATATAAATAATATATATAGAGACGACGCGACGTTGAGGTGTCAATTATAGATGTATGGCGTAATCCTATGTAGATGTCCACTACTGCATATGCCTTAGTTACACGTAACGAGTACAGTGGCGAGACAATAAAATGATACTAGGCCGAGAGAGTCGGGTGAACGAGTAGATATTTATGTATTGCTAGTTGCGAGTTAGTTTAGATTACAAACAGTGACCGACAAACGGACAACCCTAAAGTTGTTGATGTTCATTTTATTTAAAATTGCTACGTATGCCGTATCACGCATTTACTTGTTTTCGTCATTGGAAGATAAAAAATGCCACAGGCATACATGTAGTTTGAGGCATTGGATTAATTGTATTGTTGTGTCTAAATTCCATTTACTCGTATTAGCCATTTTCAACAAAAGTTACGTTTGAAGTTAGTAAAACACAAAATCAAAATAAATTGGGCTCAGAATTAGCAAACGAGTTGGCGAGTAATTGACTCAGTAGAGAGATTGATTGAGTAAGACTTCATACGTTTCCAGCAGGAGTCATTGTCGGGGCGAAGAAATGAAGAGGAGAGGTACGCACTCGGCCTAGTAAAAAATTCGTGTTTCTATTGACTCTCTCGCTACTTTGTTTGACTTAGCACTCGGCCCATAGTATCACTAATTATATACATGAATACAAATTAGTTTTATCTAAGTGTAATATAAAAAAAGTACAATACAGTTCACTATATACACGAACTCGGTTCAGTTTAGACTTGTGCAATACAGTGTTACGTGTGTAAAGTGTTCATTACAATAGACATACAGACATACTACATAGACTTTTGCAATATAATAAATGTGTTAAATGTTATAAATAGTATTTGATAAAAACTGTTGTTCTTGCATATTAGAAAAGCAAATGTTTTCTCTAGTTAGCTCTCTACTTCTCTCATCTTATACGATGTTTATGACTTGTGTTCAACAGAACTGATATAGATTTTGTTTTATTTTTAGATATACCTTTAGCTAGGATTTAGTATATTTTCTGACAATAAGTTTTATATAAAATAAATAGGAAGGATGATAGTAAATTTCATGGGCTAAAAGATTATCACTATTATATTCTTTTGTATGAATTGTTAAATGTTGAATGATATAATGCACTAAAATTGTTATACAATAGAACAAAATAAAAAATCGGTATTACAACTACCACTAATAGTCTACTTAGTAATACCGTAATAACGGATTGTTTTAAACATTGCGATATTCTATAACAAAGTGGGCGTACATTGTAAAAGTGAAGTAAATAAAACAAACAAAATGATAATCTGTTAGACTTAGAAATATAATACTAATATTTCAATGAAAGAAAATAAACTTTATTACTGCAAGCACAAGACCCAACACATTTATCAATAAAATAGTGTAGTAATTTTTAGAAACTTATGCTACCAAACCGTCTATTGACCCGTATCATAAGGTCTATATTTGTTTGAATGGAACTTAAACCCTTATGGTTCCCAGCACTTATGGCGTTAACGCCAATTATAGAGAAAACGGGGAACATTTCGCTACCCATATCGAAATCAATAGTCTAGCATTTTGCTACACAAACTAAATGATATTGGACAAAGTATACAATTAAAACAGTTAACAATCGATGTCACAGCTTTTTTAAGCCTCAACTTTAACGGATATTACACAATACACAAGTTTACCTTCGTGGACCAAAACAATAATCCATTTATATCTTGGAACGAATATAGTTCGTCTGTATATTTAAAAATCCTTTAAAAGTTGTCTTTTTGTTGATTATAATATTAAGACACTGTAATTTTATTATCATAGCTATATTTTAACGATGGAGTCTGATATAATAATAATATAAATAATATATATAGAGACGACGCGACGTTGAGGTGTCAATTATAGATGTATGGCGTAATCCTATGTAGATGTCCACTACTGCATATGCCTTAGTTACACGTAACGAGTACAGTGGCGAGACAATAAAATGATACTAGGCCGAGAGAGTCGGGTGAACGAGTAGATATTTATATGTATTGCTAGTTGCGAGTTAGTTTAGATTACAAACAGTGACCGACAGATGGACAACTCTAAAGTTGTTGATGTTTATTTTATTTAAAATTGCTACGTATGCCGCATCACACATTTACTTATTTTCGTCATTGGAAGATGAAAAATTCCACAGGCATACATATAGTTTGAGGCATTGAATCAATTGTATAGTTGCGTCTAAATTCCATTTACTCGTATAAGCCACTTTCAAAACAAATGTTACGTTTTAAGTCAGTACACAAAATCCAAATAAATTGGGCTCAGAATTAGCAAACGAGTTGGCGAGTAATTGCCGACTGCATGTTCATACGTTTCCAGCAGGAGTCATTGTCGGGGCGAAGAAATGAAGAGGAGAGGTACGCACTCGGCCTAGTAAAAAATTCGTGTTTCTATTGACTCTCTCGCTACTTTGTTTGACTTAGCACTCGGCCGAATACTCGTCATAATGTTCATATGTACCGAGCACTCGGCCGAGATCACTGTCACGAATATGTGTACGAATATGAATATATGTACAGACATGAACAGTTCGACGATGCGCGCGAATGATCCCCTTCCTTTTTTTCGAACTGATACACTAGTTGCCTGATACGCCTTTACAGTGTCACTGGACTACATTACCGCTTCTTTTGTACCACGCATTTTATAGCTTTTCCTTTGTATTAGACGGTAGGGCTTAATATTTCTGTCGGTATACAAATACATTTTAATGATAGGCGGTACCTTTGGACCGTCATATATAATATTGATAAGTTCCAAAACCGTTTGAATGATCATCACGGATATTTTCATTACATAGTTTTTTTTCAATGGAAAAGGTTTTTATGCTACCCATTTCCTTACATTTAATCTCTAGATAGAACTGTAGCGCATAAGCCCCTATGTCACTTGAAACACCGATGGCTATGAATATTGATGTTAGCGACCAGTAGAGCATATTTTAAAATTTATGTTTCAATATTTCTACAAAAAAATCCAATGAGTTAAATTTTGGTAGGTGCTAGAGCCACACCGAAGCTATTACTGGTTGCAGCATGAATGGGTCAGCTCGCCCGGGGTAGTGCCACCCGACCCACAGAAACACCGACGTGAAGTAATAGTGCTTCCATTGTTGCGTTTCGTTCGCTCAGTGAGAGCACCGAAGGCACCCTCCCATTCCCTTCTCCATCCCCTCCCCTGTCTACCCCCAAACACAGGCGGGTACTTGCAACTCCCCTGGTGTTGCTAGTGTCTAATGACTGTTGCTTTCTTCTCGCACGCTGCGAAGCGTTATTTGACGTATGCGCCCCGCCGCAGTTTGCGCAAGACGCAGGTTCTTCGCGTGGGCGGTCACAGTTTGATGCGAAGTGCGGACCTCCGCACCTCACACAGGCTATCGGGCGGTGGCAGTGGTGGGAGGAGTGCCTGAACAGCTGGCACCGATGGCATTGCCCTTCCTCCCACGCCAAGCTTCTACGGTTATCTTCATAAGCAGGAGTTCGCTTGTTTCGTAGATGGCCGGAATGAGGCCAGGTTTTCTTTCCAGGGAGCAGTGGAAGATGCACCCTGGTCTTCCACCTCTTCCCTGGATGCGCCGGGTGTACTCCGGATGAAAGCCCTTCTCGCGGAGGGCTTCGGTGATCTTGTCGGGCTCTGTGTCCTCCGGCAGGCCGCGGATCGCGACCTTGAGATGTCTTTCCGTGGGGGGTGAGTAGGTGAACCAACTCACCCCTTCTACTCGTTTTAGGTAATCGTGAATGATTTGGTGCTCCTCGTGGTTGCCCGGAAGGAATCGAACCCCGCGACCGTAAGCGCGCGCCTCCGGTGTCCGTCCCAGCAGGTCCGCCATCCGCCTGAAGTGCTGTGGCCAGTCGGGCAGGCTCTCCACGACGATCGGCGGGCCGCGTTGTCGTAGTGCGGTGCTTGTTGTTTTCGCGGCGCTTCCCTCGGGCGATAGTTTTCTTGATATATCTTGTATATGTGTTGAAGGGGTCGCCGCTATCACAGAATATAATTTCTGTGATTACGATGGTGCGGGCGCAAGTGGCGCCCCGGGGATCTCAACGGGTCTATCTGACATCTTTTGGGATTCCGCAGGCGGCAATTCCGTGTTTACCGGCGCTTGTGGCTCCCCGCGGCTCACGACGGGTATATCCGGGACTATGGCGGTCTCTGTGCGCTGATTCGAGGTAGGCGCTGGTGGCGCCTCGCGGTTCTCAGCGGGTACATCAGGTACTTCTGGAAATCGGAGTTCCGTCGAGTGCACAGCTACAGGCGCTAGTGGCGCCGCGCGGCTCTCGGCGGGTACAACAGGGACTTCTTCGGTTTGTTTATATTTCTTGTTTGGCTGGATTTCTGAGATCGAGAGTAATCGCTTTTGCGTCTCTTCGTCGCGCTTGCAGGGACTTCTGGGAGCACAAGTAGTCCGGTTAAAGGAGATCTCAATGCGGAGATGTCTTGTTCTCGGGGTTCGAAGCCCTCATCTTCATCCTTCTGGATGCGAAGGAATAACGCGATCCACCGCTTCAGCATCTCGGACGGGCTCCCAGTCGCAATCAGTTGGGCGAAAACGTCGCAGTCGTTTTCGTACTGCCGCGTCTAAGCTGTCTGAGATATAGGCGATGTTAAGAGCGTTTCCTGAGGGATGACAATAGTCGTCCATGGCTCCGGCTCCTCCACGGGCTCCTCTCCCCGGGAGTTTATCCGTGCGAGTAGGGAGTCAAAATGACGCTGCAGATCAGCAGGGATAGGCTCATCGGGAGTCATCGATGTGCTTGGGATTTCGAAGTCGGTATGCGTAGCGGAAGTCGTCGGTGTATGCGGGATATCTGGGTTAGTCGTCTTGAAGACGCGGAATCTGTTTGGCCCTTAGAAGGGCCTTTTTTCTTCTTCCCCGTCACCGTTACCGGCCGGGAAGGGAACTCATTATTGCGGCGCATCGTCGCGCAGGACAAGCAGAGTTGTGTAACTCGCGGAGCTCAACATACGTCCTCGCGCGCGTGTGACGATGGAGCGAATCGCGCTAGTGTCTATGGACGCCGGTGACCACTTAACATCAGGTGTTAACAACAGGTCGGCTGTTTCGTTTGCCTCCTATTATATATTTTTTTAAAAATCTATCGTCAATATTTAACTTTCTACGGATCTTTGAAATATGAATTTTTAATTTAAAAAAAAATATATAAATTTGCGTCAAAACTGTTAAAGTTACAATAAAAACTTAAACGACAATTTTGTAGTTCATTCGACGCTCTATAGAAAAGTCCTTAACGAATTCTCCCTCTCATTTATAACAACAAAGTTATAAATTAACAAAGTTTATTTTTTCTAATTTTTCGCTTTTGGTCAAATTGGTTATGATAGGAGAAAATATTTAATATCTTGCAGTTCATCCGAATATATCCATATCATATGGTAATTTGCAGTGAGAGTGAAATAAAAAAAAACAACTTTTTAGCACACCTTTATATAGATAAGTATTTTCAATTTACGAGCGAAAATTGTTATAATATAATAAATAACGTTAAGAAAACTATAATCAGATCAAAGGTAATGGTCAAAGGATATTGTGCAACGAATACAAACTGTACCAAATATTTCAGTGAAGGACGGCCTGGCATTTCGTTTAGTACCGTTTCGTAAGCGAGCATTTTACTGTTTCTAAACAAAGCTTCTGAATATTCTAACGTAATTGTATGCCATTTCTATGCGTCTCAGCATATTATATGTACTTACGTTAAAATACTTCCTTATATCTTTTGTATTTATTTATGTTACTATAATGATGTTCTCTTTAAATTTCATAGTTATCCCCTCAGCTGATTGTTTAAGACCTAGATCTAAAAATGGCTTGATGAAATGATTATGTTTTTAATAAAAAAAAATTACGAGATCTTAAATTAGAAATTTCATGGTTTAGTAAAAAAAGTTCAAACAAATGAAAGTGTAATTTTACATATAAATTATGATTTTATTTTTCAATGTTTTGCAATAAGTCAGGTATTTTTTGAGCTTATACATCGAACAGTTTGTTGATCTTTGCCTCGTGAAGTCTACATTCGTTTGTATGGAGCTTAAACTTTTATGGTTTTGGACAATGCAGGGGTTAAATACATCATGTTATAAAGTTGTTTAAACATATTACAATATTATGAAGGAAAGAGAAAGAATATACAAAACGAAAATGAGTGAATGTAGAAACCGGACTCAAATAATATAGATCTACGAACTCTTAAGGTAGATGTCAGCATTAAAATAGTAAAATTAGATCATAATTATATCCGAGCTTTAACAAAGCAACGACAGTGATGTCTCTGTATACGAAATATGAATATTTTCTTACGAATAAATGTATGGAAAAAAATGCATATTTAAATTCTCTTTTTGACTGGTACAAGATGCAGATATCATATTCTGACAATCATATCATAAGTTAAATTAAATCCTTGTTTTGTATCCAACCAATTTCTGTACATAATGAAACCTTTAGCTTATTTATAATGTATATATCTATACTAATATTATAAAGAGGTAGAGTTTGTGAGTTTGTGACGTTGTAAGGGGTAATCTCAGGAACTACTAGTCCGATTTGGAAAATTCTTTCAGTGTTATATAGCTCATTTATCAGGGAAGGTTAGGCTATATATCATCACGCTCAGACCCATAGAAGCGGAGCAGCAATGAAGAATGTTGCAAAATCGGGGTATTTTTTTCTTTTCAGAGTTTCCGCTGCGTTTTAGCGCAAAATAACTATTCCACGCTTCCGTATTACCGCCCAACGAAGTGGGCACAGGTCGGCTAGTATATATATAAACCTATTTACAACAAATTTCCGTACTAACATATCATAGTGTTGACATGTGTCTCAAAAATAATACATAAGCACTCCGTACTAAATTGAACGCTTTTGATCCCGACACTTTTTGGTTTTTTTATCTTTTTCTACACTATCGAAAACTTTTCTCAAAATTGTTGCAAATATTCTTTACCTAAAAAAGGTTATAAATGAAGAAATATAAACATTTTTTAAGTAGTCAGGACATTAAAAAAATTAACTTATTTGGGATTGTTTATATTGAATATATGTGTTATGAATTGTACTTTTTACAGAAAAAAACAGATCAATCTTCAAAGTAATTTAAAAAAAGAGTTTTTTTGTTTCGGTTACTAATTTTGAAAAGTTCTAAAAATGAGTAAAAAAATTTATAGTGATGGCGGAGAGTATACTTTCAACCTCCTATTACTCTATTACGGACGACTAGTCCCAAATCTTTGTATATCAGTGAGCGTGATTCTATCTATCTTTGGTTTGAACGTAAACGAAACAACCGAACAAAATTACAAACACTAAAACGAAAACGCTTCTTAATTATATTTTATGGATGTTACGAAAGCGTTGTTTTATGTTTTCTAAGCTTTAATGGATGTGTTGTGTAACTTTAGTTAATGCAATGCAATTACCTATTCTGCATTTTATTCCGTACTGTTTGGAACATCTTCATTTTATGGATGTCTTGCAAGAATAGAACTAGAGAACTGTTTGAAGTCTTAAGTGCTTTGGGTAGAGTTTTGCAAAGTGCTCTGTAAGTAAGGTCTCGTAGAGTGCTGAGTGATTAGTCACGACCTCGAAATCTTTGTGTCGCATAATGTAGAAGAAATTATTTGTATAGTTTTCCAAAGTATAATTTATACGAGTATTAGAGAGACAATACATTTGATTTTATATCTGTAACTAGCGGGCCCGGTAGAGGTTGCCCCGCCGTGTTTAAAAAAATCCTTGACAAACTATATACCAAAACCTACCTCATCACTTTATCTAATGGGTGAAAACCGCATGAAAATCCGTTTAGTAGTTTTTGAGTTTATCGCGAACAGACAGGCAGACAGACGTTGTAGGGAACTTTGTTCTATACTATATAATAATGATAATTATGGATAAACTCAAATAATAATTGACTTATTTTATTTTGTTTTTGTATCCAAAGAAAGCTACTTTGCCAGCGAATAATGCGGATTTTATTTCTAAAATTTACATTAACATGAGTGCTGCCGCGAGCAAAAGGTAGTAATTGTGTAATTGGATTAATATTGAAGTGTTTCCCTGTTGCGTTTAACATTTTTTAGTTTGAATGAATGCTGAGCGAATGCCACCGCGATTACAGAAGAATTCGATTTTTATTACTATATTTTAATAGTTGTTGTCGATTTATTTAGTAATTTCTATTCAACATACTGAACTACAGCATTATATTGGTTAATATGTTATAGTTTCGGGAAAATACAATAACTGTAAGTCAATACTTTTGCAATAACTTAACGAATCAATTTTTTACTTCATTTCTATTGTAACAACAAGACCTGACAGTTTTACACCTATTAGTGGAATGTGCGGCATTTAACAATGAAAGACGATTGTGTAACGTTCCCGACAACCTAAAAGACATTTTAAATCAAGATGTACACGAACCTTAATTTTCTTGAAAATAACATATGTTTATAAACTAGTGTAATCTAATCTACGATGTATGTATTTTGTTAATCGTGGTCGCTAATGACCTGAGACGACAAAAAATTAATTTAAAAAAATCTGTTTCGAGAAGAAATAGCTTTAGACGCCTGTGATTTAAAAAAAAAAACTATAATCTGTTCAGTGGGTTTTGAGCTCTAAGCATAAACGGACAAACATAAATTGATTGGCTTTTATAATATGTAAGAATCTAATAAGTTTATGATATATTATGTATATTTTTTTAAACGTTTGAGGTGGTTATCCTCGTATATATGTATCATCGACAATCGACTCTATCGCACGGTGATTTAAAATGAAAGTGAATCCGTATTGAGAACGTAATTTGTGTTATTTATTATTGTTTCAATAGCGAAAGTCTGTGGGAGATGCTTCGTGCGTTGCGTGCGCAAGCTAGCCACGATCATGTTAATTGCGTTCCTGATGGCTTCCGACTTGATGTATCTCGGGAATATCTCATATAATCATACGATGTGTATATAGCATAACCTTCAATTAATGAGTGCGATATGTACTTAATTCACCAAAAACCTGTGTGATATGAACTTAGTTCACCAAAAACCTGTGTGATATGAACTTATTTCACTTGGTCTTATTTAATTTGGTCGTTCTAACTTCTGAGTCGGTTCTGAACGATTAAAACACATAAAAATATTCTTCATTATATTCACACCGAAGAAGTATAAATTCTGATGTACGTATAATGTGCATATAAACTTATAACACGAAATATTGTTAGGTGAATTCCATCTTCGGTTTTCTTATTGAAACTAAGAAGAATGTATTTAATATTTCCTTATACAATGGTCCATTTATTTCACATTTAAAGTCTATTCAATTACCTTAACAACCAGTGGAAGTAATATATGGTAGCAGTGTTATTTCATTGCTTCTTCACAAGTACTTAGATAACCAACTTGTTGATTGTGACATAAGGTGAGGACGCGATTTAAATAACAATTGCAATCGAATATATCATTCTGTGTATGTCGCACTCGTTTACCGAACATGCCTTGTAGAACTTTCTATTATGTGGATCCTTTTATATAAAATACTAGCTGTGCTCGCGACCCCATCCGCGTAGAACCTAATGTAAAAAAGCAGTACATTGAGTTATCTACTTTTCTCTCGTACTTAAGTCACGTAGTCATTAAAATTACAATAACTTTTCATAGAGTAAACTGATTTTAATGAAACCAAGAGTAAATGTTACTCGAGGATATGCTTTATACTTAGATAACCAACTTGTTGATTGTGACATAAGGTGAGGACGCGATTTAAATAACAATTGCAATCGAATATATCATTCTGTGTATGTCGCACTCGTTTACCGAACATGCTTTGTAGAACTTTCTATTATGTGGATCCTTTCATATAAAATACTAGCTGTGCTCGCGAACCTAATGTAAAAAAACAGTAGATTGAGTTATCTACTTTTCTCTCGTACTTAAGTCACGTCGTCATTAAAATTACAATAACTTTTCATAGAGTAAACTGATTTTAATGAAACCAAGAGTAAATGTTACTCGAGGATATGCTTTATTTTTTTTTTATTTCTATGGCAAAATGACTGCACTATGCCTGATGGTAAGCACAGTACAGTCCAAAAACAATGGCCACCACCGAGTGACACACTATCCATCGCTAGTCGCCGCTGTCATGCCGCCTTGCAAAAAGCTGGATATGCACAGGCTGATGCCGTAACGCGACCCGCAAAAGCGAATCACTATGACGTGCTTTTTCGCCATATACATGGTGGTATGATTCTCTTGGTAAGAGTTTATCGTGAACGCAGTACTATAGTAGTGATGCGTGTAAAAATAGAAAAAACTCAACTATATGTGTACTTGTATACGCACGTGAGAGGTTATATTTCTTGAGCTTAAAAAATATTAAATGGTATTGATAATGTTTTAATCACAAAATTATAATAACTTTGAAAGATCATGCCGCCTTGCAAAAAGCTGGATATGCACAGGCTGATGCCGAAACGCGACCCGCAAAAGCGAATCACTATGACGTGCTTTTTCGCCATATACATGGTGGTATGATTCTCTTGGTAAGAGTTTGTCGTGAACGCAGTACTATAGCAGTGATGCGTGTAAAAATAGAAAAAAACTCACCTATGTGTGTACTTATGTACGTACGTGGAAGGTTATAATTCCTTAGCTTAAAACACATTAAATGGAATTGATATTGTTCTAATCATAAAATTATAATAACTTTGAAAGACTTTAACATTATTTTTCTATATATCTATATACAGACAAGGCACCAAAAAGAAGTAAAATAAAGTATTTATCAGATAATAATTTATAATGTAAACATTAATATAACACTAATACTAATATAACAAACATTAAAAATAATAAATAGCGATTCTAACCACATTTAAAAACATTTATAATATAGACAAAGAACCAAAAAGAAGTAAAATAAAGTATTTATCAGATAATAATTTATAATGTAAACAAATAAAAATAATAAATAGCGATTCTAACCACATATAAATAATTTAAAATCACACACAAATACACATGTATGTTTTACATGTATGTTATTGTTTATACATATGTATTAATATATATTTTTATCTCAACTGATATAAATACGTGTTGTAGATATATATATATTATATATACATAATAACTCCCTTCAATATAGTTATAAGTTCTCACGAAAACTTGACAGACAATTACCAACCAACTTCATGGTGTCGGTATGCGCGCATCGTAAAAAATCAGTCATCATTTTTTCTCAAAAAGAGCCAAAAGAAGTATAATGTTTAAAGTTAAGTAACTGTTTCGCTCGTGTGTATTCTTTGTCTTTCGTGTATTGCACCATTAGGGAATCGAACCAGGGCGATCTAGTCACGTATTCACGTCGGCGATGCGAGACGGATTGTAAGTGGACACACAAACGAAGCCTCATTCATAGCCAGGCCAGTGTTCGCGTAAGCGATCTGTTCTATTTGTCTGCTATTGCGGAAATATTTAGTACCTTCATTTACTATCTATTCCTATTAGCAAAGTCACGAAAAACAATGAAACGCTTCTCAGTTTTTAGCATTTTAGCTTACTTAACTTATAGATGCCAGGCATAGACATTAACAGAACAATTAGCAAACAAAATAACAAAATGATTGTCAGAAACGAATAGAACAAGTTTTATGAGTAGATAAAGGAAAAGAGAAAGATTAAATAAAATAGAAGCATTAACAAAATTTAAAAATATTATAACAGTCTACAAGCAATTAGAATGAAGCAGAGTATGTGATAAGATGGAAAAAACAGAAACGGGCTAAACTCATAACAGAATAGTAATCCCATAGAGAATAAAAGAAGCCGAGGTTGACAGAATAAATCATGGTAGGACAAAATTATAAAAAAGAGTAGTTGGCCTAACATGAATCCAAATTACAAGAGATAAGGAGAATCTTTAGAGGAATCTTTTGTCGAAGAATAAGCTGTAATAGAAAAACCTGATGCCGATAGTATAATATACAATTAAATCACAATTTAATTTGTAACCAGTGCATGTAGTGTATATGCAGAAATTATTCTTATTCTACGGGCTGTTTCTTAATTCTATGATGATACTAGTTTTTCTCGCCGCTTCTCACGCTTTCATAGTTAACCGTTTACTATTATTATTTATTGATACTTTTTAAATGACATTGTTGACTTATGGTAAAGTGGAGATTGTAAAAAAATACAATGTACTTTTTGTACAAATATCTATACATACCAGTTTTCATGGTGATCGGTTGAACAGTACACAAGTCGATGTGCTATAGCGCCATCTAGTGATGAAAATTTCTAAAATGGGTCACATAAAAACGACAGCGATTTTACATCAAGTTTCTTACAGGTATTTTCTATTTTCAATAAGCTACCGTCATGATGAGTTGACATTATCTCGAGCATCAAAATAAGCAATCACTCTATATTCTATTTGTAGATACAAATATATACGAAACTTTATTTGGTTAATATTTTTTAATTTGAATTCAGTTATAATTATAACGTATTACTTTTATGTATGAATACAAACAAAAATATATTTTTTTGTTTTAACATAAATTTTTAGATAAATTTCAATAAAACTGCATAAACGGAATGATCTATGATGGGGAAATTGAAAACGAGGTTGCTACCGGCCGATTCGGCCTTCGTGACTTCACAGGTTATAAACAAGTTTACCATCTGTCTACACTGTGGTAAAATGCAACTAAATTTGATACCATCTGTAGGAGATTTTTTAAAATATATGTATATTTTGAAATGTACCCAGTACGTTAAAATAAATCGTGTGTGGGTGGATAATGTCTTATTGGAAAAAAGTAGCTTGGACCGCTGTATCGTTGTTGTGTCATCTTGACCTACGACTATAAAAGGTCAAAATATCATAAGCAGACGGTGCGA
>MU159095.1:343862-354245 GCA_015888305.1 Antheraea pernyi | reverse complement strand
ATAAATTTCAATAAAACTGCATAAACGGAATGATCTATGATGGGGAAATTGAAAACGAGGTTGCTACCGGCCGATTCGGCCTTCGTGACTTCACAGATTATAAACAAGTTTACCATCTGTCTACACTGTGGTAAAATGCAACTAAATTTGATACCATCTGTAGGAGATTTTTTAAAATATATGTATATTTTGAAATGTACCCAGTACGTTAAAATAAATCGTGTGTGGGTGGATAATGTCTTATTGGAAAAAAGTAGCTTGGACCGCTGCATCGTTGTTGTGTCATCTAGACCTACGACTATAAAAGGTCAAAATATCATAAGCAGACGGTGCGACGATGACAACCTTCCTACTTGAATGTTTAAAGTAAAACTTATTGATATTATATTTATATATTACAAATATTACATTGTAGCCGATTAAAATTGCTAGAAAAATATATGTTTATCGCACGGAAACAACTGGCGGTCGTGTTCCGACAAAGAAGACTGAAGCGATCTCACATTCCCTGACTTAATTACCCACGTATTGCTTGAGAAGAACTCCAGTGAATTAAAAGAAGCCGAGGTTGACAGAATAAATCACGGTAGGAAAAAAAATTGTAGTTGGCTTAACACGAATCCAAATTACAAGAGATAAGGAGACGTGGAAATCTTTAGAGGAAGCTTTTGTCGAAGAATAAGCTGTAATAGAAAAACCTGATGCCGATAGTATAATATACAATTAAATCACAATTTAATTTGTAACCAGTGCATGTAGTGTATATGCAGAAATTATTCTTATTCTACGGGCTGTTTCTTAATTCTATGATGATACTAGTTTTTCTCGCCGCTTCTCACGCTTTCATAGTTAACCGTTTACTATTATTATTTATTGATACTTTTTAAATGACATTGTTGAGTTATGGTAAAGTGGAGATTGTAAAAAAAAATACAATGTACTTTTTGTACAAATATCTATACATACCAGTTTTCATGGTGATCGGTTGAACAGTACACAAGTCGATGTGCTATAGCGCCATCTAGTGATGAAAATTTCTAAAATGGATCACATAAAAACGACAGCGATTTTACATCAAGTTCTATTTTCAATAAGCTACCGTCATGATGAGTTGACATTATCTCGAGCATCAAAATAAGCAATCACTCTATATTCTATCTGTAGATACAAATATATACGAAACTTTATTTGGTTACTATTTTTTAATTTGAATTCAGTTATAATTATAACGTATTACTTTTATGTATGAATACAAACAAAAATATATTTTTTTGTTTTAACATAAATTTTTAGATAAATTTCAATAAAACTGCATAAACGGAATGATCTATGATGGGGAAATTGAAAACGAGGTTGCTACCGGCCGATTCGGCCTTCGTGACTTCACAGGTTATAAACAAGTTTACCATCTGTCTACACTGTGGTAAAATGCAACTAAATTTGATACCATCTGTAGGAGATTTTTTAAAATATATGTATATTTTGAAATGTACCCAGTACGTTAAAATAAATCGTGTGTGGGTGGATAATGTCTTATTGGAAAAAAGTAGCTTGGACCGCTGTATCGTTGTTGTGTCATCTTGACCTACGACTATAAAAGGTCAAAATATCATAAGCAGACGGTGCGAGGATGACAGCCTTCCTAATTGAATGTTTAAAGCAAAACTTATTGATATTATTTTCATATATTACAAATATTAGATTGTAGTCGTTTACATTTGTCAGAGAAACATATACTGTATTAAGTTTAATTAATGAAGTATGTAACTAAAATTAACATGTTACAATATAACCTTTGGGTGTATTCTCCCTGTATATTAATATAATATCTATAAAATATGATGACGTAGTAATTTAATTTACAAAGTCGATTTTCGCGACTGGCAGTTTCCTTAGCTATTCTACAAAACACAATGAATTTTGATAAGGTTTTCAGTGTTCTTTATAAAATTTATTGCAGAATGAAATCGTAAGATGGTGTTTTCGGGCGTTTTCATTGATAACGCTAACTAAAACTTAGATTAGGTACATCAGAATAATGTATTGTACATCTTAATTATGCTTTAAAAAATGGAATATGTCTATCATTTTTATATTTTGATTCTATTAAAATAATGGATTATTTTCGATGTCATATATCTATACAGTACTAATCCTTATACAATTTTATATTATAGTTTCTTTGAACATGTAGATCATAATTATCATTATAGCATGTTATTTCAATTAATAGAAAATACCACAAATTTAATACTACGCTTATCAACAAAATGAGCTTCTATGACTTGATAAACAATAAGTATCAAAGCGTCATTAAATAAATCAATTTAAATCGAATTGATATTTATATTATAATATATACAATATATGGCATATTGCAGCCATACGAAGCCTGGGCGGGTCGCTAGTTATGTAATTTTGTTAGGTGGTAGAGCCATGCTGATGCTACTACTGGTTTCAGCATGAATGAGTCAGCTCGTTCGGGGTAGTACCACCCTCTTACTTTTGAAATGTACCCAGTACGTTAAAATAAATCGTGTGTGGGTGGATAATGTCTTATTGGAAAAAAGTAGCTTGGACCGCTGTATCGTTGTTGTGTCATCTTGACCTACGACTATAAAAGGTCAAAATATCATAAGCAGACGGTGCGAGGATGACAGCCTTCCTAATTGAATGTTTAAAGCAAAACTTATTGATATTATTTTCATATATTACAAATATTAGATTGTAGTCGTTTACATTTGTCAGAGAAACATATACTGTATTAAGCTGTTCGTTTGCATCCTATGAAAAAAAAAATCGACTAAAGTTTAGTCTATATCACTTTTAGTTTTTGTTATTGCAACTAAAATTAACATGTTACAATATAACCTTTAGATGTATTATTTCTGCACATTAATATAATATCTATAAAATATGATGGCGTAGTAATTTAATTTACAAAATTGATTTTAGCTACTGATAGTGTGTTTCCTGAGTTATTCTACAACACAATGAAATTTGATAAGGTTTTCAGTGTTCTTTAGAGAATTTATTGCGGAATGAAATCGTAAGGTGTTTTCGGGCGTTTTCATTGATAACGCTAACTAAAACTTATGAGATACATCAGAATGATGTATTGTACATCTTAATTAGGCTTACAAAAATGGAATATGTGTATCATTTTTATATTTTGATTCTATTAAAATAATAGATTATTTTCGATGTCATATATCTATACAGTACTAATCCCCTCGCTCGCCCAGGGTAGTACCACCCTCTTACAGAAAACCGACGTGAAGTAACAATGCTTGCATTGTTGCGTTTAGTTCGATCAGTGAGAACGCCGAAGGCCCACTTCCCTCTCCCTCTCTACCTTCCCTTCCCCTCCCCCAAACACAGGCTGGCAACGCAATTGCGACTCCTTTGGTATTGCAAGTGTCTAAGGATGGTGGTGATCACTTAACATCAGGTGACCCATCTGTTCGTTTGCATCCTATGAATAAAAAAAATAAAATCGTATAAAGTATAGTCTATATCACTCCGAGTTATTGCATCTTTCTATTAGTAAAATAATTTTCAAAATCGTGCATCCGTACAAATAAACAAACTATACTTCGCCGTATTCAAAGCGAAAGAGATACTGTTACATTTTAGTGACGAAATTTCGTGACTGCGTAATAGAATTTTGACGTGAAATGGATTCGATTAAAAGAGAAATGGTTACAACTAGCTATATTTTCATGTTTAACACCCATCCCACGTTTGGCCGGCGAGGCCAAGCCGCCTGGCCGCCTGGCCGAGATAGTGACCAATAACGGTTACCGATTGTTCTAAGCATAAAAACCTATACGCGGAGACGCGTGCGCCCTACTTGACGGCGTGGTCCAAGTTACGAGAATCATTCGTTTTTTTATTATACATTTATTTCTGATTATATGTATATTTCTTTGTGACTATGTTACTAATGGTTAAATTATTTAGATAGATACACAGACTTACATAGATTGAAAGTTGTAAATACAACACATTAATATTAATCTATTTATATTTAGCGTGCAATAATAACTTACTACAGTAAAATTATTATTTCATTCTCTTTTTCATTTTTAATATGCGGAATAGGCTCCCAGTTGGAGTGTTTAAACTTTCTTACAACATTGGGTCCTTATACGTGAAAGGTCATTGCTGCATGACTGCATGACAGTGACGACTACAGAATTCATCACTAGTTATTGCAGATGTTTCTCCTCTACGGCGTAATTTCGATCATGTGCTGTTCATTCATTTAATTGAACTAATATACGAAAATACCAAGCATTTAATATTTAATTTGGAATGACCAAAACGTCGTAAACATTGGATTATGAATGAATGAATCGTATTAAAAATGTTGTACCTTTTATTGCAAACAATAAAAATCATTAATTCTATTTATATTTTAATATTACAAAACGATTTACTCATAAATAGTTTTATTGTAATTATTAATAATTTATTCGCAATCTCACTAACATTTGTCATAAGCTTTTTACTTACACCAAACAATTATATGGCCCAGAATGTAAACGGAATAACTATTTAATGGGTTAAACAACTGGGTTGTCTACAAAGTGATGATTAATATATTACTCTTTTATTTAAATTATACAATACTAGTAACTACGGGTGACTTTGTCTGCGTTAAGTTACAATATAACACCATAAAATATATCCTAGTGGATGGCAAAAAATTCATTCAAAGTGTATCACGTGCGTGATGGTTGGTCAATTGTTATTGGAGTTTATCGATTTGATATATATTTACAAATATTCATTTTTGTATATAGATACCATATCATTTTGATGAGCGTTTTATTTACTAACATAAGCTTGGGATGTAATCATTCTGCGCAGTACAAACTATTGTACAATGGAATTATCAATTTTTGTTTCTCGAACTGACTACGTTATTGGCGTAGCAAGGCCTTAACAGCTTCACCGGACTACGGAATTATTCAAGACTAGCGGGCCCGTCGGACGTTGTCCCGCCCTGACAAATGATATACCTAAACCTTCCCTATGAATCCGTTCAGTAGTTTTTGAGTTTATCGCGAACAGACAGACAGACAGTCACTAACATTTGTCATAAGCTTTTTACTTACACCAAACAATTATATGGCCCAGAATGTAAACGGAATAACTATTTAATGGGTTAAACAACTGGGTTGTCTACAAAGTGATGATTAATATATTACTCTTTTATTTAAATTATACAATACTAGTAACTACGGGTGACTTTGTCTGCGTTAAGTTACAATATAACACCATAAAATATATCCTAGTGGATGGCAAAAAATTCATTCAAAGTGTATCACGTGCGTGATGGTTGGTCAATTGTTATTGGAGTTTATCGATTTGATATATATTTACAAATATTCATTTTTGTATATAGATACCATATCATTTTGATGAGCGTTTTATTTACTAACATAAGCTTGGGATGTAATCATTCTGCGCAGTACAAACTATTATACAATGTAATTCTCCATTTTTGTTTCTCGAACTGACTACGCTATTGGCCTAGCAAGGCCTTAACAGCTTCACCGGATTACGGAATTATCCAAGACTAGTGGGCCCGTCGGACGTTGTCCCGCCCTAACAAATGATATACCTATACCTTCCCCATGAATCCGTTCAGTAGTTTTTGAGTTTATCGCGAACAGACAGACAGACAGACGCGGCAGGGGACTTTGTTTTATAATAAGTAATGATTACAGTAGGAACATACGATGCAGAAACGCCTATCCTGCTGGTAAGGATAATGTTCTGTATACTCGTACTATAGAATTTAAAGCGTTTGTGACA
Source organism: Antheraea pernyi (assembly GCA_015888305.1). Lineage (NCBI taxonomy): Eukaryota > Metazoa > Arthropoda > Insecta > Lepidoptera > Saturniidae > Antheraea > Antheraea pernyi. The sequence goes on along the minus strand of MU159095.1, from coordinate 348,419 downwards.
CTCATAAAGAGCAACGATTATTTTAGCAAAGCGCCACGACACTATGCACCACACACTGTTGTTTATAAGAATTGAGTCATAATGAATCACAATGTAAACCATAATCGACATATAATATGTCGTAGTAGTATACAGTATTGTTACCGTGTTCGAAATAGAAACTTATTCACATATATATCTTGGTCATAAATACATAGAATATTTATAAATAATAGAAATAAGGGGTACAAAGTTTTTCTTCATTCTTCAATATATAGGTATTATTTACGGCGTTTCTTTTTTTTTCTAAAACTGTTTTCAGTATTGTACTAATAATGTAAATTGTTTAGCATGAAAAGCGTAAAAAGCATGAAGTATGGCTATGGTAAATAGATATGGCATAATCAAAAATAAAAAGTTTAGAATTTTTTCAATGAAAACATTACTAATTATCTAATAAACATTTATAGCCAGTCAGCACGAGTCGTTATAAATTTCACATCACAAATCTAATGAAGTGTCAAATAGGTTAGTCCATCTAAGGCCTATCCTCCATAGATCGCTACATTTAATAAAAGTCGGAACGCAGTACATATTGCTAACCGCACAACACAGCAGCACGTGCTGTTTTGTGGTAAAAATAGATGTGTTGGTGTTATGGTAGACTTACAATATCTTAAAACCTAAACTGCATATATATCATGATTTTTATTTTTATTTTACAGTGTTGTTTTATAGATATTGAAGAATACTCTTTTTTAGCTCGGTTGTTTTCTGATTTATGTGAATCTATAATATAAGAAATAAAAGTAATCAGTATAAGGAACATATTGAATATTTTTATCTTATTCCTTACTTCTTGATCAAACTACAATTGATTTAGTGCAGAACGCTTAAGTAAGGTAAAGCTTGGTTCACTATTTTGAGACGTATATTTATTTTTAATGGACTTCGATATAGTTATGTGATTCAATGTAATGTTTGATTTATATAAGGTAAAGCTTGGTTCACTATTTTGAGACGTATATTTATTTTTAATGGACTTCGATATAGTTATGTGATTCAATGTAATGTTTGATTTATAGACTAAATATAAAAAAATGATAGTTAACAAACTTTGAGAGACTCTGGCTTTCACTTAATTAATAGATCTATAGTACGTGCGGATTTAATATTTGGACTATTAGTATTATTCTTTCAGCGTCTGCGTCTTTTCTATAAGTATACTTAATAGAAATCTTTAATTTACGAATACCACAATGGAAAACATTCGCAACCGATATTCTATTCTATTCCTTGTTAGATAAGGTGTAAGGAATAATATAAAACTATTTGTTATACAATACTAACTGACCACTTCCCAACATCCTACGAGTACAATATACTTATAAAGTTTCATCATCATCACCAGCCTGTATCGTATCAAAAATGTAAGGACTTCATATATAAACTAGATATAGATGTAGTAATATTCTCACTCAATTTTCTCAATCGAACAAATGTCATATCCTATTTCGTACTGATCATATTTGTTCTTAATTACGAAATGGTAACTTAAAACGGTGTCAGTTTCTGAAAATAAAAAGCGAACGCAGTACACGATATAAAAGATATTGCATGTCATTATTTATAAAAAAACAATAATTAATGTTATCTACAAAGTAACTAATAAGCATTTGCATAGAGTAATTATATATCGCTTATCATTAAAACAATGGGAAATGTAATGTATTATAGTAAATGTAAGCGTGAGAACTTATAGACAATAGTATTACGACATTGTCAGTACTTATGTACATTCGGCGATCTGTAGATATCTATTCAGGGTCATTATCTACAATGGATGAATATTTACACATAGTTTAAGCTATACTATAATCATTTTTGTAAACAAAACACGGTTTTCAACATCACCTTCAAAATTCTTCATAATTTGGTCTTGGTTTCAAACTTAATAAAGTCTGAGGTTAGGGTTTTCAAAGAATGGTGGCTTTATATTACTTATCTGTATCTATCTATGTATATATTTTTGCTTAATTCTCTGTGAGCAGTTTAAAAACCTCTAAACGCAAGCTAGATCTTGTAACAGTAGCAGAATAGACGCCACGAAAGCTACTTACAAATCTAACTAACAACGAAAATTCTCTATTAAGTTATCAAGAAAGATTAAAACATGTATTTCTCGCAATAGGGCTAGCAAATTGACTATATTCCTAAAAGACTAGGGTACATTGTAGAAAACATACGCATACTCTTAACAAATTCCACCTTAATTATCTTAAATAATAGAAGAAGCAAATGTTAGATGAGCAAATCATGTTCTAAACACAAACATGCTAAGTCACAGTAAGCAAATGTAAGAGAAATTAAACTGTTTGAATATTATGGGACGTCAATGACTTTGACGCTTTAATTATGTGTGTGCAAGCGTGATGTACATATGTGTGGTGTAGTGTTCTATATATCACATATATCGCGAAATTATACTCACGGTACATACATTCACTAATCAAAAATATCTACACATTTTTAAAATAAAAAAAAACCTAAATAATACTGAACCCTAGAATTAATTAATTATGGTCGAATTTCTATCATTGGGCGACCTCTATGCCATTTACATAACCACATGCGATCTTATTACAAAAACAAAAATGAGCACGCGTTTAACATGACGTTTACTAAACAATGTCTAAAATTAAAATCATATTGAACACAGGTTTTAAGTACTCGTTCACCACAAAAGGGTGTCCGAGAGGTTTCTAACGAAATACTTCAAGGATTTATGCAACTCTGAATAGGGTTCATTCAATTCAATCTCATCATTCAAAAGCGTTCCATCTTCATTGCGAAGATTTGTTTATTTCTTTTGAAATTGTTTTTTTTTAATGTCATAGCATGCAAACGAACAGGTGGGTCACCTGATGTTAAATGATCACCACCGTCCATAGATATTAGCAACACCAGGGAAGTCGAAAGTGCCTTACTAGCCCGTGTTTGTGGGAAAGTGTGGGAGGAGGGATAGGAGAAATGAAGTGTCAAATAGGTTAGTCCATCTAAGGCCTATCCTCCATAGATCGCTACATTTAATAAAAGTCGGAACGCAGTACATATTGCTAACCGCACAACACAGCAGCACGTGCTGTTTTGTGGTAAAAATAGATGTGTTGGTGTTATGGTAGACTTACAATATCTTAAAACCTAAACTGCATATATATCATAATAATAGAAATAAGGGGTACAAAGTTTTTCTTCATTCTTCAATATATAGGTATTATTTACGGCGTTTCTTTTTTTTTCTAAAACTGTTTTCAGTGTTGTACTCTTAATGCAAATTGTTTAGCACGAAAAGCGTAAAAAGCATGAAGTATGACTATTGTAAATATATATGGCATAAACAAAAATAAAAAGTTTAGAATTTTTTCAATGAAAACATGACTAATTATCTAATAAACATTTATAGCCAGTCAGCACGAGTCGGTATAAATTTCACATCGCAAATCTAATGAAGTGTCAAATAGGTTAGTCCATCTAAACATTCCTACAACCTATGACTTTTTATTATCAATTTCAGTACAATCGGAGTTCTAAGGCCTGCCCTTCATAGATCGCTACATTTAATAAAAGTCGGGACGCAGTACATATTGCTAACCACACAACACAGCAGCATCACGTACCCGATAAGTTAATTCATATTATACACAATTATCTCACTGATAGGACTTTCCGCTTTAAGAGTGGATGGGGGGAACTATCCCGGCCCCACCCGATACGCTCAGGTGTGCCACAGGGCTTCATACTCGCTCCCTCACTCTTCAATCTGTTTATCAGTGACCTACCTCGGTCTAAACGGGTCGAAGTAGGTTGCTATGCTGACGATACCCTTATTTACACTTCCAGCTTGCGGTCGGACTTTCTTAGGAAGCGCATCGAAAAGGCCGTTTTCACACTCGGTAAATGGTTTCGTCGATGTTGCATAGAAGTTAATCCTGATAAGAGCGCCGCGATACTCTTCGATCCTTTACGACGTAGTAATAACCTCGAGCCCATCAGGCTATACGGAACCGATATACCTTGGGCCGACGAGGTCAAATATCTCGGTGTTACATTAGATAAACATTTAAATTTCGAATCACATATAGATAGAGTGCGAAACAAAGCCGCTATGGTCTTGGGTCGCCTCCATCCGTTGCTCTGTCATAGGAGTAAGATGTCCTTCAGACACAAGCTCACTTTGTATAAGACGTGTATCCGTCCCGTGATGACATATAGCAGTCCCGTTTTTGCGCATATGTCGAAAGATAATTTTCATAAGTTGCAGGTCCTTCAAAACCGCGTTTTACGTAAAGTAACCGGTGCCCCGTGGTACATCCGAAGAGTTGATCTACATAGGGACCTAGACATGCCTTCTATCTGGGCGTACGTAAAATCACTCACGATTAGTTATTTTGAAAAAGCCGCGAATCATCCCAGACCGTTAGTGGTATCCGCCGTAAAATACGAACCCGTACCAAACGCTGCGCGTAGTAAAAGACGTCCGCGACATATTTTACTGACCCTCCCGATGAAATAACGGCA
>MU159095.1:289106-343339 GCA_015888305.1 Antheraea pernyi | reverse complement strand
TACGCTATTGACCAAGCAAGGTCTTAACAGCTTCACCGGACTACTAAGGCGAGCGCTTAAGGCACTCAGCCGATTTTATTTTGACAACTAGCTCAAGGGTGCGAGCACGTGCTGTTTTGTGGTAAAAATAGATGTGTTGGTGGTATGGTAGACTTACAATATCTTAAAACCTAAACTGCATATATATCATGATTTTTATTTTTATTTTACAGTGTTGATTTATGTGAATCTATAATATAAGAAATAAAAATAATCAGTATAAGGAACCTATTGAATATTTTTATCTTGTTCCTTACTTCTTGATTAAACTACAATTGATTTAATGCAGAACGCTTAAGTAAAGCTTGGTTCACTTTTTTGAGGCATATATTTATTTTTAATGGACTTCGATATAGTTACGTTTTTTTTTTCGAACTGACTACGCTTTTGACCAAGCATGGTCTTAACAGCTTCACCGGACTACAATGATATAGTTATGTGATTCAATGTAATGTTTGATTTATAGACTAAATATAAAAAAATGATAGTTAACAAACTTTGAGAGACTCTGGCTTTCACTTAATTAATAGATCTAAAGTACGTGTAGATTTAATATTTGGACTATTAGTATTATTCTTTCAGCATCTGCGTCTTTTCTATAAGTATACTTAATAGAAATCTTTAATTTACGAACGCCACAATGGAAAACATTCGTAACCGATATTCTATTCTATTCCTTGTTAGATAAGGTGTAAGGAATAATATAAAACTATTTGTTATACAATACTAACTGACCACTTCCCAACATCCTACGAGTACAATATACTTATAAAGTTTCATCATCATCACCAGCCTGTATCGTATCAAAAATGTAAGGACTTCATATATAAACTAGATATAGATGTAGTAATATTCCCACTCAATTTTCTCAATCAAACAAATGTCATATCCTATTTCGTACTGATCATATTTGTTCTTAATTACGAAATGGTAACTTAAAACGGTGTCAGTTTCTGAAAATAAAAAGCGAACGCAGTACACGATATAAAAGATATTGCATGTCATTATTTATAAAAAAACAATAATTAATGTTATCTACAAAGTAACTAATAAGCATTTGCATGGAGTAATTATATATCGCTTATCATTAAAACAATGGGAAATGTAATGTATTATAGTAAATGTAAGCGTGAGAACTTATAGACAATAGTATTACGACATTGTCAGTACTTATGTACATTCGGCGATCTGTAGATATCTATTCAGGGTCATTATCTACAATGGATGAATATTTACACATAGTTTAAGCTATACTATAATCATTTTTGTAAACAAAACACAGTTTTCAACATCACCTTCAAAATTCTTCATAATTTGGTCTTGGTTTCAAACTTAATCAAGTCTGAGGTTAGGGTTTTAAAAAATGGTGGCTTTATATTACTTAGCTGTATCTATCTATGTATATCTTTTTGCTTAATTCTCTGTGAGCAGTTTAAAAACCTCTAAACGCAAGCTAGATCTTGTAACAGTAGCAGAATAGACGCCACGAAAGCTACTTACAAATCTAACTAACAACGAAAATTCTCTATTAAGTTATCAAGAAAGATTAAAACATGTATTTCTCGCAATAGGGCTAGCAAATTGACTATATTCCTAAAAGACTAGGGTACTTTGTAGAAAACATACGCATACTCTTGACAAATTCCATCTTAATTATCTTAAATAATAGAAGAAGCAAATGTTAGATGAGCAAATCATGTTCTAAACACAAACATGCTAAGTCACAGTAAGCAAATGTAAGAGAAATTAAACTGTTTGAATATTATGGGACGTCAATGACTTTGACGCTTTGTATTTATTAGCTTTGGGGTTTATTAAAACGTCACTTTGCTCGCCTTCTCATAGTAAATGCAAGCAGAGGATAACGTGGATAAACGTGCTATACACCAAAGGCTGTCTCAGATTTTGATACTTGGCGAGAAAACGCATAATTGATATTAAGTACGTTTGTAATAGTGATATATATATGATAGTGTTAATAGATGATGGTAATTATCAATAACTACCTAAGTAGTGTTTTGACGAAAACAATTAAGAATAAAATGCAATATGCTAGCAATAAGTATTCTCACAGTAGTACGGGACAGTTGAATTAAACAACTCTAATTAAATATTACTGATTCGCCCCTGAGGCAATACTGTATAATAATGGATAATAGTTATAATTAACAATTTTTTTATCAAATCAATTTTAAACTAAAAACTACATTCTACTATAAAAATTCAATAATTATCCAAGCAGGAACTACTCCGCCCTAATGCTATAAGTTAATACACAATATAAATTGTATACTTTAACCCGTGTTTCCTTCGTTTTACCCAGGCCTTACTAAACATTGGGAACACCAAATGTGCAGTGTCCACTCCAGAACGTAGCGTTGCCAATTCAAAGTTAAGCTTTGATCATATAAGACATCCTCTTTTACGGGTTCAGACCTTCCCTGTTAAATGTATAACCTACTTATCTCCAGAAAGTAATCATTTTTTGAAATACGTATAAACTTATTCTGGTTATTGCAATAAAATCATAGTGCTATGATAAATGGATAAAAGGGCTCTTTCGAAACTATTGTAGACAATAAAGTATTTAAATTTAAATCTGTAATAAAACTGTATTCCAATAACATCAAGCCGGGTTGCATGTCTCCTAAAGGTACTTCAATATCTAATATCGATATTGACTCTAAATATAATACAAAGGCGCTGTTATCTCATGCATATTGAATGTTACCTGAAACTGTCGGAGTGATTGATTTAGAATAAAATATGATAGGACTGGCTTTACTATGCGACGCAATTATGAAAATGCTATCGAATATCATGACATTCTAAATCTAGGTAGAGAAGTACACCTAAATATCATGTTAATATATAAGAATGGCTAAATACTGGATAATATTAAAATAGGTTACACCGGATAGGTGTTGTGCCTTAATAATCTGTTCATGATTATTTATTAATAGTTGCCCCAAAATTTCATTTGGATGTCTTAATAACTAGTGACCAGCTTACTGCATATATATCATGATTTTTATTTTTATTTTACAGTGTTGATTTATGTGAATCTATAATATAAGAAATAAAAATAATCAGTATAAGGAACCTATTGAATATTTTTATCTTGTTCCTTACTTCTTGATTAAACTACAATTGATTTAATGCAGAACGCTTAAGTAAAGCTTGGTTCACTTTTTTGAGGCATATATTTATTTTTAATGGACTTCGATATAGTTACGTTTTTTTTTTCGAACTGACTACGCTTTTGACCAAGCATGGTCTTAACAGCTTCACCGGACTACAATGATATAGTTATGTGATTCAATGTAATGTTTGATACATGTAATATTGGGTAATATTGATATTTTGCCGCTCATCATACGTTTGATTGATCAAGAGACTATAAAAATGTATATAATTATTGCTCCGAGTGCCAATATATATGCAAACCACACTAATAATTTCAATAAACCAATTCTAAAATTGAAATATTCCCATTCACACTATAATTAATTTAAAAATTGAAAAGAGAACACAGTTACTTCATTATTTTAAGTTTTTACTTCTAGTAGGCCGGTGAAGCTGTTAAGAACTTGCTAGGTCAATAGCGTAGTCAGTTCGAGAAAAAATAAAGTTTTTACTTCTGTCGGCAGTCCTTTTGACTCCATCGACTTTTTTTATTGTGAGGACGGGACAACGTCCGCCAGGCCCGCTAGTTATCATCATTATTATTATTACATAGTATAAAACAAAGTCCCCTACAGCGTCTGTCTGTTTGTTCTTGATAAACTCAAAAACTACTGAACGGATTTTCATGCGGTTTTCACCAGTGGATAAAGTGGTTCATGAGAAACGTTTTCGTATATAATTTGTCAAGGATTTATTTTTAATCAAAGCGGGACAACGTCTGCCAGACCCGCTAGTTATTAATAAATATAATGTTATCTCAACTACTAGACACTGACAGCGTTTCTGATAACACACAAACAAAAACTTGTGTCAAGGTCATGTACCCAAGAATGTAGATGCAACAACTATTAGATGGATTCAAGTCACTCAACTATATTCCGAGACTGTATTGTCAAATTATCATTACATTCCAATAAACAGGTTGATAAACACAAAATGACACCCGTAAGACGGAGTCTTATCACCCTTATTTGGATTCTTGGTTATTGGAAATTTGACAATGTACAAAATAGTCAATGCCGGTGACTTTATTCGAAGTTTCTGCCAAAGTACTATATATGTATGTACCTTAGCAGAAAACTCTAGGTACCATTCACAACTGGTGCAAGTATAATACGCTGAAGGTCAACGCGGTTTAAAATATTTTAGTTAAGCCTTCCTTTACAATATTAATGATATTAATATTGCACATCATATCAATGTATTGATATGACATCATATTAATATATTGATATAATAATACGCTGAAGGTCAACGCGGTTTAAAATATTTTAAAGCCTTCCTTTACAATATTAATAATAGTAAACGATGATTGTTTTGTAATCCATAATACTAGTTACAGTTTTGACTTAACTTGTTTTAGGTGTCTTTTGGGGTCATTAAACATCCACATGGACCAATATAGCCCAAAGGCTTGCTTTAAAGACAACATTTAAAGAAATATTTAAAAATACTGAACAGTGGAATCATGTATAGATTTTAATCCGGGACCTGTAGAGACGAGTACGTGCACAGGGCTTAATGTTTATCCAACACTTGGATCTGCACTGTGAAAGTTAAAAGTACCTTGGGATGTCTGTAACTTGTCTACAAGATAAATATTTACTTCTCCATTACAGCCGTGGAACATATATAACACAATACAATATTTAAAAGCTGGAAATAGAAATATTGGTAATCTATATATATAATAGGAATGTAATGCGTCTATACATATAAGATTTTGAATTTTACAAAAAAAAAAAAATTGCAAGTGTCTAAGAATAAGTAATACATTAAAATTAATTTTAGAGATCTCTGCCTGTCCATTTCCTTGTTTGTGCACGCATCAATGCTTATATATCTTATATTATCTACACGATGACCGCCCAGGTAAGGTGTTTAGACACCTAGTCCGACACCGACATCGGTTCAAATCCTAAATTGCACCTGAGCATTCGAGGAATGAAAGTATCTTAATGAAATTATAATGTGTTGGGACTTTCTCTAATGCTTCAAGTGGAAAATACATAACTTAACTCTTAACTCCTGTAGGTGTGTTCTGATAGCCACATTTGAGAGTCGGTTGTCTTTGGGATTAGCGTGTTATATGTAATTATGCTTATGTAATAAGCGACATAGTCACTTAACCCCTTGAGTCCCTAGAACCAGAATGGTTTATGTTCAACAGAATGATTGGCAGATTAAGTTTTTAAAAATTACTGAATTTATTACAAAACTTAAAAAATGTGAATAATAACAAATGTATTGTACAACATAATGTAAAATAACAAGTTTTATGTATTATTAAATTATGTAAACATTTCTATGAAGTTCTTTTTACTAAATTATGAAATTCACAAATCAAGGTTTATTCTTTTATGTAGAATAGAAAAAAATAATTAAAAACATAACATTCGTCATTTTGAGATTTAAATCTTAAATTGGAAGTCGAGGGGTTAACATATAACGAGATTAAGTAAAATGTTAAAAACGTAAAAGTAATTAAAAACGTTTTACAAGTAGCGTATAGCGAACGGAAATAAGAATAATCAACGTTTATATATTTTTATACCCATTGAGACCTTGAAGTTAAAGCTATGAGTTTTATTCTCACGAGTCGTTTCGCCTCGTTGGTCATTTAACCATAAATTAAAACATTCAACTGACCTATTTTGAACTAAAATAGTAACAAAGTAATTTGTCATTGACATCTATTTTGTCTCTGGAACCATTCTCGAACCAAAGACAAAGCCCTGTTTCTTAAAATGATCCCCGTAAATGTAGAGTGTCCATGCCACACCAATAAAAAATAAGGAATTATATACGTACGATTAAGACGACTGTTTTTTTTTTCAAAAGTAAATAATATATATTATACTTATAATTGTTCCCGTTTTAAATAAAGCAGATCATTTTTAACAAGCAATCACTGAAAGAGTACTTATACATATAGCATGAAGTGTAATATGTTAAAATATATGATTAAATATAAAGCAATTACTTATATTATATGTTGTGAATTTTATTATAAACTAGTTGGCCCGGCGGATGTTGTGTTGCCCTGACAATAGATAAAACCTTGACAAATTATATACCTAAGCCTTCCTCGTGAATCACTTTATCTACTGGTGAAAATTGCATGAAAATCCATTCTGTAGTTTTTGAGTTTATCGTGAACAGACAGACATACGCGGTAGAGGACTTTGTTTAATACTATGTAATGATAATACTTCACCTGAATTCACGTTAAGAAATAAGGTGTTAATTGACGTTACGTAATCAATTACCAGTAAATAGAAATTCAGGTCAAAAGTAGAGCCCATTTATAATATTAAATCAGAAATTATACTCCCATAGTATTATTGTTCTGTTCTATTATTATAGAACAGAATGGAAATTAAATGGTGCACTTTCAGTTTAATAACTTATTGAAGGTAAACCTTTTAGAGGATTATTGCACATTTTCAAAACGACGCCCTCGTTAGTGTGATATAAGTAACATTTTTTTTTAATATAGCTTAATTAAGATTAGAAATTAATGAATAATGATCGAATCGAAACGAATATTTCACTCAATTTTCGAATCCACTTACTTATTCGTTAATGAATAAGCAGTAAATTCGAATATTCGCACACACCTAATTAAGTCTTGTAAATAATTTCCTTTGTACGTAAACAATTATTAATATTAATAACAGCTTATTTTTTCTAACACCATACTCGTTTTTGTTAATTGATTTCGCGCGTGAGTCACTTATCTATCACGTTCAGATGAGATATATATCTCTCCCGGTCTATAACATGGTTTCTATTTCCTGAATAAGTAAATATTTGGAATACAACTCTGAAACTTTACATTCACCGTAACCAAAAGAATATCACATCTTTATCATCATCATAAAATTGCTTTTAGATTTTTAATTTGATTCGCCTGATACAATTATATCGTAATCGCTTATAGGCACATTTCTATATAATTATCAAGGTATATATGCATCCGAGATGCGTTACACCTATTCCATTATTCCGTTAATCTTAAAACATGGTCACTCTACAAAAGCGCAACAAGTGTGTCAAACAGATGTCGCCAATGAGCCCTTGGTGACATATTTATGGGACACTTGAGCCGCTCTGTCGTAGTTTTTACGACAGGAAGGAGTGTGTGGTCACTGATATTATTATATGGTCAAAGTTTTATTTGGTCACAACGAAAAAGAAACATGATAATTGTTCCGTATAGTGTATATATTCAATGTTTAAATAATTAAACTACAAAATATAAAACTCCACGTCATAAGTAACAAAGGATCTCAAATTGTGTACCACGTGAGGTACAACGCCTGACCTGAAGATTATATTTAACGTATACCACCGGTGGTACACGTGGCTTAAAGACCAAATCTAATCGTTGGTACACTTGGCGCGGAACGTGTTAACAACGTTTTTTTCTCTTTTTCTCGAGCTGTCTACGATATTGACACGGCAAGCTCTTCACAGCTTCACTGGACCATTGTTAACTACGCTTCAAGTGAGTTAACTAAAGAATATGTAAGCACTATACACAGTATATATCGCTCTTTATATATCGAAACGAGTCACTGTGACTCGTTTTCAGTACGTGTCCTATTACTCCTCAATCACTATCCTCATCAGAGAGCTATGGATCCTACAACATACTTATGGACTTCGTTTTTTTTTGCAGGTGGTAGAGCCACGCTGAAACTATTATTGGTTTCAGCATGAATGGGTCGGCTCGCCCGGGGTAGTACCACCCTCTCATAAAAAACCGTCGTGAAGTAACAGTGCTTGCATTGTTGCGTTTCGTTCGGTCAGTGAGAGCGCCGGAGACCCACCTCCCATCCCCTCTCCTCTCCCTTTCCCTCCCCTAACCCTTCCCTCCAAAAGATGGCAACGCACTTGCGACTCCTCTGGTGTTGTTAGTGTCCATGGACGGTGGTGTTCACTTAACAGCATTCTATATCTGTCTATAAAAAAACACAATAACTGATGGATGGAATAATTACGAATTTTTATACTTTCATCCCTTTTTTCACTGCCTTAGAGTTTGAATTTCGAAACATTCTTCCCTTAGTACTCACGTAAATTATACAAAGAGTATGTATACACTTTTTACGACCCTAGCCCCGTAGTTTAGGCTATGTTGATCAATTATATTACAACTAAAACAGCTTTTTATTTATAACATAATTCATGTTGATATGTCAGTAAGTAGTTATTATTATTTTGAAGTGAGATTTCTTATAGCACGGTAGTCTGGATCTAGTAGTATATTAAAATGAGTAAATGTATAGTTAAGTATTTATACTACGGGACTTCGTATAGTATAGAGTTTATGAGCATTCTAATATCCATATAATTGAATACATTTAAGTCAAAGAAGTTTCATTTCCTCCGCGTGTACACATTGATAAAGGCACTGTTTTTTATATATGTATAGATAGATGAATAAACTTAATAAATAAATTTGCAGTTCATATATATTTTTGGTGAAATAATATATTATTAAGTTCAATAAGTTTAAAACTCAATTACACCACTATTTATTCGCAAAAAAGGAGGCAGAGGTTTCGTGATTTTACAGTTTGTATTTATAATTAACTTTGTTGTGTGTATACATTTTTATTACTATCTTTGTCGTTGTTATATATTTGTATGTATGTAAGTAATTATGTACTTATGTATATTTATTTTATATATGTATTTATATTATTATAATATTGTATAAATGTATATATTTATTTATCCATTTTCTTCTGTTTTGTTTATATAGGCACTACCTACAAAAGTTTTTGCTTAACTGTGAGTGAGTGAGTGAGCTGGAAGAAAATGCCTCATGGCATTGAGCTCGCCAGTGTACAAATCAAAAGTGCAATAAAGAATTCATTCATTCATTCAAATAACGCGAGATTATGAATAAAATATAAATCCACTACCGACATTCCCCCAAAGACAAAGCCCTGTTTCTTAAAATGAGCCCCGTAAATGTAGAGTGTCCATGCCACACCAATAACAAATAAGGAATTATATACGATTAAGACGACTCTGTTTTTTTTTCAAAAGTAAATAATATATATTATACTTATAATTGTTCCTGTTTTAAAAAAAAAACAGATTATTTTTAACAAGCAATCACTGAAAGAGTACTTATACATATAGCATGAAGCGTAATTTATTAAAATAGATTATTAAATATAAAGCAAATACTTATATTATATGTTGTCAATTTTATTATAAATGATTCGCCTGATACGATTATATTGTAATCATTTATAGGCACATTTCTATATAATTATCAAGGTATATTATATACGCATCCGAGATAAGTTACACCTATTCCATCATTCCGTTAATCTTAAAACATGGTAACTCTACAAAAGCGCAACAAGTGTGTCAAACAGATGTCGCCAATGAGCCCTTGGTGACATATTTATAGGACACTTGAGCCGCTCTGTCGTAGTTTTTACGACAGGAAGGAGTGTGTGGTCACTGATATTATTATATGGTCAAAGTTTTATTTGGTCACAACGCAAAAGAAACATGATAATTGTTCCGTATAGTGTATAGCTTCAATGTTTAAATAATTATCTGATTCTTGTACTCCACGGGATAAGTAACAAAAGCTACACCGAATGTATATAATTATAGGTGAAGAACTTTATTAGCAATTTTTTAAACATATTGCGAGCATGGAAATGTTTTGAGATTGGGCCTAATTAAAATTTTTATGGAGAACGACTGGAGAAAGATAAAATATATGTTTATATTTATTATGAAAACATGCAATTAAATAAGATAAATCACCGGTTTTTTACGTTTATATTCATTGCCAAACTTTAAAGACATTAATTTGTTATCAACAATGTTCACAGTAATTCTCTTATTTGCTATAATAAGGTTAAGGTTCTTATGAACTACTTAAACAGCTTAAGATGTTTTTAAATACTTATGAGTAGTCATAATAAACTTATATAAATTGATATTTGTCAAAAATATAAATTATTTAAATTTATTTATATATTCTTGTAAATTATCATAATCTTAAATGTTCAAATACTTAGAAAATAAGTTAGTTCCTTTTTATTTACTACGAAAATTTAGTTGTTTTATGGATTTATGTTTTGCATTGTTGGTTACCATCCCAAGTTTTCATGATCTAATTGATTATTTACTAACACAATATATTAGTGATATTCTAACCATAGAGGCATTTAATAATAAATAAAAGAATTTAGTAAAATTATAATTAATTTTTGTACGTTTTTTTTTCAGTGCTCTGTCATTTCCATACCATATTGACTGCCTTTGGTTTGATACACCAGTATGACGTCACACGTGTCATGTAAAAATCTCACTTTTTTATATTTTTTCAAGAAGCAACTAAACAGTGAAATCATTTCGTAATATACATAATTAACATTATTGTATTGCTAATTTATATATAAGTACAAAAAAATGGAACTACAGAACAATAGATACATTTCGTCAACGTCTATAACCTGTAACTATTAATATTAAGTGTACATAATAAATAGAAAGATATTTTGCAATAGAACATGTTAAAATATATACTATAGTGTCTGACTGGACGTCCTTGTGTATTCGACGTGGTGAATCGCATTCATCGCATCACAGACACGCAGATAGAGAAGGTTTACTCAGAACAATACTTCGTTCTGGTCACGCACGAATACACGTCACGTGTCGTGGTTGTCCCAAAAGTAATATCAGTTAAAAATATGTAATACTAACAATTGTCTGCGACGTGGTGCGAACAAATGGAATTTTAAAATTAAACTTAATACGAAAGAAATATAGCTTATGTTACGCAGTGAAAATGTAGCATTCATTAAATGTAAGAATTGTCACAATCTATTCAATGTAAATGACATTCTACAAATAGACACACTTTACCTATCTATGTATTACATTCATGTATTAGATTATTACATTTATTATGAAAACATGCAATTAAATAAGATAAATCACCGGTTTTTTACGTTTATATTCATTGCCAAACTTTAAAGACATTAATTTGTTATCAACAATGTTCACAGTAATTCTCTTATTTGCTATAATAAGGTTAAGGTTCTTATGAACTACTTAAACAGTTGGCTAGCTACCGTCAAGTTGAAGATCTGTCGCCAAGCATCTGTTAGTGTATTCAAACAGCTGCAGACAGCCAGTCTCCTCTAGCTTTACCATCGTAGCATTCATTAAATGTAAGAATTGTCACATCTATTCAATGTAAATGACAATCTACAAATAGACTAACTTTACCTATCTATGTATTAAATTCCAGTGAATGTGCGTCCGCAATTCTTTTCCTTTTATTATTCTTTTTTACATCCAATCTTCTAGTAGATTATTACTGCCATTGTCGCGTAGGTAGTGACAAGTTTCTTGTGATCATTTCAATGAACTAACAAGATAGCGGCCGCCTTGTTAGAACTTTACAGGGATTTTTTGGGGAAAACATATAAACCAAATAGTCTCACTTGCTCCGTGTGTATAGAGTGATACACGCACTGTTTTTTTAAACAAGAAATAATGTTTGTTACATACGTATTTTAGAATACTATTTACAAGCACAACGATTATTAGCGTTTATAACGTATATGCTTTTATTAGAATATCGCTTTTAAGAAAGAGCGGTCGTAGTTTTTACGACAGGAAGGAGTGTGTGGTCACTGATATTATTATATGGTCAAAGTTTTATTTGGTCACAACGCAAAAGAAACATGATAATTGTTCCGTATAGTGTATAGCTTCAATGTTTAAATAATTATCTGATTCTTGTACTCCACGGGATAAGTAACAAAAGCTACACCGAATGTATATAATTATAGGTGAAGAACTTTATTAGCAATTTTTTAAACATATTGCGAGCATGGAAATGTTTTGAGTTTGTAGAAAAAACGACTCTAACAATAGAAAATGTTGACTATAGCTAACTTTAGGGTGTCGGTTTTTCGTGAAGGTATGCGCGCGCATCGTAATAACTTCAGGGTGTCGGTATATTGTGACGGTGTGCGCGCGCATCCTAAAAATTTACTCTCATCATTTTTCCCTAATGTGCCAAAATAAGTATAACTTTAAAAAAACTACCGTAATTGTTTTCTTTCTCAACGGCTATTTATTATGAAAACATGCAATTAAATAAGATAAATCACCGGTTTTTTACGTTTATATTCATTGCCAAACTTTAAAGACATTAATTTGTTATCAACAATGTTCACAGTAATTCTCTTATTTGCTATAATAAGGTTAAGGTTCTTATGAACTACTTAAACAGCTTAAGATGTTTTTAAATACTTATGAGTAGTCATAATAAACTTATATAAATTGATATTTGTCAAAAATATAAATTATTTAAATTTATTTATATATTCTTGTAAATTATCATAATCTTAAATGTTCAAATACTTAGAAAATAAGTTAGTTCCTTTTTATTTACTACGAAAATTTAGTTGTTTTATGGATTTATGTTTTGCATTGTTGGTTACCATCCCAAGTTTTCATGATCTAATTGATTATTTACTAACACAATATATTAGTGATATTCTAACCATAGAGGCATTTAATAATAAATAAAAGAATTTAGTAAAATTATAATTAATTTTTATACGTTTTTTTTTTCAGTGTTCTGTCATTTACATTCCATATTGACTGCCTTTGGCTTGTTACACCAGTATGTCGTCACGCGTGTCATGTAAAAATCTCACTTTTTTATATTTCTTACAATAAACACGTAATTCAAGAAGCAACTAAACAGTGAAATCATTTCGTAATATACATAATTAACATTATTTTACTGCTAATTTATACTTAAGTACAAAAAATGGAACTACAGAACAATAGATACATTTCGTCAACGTCTATAACCTGTAACTATTAATTTTAAGTGTACATAATAAATAGAAAGATATTTTGCAATAGAACATGTTAAAATATACTATAGTGTCTGACTGGACGTCCTTGTGTATTCGACGTGGTGAATCGCATTCATCGCATCACAGACACGCAGATAGAGAAGGTTTACTCAGAACAATACTTCGTTCTGGTCACGCACGAATACACGTCACGTGTCGTGGTTGTCCCAAAAGTAATATCAGTTAAAAATATGTAATACTAACAATTGTCTGCGACGTGGTGCGAACAAATGGAATTTTAAAATTAAACTTAATACGAAAGAAATATAGCTTATGTTACGCAGTGAAAATGTAGCATTCATTAAATGTAAGAATTGTCACAATCTATTCAATGTAAATGACATTCTACAAATAGACACACTTTACCTATCTATGTATTACATTCATGTATTAGATTATTACTGCCATTGTCGAGTAGGTAGTGACAAGTTTATTGTGATCATTGCCATGTTCTTTTGATCTGCCAATAAAAATAAATATAATCCGCAATATTCACTTGGTTCAAAGAAAAATCTAAACCGAATTCCCTTAAACGAATTACATTACTATATTTTAGATAATAAAATATGTTATTTAAAATTTAGGTTAATCTTTGGAGACCATCAAGAAAGTTTTAAAATAATTTAAATTCGTTCGTGATTCTACCGAGTTCGCTGTTCCATAACGATTGTAATCATCAAATCAAAGGTATAAAAACCTTAAACTAAAAATATTCTCATTTACGCGAAAAGGAATATTATGCCTATAATAAAGAACATACTATGGTTTTTTTTAATACGATACGGTCGTCGTAGCATCTAGAAATAAACTTGTAGTTTAATGGATCTCTCAAGCTTGATATCAGTCCATCGCTTTTAAAGCTTCTTCGTTTGACTCATTTGCTTCAATAGAATGTGAGAGAGTCACATTGAGCTGGCTTTGTGAAAAGAAAACCGTCCCGAAGTTCTCCGGTCGTAAAACCGAATGTTTAAAAAACAACTAATAACTGACAAGTCTTTTACTTTTCTACAAACTTTTAGTAAGACGAGGAGAGAGAGACATATATAACTTTAAATTAAGATGTATTTTTCTGATGGGCGAATTTTAATTTAAGGAAGCGTATATTATGTTGCTACAAGCTACGCTAATATAATCTGTTAAAACCTCATGAAAAGCGTCTAAAAGTTTCGGAGACACTCTTCACACTCCCATAGATCACTCTTAATCGGTCTTTGACAAATATTTTGATTGTATATACAAGACTGTTTCACACTTTTATTGTAGTTGTAGAAGAAGAAAAAGATAGAGGAAGTATTATATTTTATAATCCTTTTTTAATTTTCATGTTATATAGTTATAAATTCACTTAGTGTACGTCCAGAGTGGACGCTATAATCGAGCGTCGAGCTTTGCGTCGCGTGTTGCGCGTTCAGTGTCCAAGAGCAACGCTCGCGAGCCACTCAGGACACTCACGTATTAATGTATACGTTTGAACCGAACGCCGGACGCGACGCTATCCTCGACGCTCGATTGTAGCGTCCACTCTGGTCGTACACTTACTCTTTTGTGGAATTTATTAGTGCAAGTAATGATAATAATTAATCTACATTTCGACGTACAACATCGTTGCGACTCTTCTTACTTAATACAAATTAAATCCGAGCCAGTCTAAATTGCAATAGAGTTTCTACCTCCAACTAAAAGTCTAATAAAATTACGGATATATTAATAACCCTTATTTGTTTCACAGGTATATTTACTTTGCGATGTATTTACTATGTGATTGTATAGAAAATTCGAGATTTTTCACAAGGATAAATATCGTCCGGTTCGATCCGTAATGTTGAAGATTCCTGAAATGGTGATGATACAAAAACGCTTAATTAAGTATAATTATAAAACGTTGAGCTTAGTCATCGCTCCTTGTAACTAGGCTTCTCTCTTAAAACGGGGTAGATGGAGCAACCGAACGAATAATACATACATATATATTTATGACTCTGTAATCTCTTTAACAGTACAACCATTGGCCTCATTCGTTAATTGCACTCGCCTATTCCTAGATCAGAGTCCTTATAAGATATTCCAGAATTCACTGTAGTAATGGAATCATACAACCTCTTAGTGGAATCTGCCTTGTTATTTACAATCAACATAGCATAAGAATTGCAACTATGACTGATACTTCAAATAAGGCTTAGTGTAGAAATGTATTTTGCGAAGAAATAACCTATTTATAAAATACTGTCGATAGCTTTTGTTCGCTGTTGAATTTGCAAAATCATAAGTTTATCGCATAACTATAACCACGTATGTATTTTGGGGAGCTTTTAGCCGGTTTTGAGGGCTACTTTTATTCGACACTATGCGCCTTGGGTTTTTATACGTCAATGACTGATAATAAATTATTCTACCCGAGGAACATAGGCTACATTCTATTGCTATTAAGTTGATATTATAACTAACTTTTGTTTGCAGCTTCGCTCGCGTTAATATAAATTCGGGAACAATATATTTTTTCTGGATACAAAGTACGCTATGCTGTTTTCCGCACTCTTGACAACGTGAATACAAGATTTCATGATGATTGGTTGAGTAGTTACTGCGTAAAAACGTAACAAACACACAAACTCACTTTTTCACTTATAATATTAGTTAGGACTAGCTGAGTCCGCGACCCCGCCCGTTCGGAACCTAATGTAAAAAAACACTGACTAATAAAATTATCTGAATGTATTAAGGTCCACTTACTTTTCTCTCGTAATTAAGTACGTCATCATTAACATTACAATAACCTTTACCAGACTGAACCGATTTTAATGAAGCCAATTAGTAGTGAACGCAGTAGTTTAGCAGTGATGCGTGTACAAACAAACAAACAGACAGACAAAGAGATAGAAAGACAGACTGACATTTCTATGAAAAGATTGCATCAATTTTTACAAAAATCTAAAAAATACAGACATGTTAGATTTACGTTCTTATAATATGTATAGACAGATTTCCCTCAAAATTGTTTGTATGTATGTTCGGTATATCCAGGATGACAATTAACCTATTACCTTCTCTAGCTATAAGGCTACCTCTACACTAAATTATAATATGATTGAATGATAATTACAAGCGTAAATCCAACAAACATGTACATACGTCTTTACATTTTTAATATATCGTTTGCGTTTATATTGAACGTCTACCACACTCCGTATTTCAAGTGTACTTATTATATAAAGTAGAAATGCAATTTTCCAGGGTAAAGTGTAGGAAACTTCAATATTTATGCAATATAATATTCCTCTAAGATTTCTCTTGCATACGATTTTCAAGATGTTGAGAGAGTTTATGGACTATTTCTGTTTGCAGTAATCTCTTTAGAGCGTTATTACTCCAGCTCGATAGAACATACTTACCTCTTTTATGAGCTTTTATTATTGCTACTAAATGCGTAAATTCGGGATATGATTTCTTAATTTTAACATGTCAGTTTTAGGTACTCAGGTCTCAGGTCAGGTCAGGTACTCACTCAGGTCACGAGATATATGATTTTTTCAGATGTATGCATATTGGCCTATTATTAAATTAAGATGTATTTTTCTGTTGGGCGAAATTTAATTAAAGGAGGCGTATATTATGTTGCCACAAGCTGCGCCAATATAATATGCAAAAACCTCATGAAAAGCGTCTAAAAGTTTCGGAGACACTCTTCATACTCTTAATCGGTCTTTGACAAATATTTTTATTGTATATACACGACTGTTTCACAGTTTTATTGTAGTTGTAGAAGAAGAAAAAGATAGAGGACGTATTATATTCTATAATCCTTTTTTAATTTTCATGTTATATAGTTATAAATTCACTTAGTGTACGTCCAGAGTGGACGCTACAATCGAGCGTCGAGCTTTGCGTCGCGTGTTGCGCGTTCAGTGTCCAAGAGCAACGCTCGCGAGCCACTCAGGACACTCACGTATTAATGTATACGTTTGAACCGAACGCCGGACGCGACGCTACGCTCGACGCTCGATTGTAGCGTCCACTCTGGTCGTACACTTACTCTTTTGTGGAATTTATTAGTGCAAGTAATGATAATAATTAATCTACATTTCGACGTACAACATCGTTGCGACTCTTCTTACTTAATACAAATTAAATCCGAGCCAGTCTAAATTGCAATAGAGTTTCTACCTCCAACTAAAAGTCTAATAAAATTACGGATATATTAATAACCCTTATTTGTTTCACAGGTATATTTACTTTGCGATGTATTTACTATGTGATTGTATAGAAAATTCGAGATTTTTCACAAGGATAAATATCGTCCGGTTCGATCCGTAATGTTGAAGATTCCTGAAATGGTGATGATACAAAAACGCTTAATTAAGTATAATTATAAAACGTTGAGCTTAGTCATCGCTCCTTGTAACTAGGCTTCTCTCTTAAAACGGGGTAGATGGAGCAACCGAACGAATAATACATACATATATATTTATGACTCTGTAATCTCTTTAACAGTACAACCATTGGCCTCATTCGTTAATTGCACTCGCCTATTCCTAGATCAGAGTCCTTATAAGATATTCCAGGATTCACTGTAGTAATGGAATCATACAACCTCTTAGTGGAATCTGCCTTGTTATTTACAATCAACATAGCATAAGAATTGCAACTATGACTGATACTTCAAATAAGGCTTAGTGTAGAAATGTATTTTGCGAAGAAATAACCTATTTATAAAATACTGTCGATAGCTTTTGTTCGCTGTTGAATTTGCAAAATCATAAGTTTATCGCATAACTATAACCACGTATGTATTTTGGGGAGCTTTTAGCCGGTTTTGAGGGCTACTTTTATTCGACACTATGTGCCTTGGGTTTTTATACGTCAATGACTGATGATAAATTATTCTATCCGAGGAACATAGGCTACATTCTATTGCTATTAAGTTTATATTATAACTAACTTTTGTTTGCAGCTTCGCTCGCGTTAATATAAATTCGGGAACAGTATATTTTTTCTAGATACAAGGTACGCTATGCTCTTTTCCGCACTCTTGACAACGTGAATACAAGATTTCATGATGATTGGTTGAGTAGTTACTGCGTAAAAACGTAACAAACACACAAACTCACTTTTTCACTTATAATATTAGTTAGGAATAGCTGAGTCCGCGACCCCGCCCGTTCGGAACCTAATGTAAAAAAACACTGACTAATAAAATTATCTGAATGTATTAAGTGCACTTACTTTTCGATCGTACTTAACTCGCGTCATCATTAAAATTACAATAACTTTTACCAGACTGAACCGATTTTAATGAAGCCAATTAGTAGTGAACGCAGTAGTTTAGCAGTGATGCGTGTACAAACAAACAAACAGACAGACAAAGAGATAGAAAGACAGACTGACATTTCTAAGAAAAGATTTCATCAATTTTTTTTACAAAAATCTAAAAAATACAGACATGTTAGATTTACGTTCTTATAATATATATATAGATAGATTTCCCTCAATTTTATTTATATGTATGTTCGGTATATCTAGAATGACAATTAACCTATTACCTTCTCTAGGTATAAGGCTCTACACTAAATTATAATATGATCGAATGATAAGTACAATCGTAAATCCAACAAACATGTACATACGTCTTTACATTTTTAATATATCGTTTGCGTTTATATTGAACGTGTACCACATTCCGTATCTCAAGTGTACTTATTATATAAAGTAGAAATGCAATTTTCCAGGGTAAAGCGTAGG
The DNA here is from genome assembly GCA_015888305.1 of Antheraea pernyi. NCBI lineage: Eukaryota > Metazoa > Arthropoda > Insecta > Lepidoptera > Saturniidae > Antheraea > Antheraea pernyi. The sequence goes on along the minus strand of MU159095.1, from coordinate 324,446 downwards.
AAACTTCAATATTTATGCAATATAATATTCCTCTAAGATTTCTCTTGCATAAGATTTTCAAGATGTTGAGAGAGTATATTGACTATTTCTGTTTGCAGTAATCTCTTTAGACCGTTATTACTCCAGCTCGATAGAACATACCTCTTTTATTCGCTGTTATTATTGGTACTAAATGCGTAAATTCGGGATATGATTTCTTAATTTTAACATGTCAGTTTTTGGTACTCAGGTCTCAGGTCAGGTCACGAGATATATGATTTTTTCAGATGAATGTATATTGGCCCATCATTTGTTCGTCTTTCTTTGTCAAATTTCAGGACTACTTGTACCTTATCTACCTTTCCTCGTTTTGCCATGTTGTGGGCAATATTGTACTATAGTTTTTGGTCTAAATTCTGTTTTGTTTTCTGTTATTATAGTGCATTTTATCCCTATTTCAATTGTTTAATTTGCTCTATTATATTACCCATTTCCATTGATAATATTATTGTTTGTGCTCGTTTCTGGTATTTTTGTGTGACTTTAATATTACCCGTTCTACTAATAGGTATATTTCATTTTTGAATTACTTGCAAGACTTTCAACAGTCCGAATTAATTAGTACGTTAAGTGGTCTTTGAATGACCATGAATACAGTCGAATCATTTAAATAGATATATAAAAAAGAATATATAAGATTATCACAATAAAATACAAAGAAACGTTCTTGTACATACCACATTTATATACACAAAAATGAATATTAATACATATGTTGGAAAAACAATAAACTTTTATTTTATAGTATCAGTTTGAATATAACTCGTTATAGCGTCCACTCTGGTCGTACACTTACTCTTTTGTGGAATTTATTAGTGCAAGTAATGATAATAATTAATCTACATTTCGACGTACAACATCGTTGCGACTCTTCTTACTTAATACAAATTAAATCCGAGCCAGTCTAAATTGCAATAGAGTTTCTACCTCCAACTAAAAGTCTAATAAAATTACGGATATATTAATAACCCTTATTTGTTTCACAGGTATATTTACTTTGCGATGTATTTACTATGTGATTGTATAGAAAATTCGAGATTTTTCACAAGGATAAATATCGTCCGGTTCGATCCGTAATGTTGAAGATTCCTGAAATGGTGATGATACAAAAACGCTTAATTAAGTATAATTATAAAACGTTGAGCTTAGTCATCGCTCCTTGTAACTAGGCTTCTCTCTTAAAACGGGGTAGATGGAGCAACCGAACGAATAATACATACATATATATTTATGACTCTGTAATCTCTTTAACAGTACAACCATTGGCCTCATTCGTTAATTGCACTCGCCTATTCCTAGATCAGAGTCCTTATAAGATATTCCAGAATTCACTGTAGTAATGGAATCATACAACCTCTTAGTGGAATCTGCCTTGTTATTTACAATCAACATAGCATAAGAATTGCAACTATGACTGATACTTCAAATAAGGCTTAGTGTAGAAATGTATTTTGCGAAGAAATAACCTATTTATAAAATACTGTCGATAGCTTTTGTTCGCTGTTGAATTTGCAAAATCATAAGTTTATCGCATAACTATAACCACGTATGTATTTTGGGGAGCTTTTAGCCGGTTTTGAGGGCTACTTTTATTCGACACTATGCGCCTTGGGTTTTTATACGTCAATGACTGATAATAAATTATTCTACCCGAGGAACATAGGCTACATTCTATTGCTATTAAGTTGATATTATAACTAACTTTTGTTTGCAGCTTCGCTCGCGTTAATATAAATTCGGGAACAATATATTTTTTCTGGATACAAAGTACGCTATGCTGTTTTCCGCACTCTTGACAACGTGAATACAACATTTCATGATGATTGGTTGAGTAGTTACTGCGTAAAAACGTAACAAACACACAAACTCACTTTTTCACTTATAATATTAGTTAGGACTAGCTGAGTCCGCGACCCCGCCCGTTCGGAACCTAATGTAAAAAAACACTGACTAATAAAATTATCTGAATGTATTAAGGTCCACTTACTTTTCTCTCGTAATTAAGTACGTCATCATTAACATTACAATAACCTTTACCAGACTGAACCGATTTTAATGAAGCCAATTAGTAGTGAACGCAGTAGTTTAGCAGTGATGCGTGTACAAACAAACAAACAGACAGACAAAGAGATAGAAAGACAGACTGACATTTCTATGAAAAGATTGCATCAATTTTTACAAAAATCTAAAAAATACAGACATGTTAGATTTACGTTCTTATAATATGTATAGACAGATTTCCCTCAAAATTGTTTGTATGTATGTTCGGTATATCCAGGATGACAATTAACCTATTACCTTCTCTAGCTATAAGGCTACCTCTACACTAAATTATAATATGATTGAATGATAATTACAAGCGTAAATCCAACAAACATGTACATACGTCTTTACATTTTTAATATATCGTTTGCGTTTATATTGAACGTCTACCACACTCCGTATTTCAAGTGTACTTATTATATAAAGTAGAAATGCAATTTTCCAGGGTAAAGTGTAGGAAACTTCAATATTTATGCAATATAATATTCCTCTAAGATTTCTCTTGCATACGATTTTCAAGATGTTGAGAGAGTTTATGGACTATTTCTGTTTGCAGTAATCTCTTTAGAGCGTTATTACTCCAGCTCGATAGAACATACTTACCTCTTTTATGAGCTTTTATTATTGCTACTAAATGCGTAAATTCGGGATATGATTTCTTAATTTTAACATGTCAGTTTTAGGTACTCAGGTCTCAGGTCAGGTCAGGTACTCACTCAGGTCACGAGATATATGATTTTTTCAGATGTATGCATATTGGCCTATTATTTGTTCGTCTTTCTTTGTCAAATTTCAGGACTACTTGTACCTTATCTACCTTTCCTCGTTTTGCCATGTTGTGGCAATATTGTACTATAGTTTTTGGTCTAAATTCTGTTTTTTTTTTCTATTATTATAGTCCATTTTATCCCTATTTCAATTGTTTAATTTGCTCTATTATATTATCCATTTCCATTGGAAATATTATTGTTTGTGCTCGTTTCTGGTATTTTTGTGTGACTTTAATATTACCCGTTCTACTAATAGGTATATTTCATTTTTGAATTACTTGCAAGACTTTCAACAGTCCGAATTAATTAGTACGTTAAGTGGTCTTTGAATGACCATGAATACAATCGAATCATTGAAATAAATATATAAAAAATAATATATAAGATTATCACAATAAAATACAAAGAAACGTTCTTGTACATACCATATTTATATACACAAAAATGAATATTAATACATATGTTGGAAAAACAATAAACTTTTATTTTATAGTATCAATTTGAATATAACTCGTTATGAGTGACGCTACAGTATATCAGCTTCTCTACCGTTCGTCTAATAGCCATGAAGATGATAGATTAGATAGATAGATAGATGTAGATTTTTTAACACGGAAAATTTTATACAAAATTCATTCATTCAGTTTAATAATTTCAATAATAATATTAAGCCGTGACAAACGCAAGCGGAACAGCAGTAAATTTTTATTATTATAAAGAGGCAAATTTTGCATGTTTGTAGTAGATAATTTCAGATTTTATTGATCCGGTTATGTTTTTTTTATAACAGTAATCTACATAATGTGTTATTGATATAGGTTATTTTTTATAATACAACTAGCGGGCCCGGCAGACGTTCTTCCGTCCTGATTATAATCCTTGACTAGTTATATACCAAAACGGTCCTCATGCATCACTTTATCCACTGGTGAAAACCGCTTGAAAATCCGTTCAGTAGTTTTTGAGTTTATCGCGAACAGACAGACAGACGCGGTAGGGGACTTTGTTTTATACTATGTAATGATTAATAGGCACGACATTGCTAATGCTGTATAGAGTGTCATAATTAAATAAAGATACAGTAAAATTTGCAGTACAACGTAATCTGAGAAAGTTGCAGGCGCTTACGGTCCATAAAACATTTATTTATATGAAATTAATTACATTTCAAAACACGCTATTTTTTTGTCTATAAAAATACTATTACTACTTCATCGGTTTACGTTTCGAAACATTTATAAATAATGTTGAACGAATTACGAAACTATGACCAGTAATTATTACAATATATACAGTGATGGTCATATTATTAGAAACACTTCTTATGTATAAAGAAAGTACAACTTCATCGTACAAATGTGCATAACTATAACCACGTATGTATTTTGGGGAGCTTTTAGCCGGTTTTGAGGGCTACTTTTATTCGACACTATGTGCCTTGGGTTTTTATACGTCAATGACTGATAATAAATTATTCTACCCGAGGAACATAGGCTACATTCTATTGCTATTAAGTTGATATTATAACTAACTTTTGTTTGCAGCTTCGCTCGCGTTAATATAAATTCGGGAACAATATATTTTTTCTGGATACAAAGTACGCTATGCTGTTTTCCGCACTCTTGACAACGTGAATACAACATTTCATGATGATTGGTTGAGTAGTTACTGCGTAAAAACGTAACAAACACACAAACTCACTTTTTCACTTATAATATTAGTTAGGACTAGCTGAGTCCGCGACCCCGCCCGTTCGGAACCTAATGTAAAAAAACACTGACTAATAAAATTATCTGAATGTATTAAGTGCACTTACTTTTCGATCGTACTTAACTCGCGTCATCATTAAAATTACAATAACTTTTACCAGACTGAACCGATTTTAATGAAGCCAATTAGTAGTGAACGCAGTAGTTTAGCAGTGATGCGTGTACAAACAAACAAACAGACAGACAAAGAGATAGAAAGACAGACTGACATTTCTATGAAAAGATTGCATCAATTTTTACAAAAATCTAAAAAATACAGACATGTTAGATTTACGTTCTTATAATATGTATAGACAGATTTCCCTCAAAATTGTTTGTATGTATGTTCGGTATATCCAGGATGACAATTAACCTATTACCTTCTCTAGCTATAAGGCTACCTCTACACTAAATTATAATATGATTGAATGATAATTACAAGCGTAAATCCAACAAACATGTACATACGTCTTTACATTTTTAATATATCGTTTGCGTTTATATTGAACGTCTACCACACTCCGTATTTCAAGTGTACTTATTATATAAAGTAGAAATGCAATTTTCCAGGGTAAAGTGTAGGAAACTTCAATATTTATGCAATATAATATTCCTCTAAGATTTCTCTTGCATACGATTTTCAAGATGTTGAGAGAGTTTATGGACTATTTCTGTTTGCAGTAATCTCTTTAGAGCGTTATTACTCCAGCTCGATAGAACATACTTACCTCTTTTATGAGCTTTTATTATTGCTACTAAATGCGTAAATTCGGGATATGATTTCTTAATTTTAACATGTCAGTTTTAGGTACTCAGGTCTCAGGTCAGGTCAGGTACTCACTCAGGTCACGAGATATATGATTTTTTCAGATGTATGCATATTGGCCTATTATTTGTTCGTCTTTCTTTGTCAAATTTCAGGACTACTTGTACCTTATCTACCTTTCCTCGTTTTGCCATGTTGTGGCAATATTGTACTATAGTTTTTGGTCTAAATTCTGTTTTTTTTTTCTATTATTATAGTCCATTTTATCCCTATTTCAATTGTTTAATTTGCTCTATTATATTATCCATTTCCATTGGAAATATTATTGTTTGTGCTCGTTTCTGGTATTTTTGTGTGACTTTAATATTACCCGTTCTACTAATAGGTATATTTCATTTTTGAATTACTTGCAAGACTTTCAACAGTCCGAATTAATTAGTACGTTAAGTGGTCTTTGAATGACCATGAATACAATCGAATCATTTAAATAAATATATAAAAAATAATATATAAGATTATCACAATAAAATACAAAGAAACGTTCTTGTACATACCATATTTATATACACAAAAATGAATATTAATACATATGTTGGAAAAACAATAAACTTTTATTTTATAGTATCAGTTGGAAGAGTCAACATCGATCTGAAGATGCTCCGTGAAGGAGCGAAACACGTGTTATCGATTATCGTGATTACACGTCAATCTGCAACATACTTTAATTAATTTATTGATAATTTATTATTATAATATTTATATTGGTTAATTGTATATTTTTAATTGATATATATTGTTAATTGATGTATATTGTTAATTGATATATATTGTTAATTGATATGTATTGTTAATTGATATATATTGTTGATTAATATATATGTGTATAAGGGATATATTGATTAATTGATTTGTTTTATGTTGCAGTCAGACGTAGTAGTGTTCCATCGATTCCAGGCGGAAATGCAAAGTAGCGTCTATTCTAATACATTATAAAAATATAAGATAGGAAAACTATAATAGAAAAATAAATGCAAATAAAATGACATGTCAGTGTCAAAAAAATACAAATAAAATATAAATTAGTATTATAAACTATCTTAAATATACCATATTAACAGGTACATCTTTAACATACATTATAAATGTGTTAACAATTATAGTAATCATATAGTACTTATAACAAAATTATACATAGGTTTATAAAATGTTGGATGTTCTAAAAGCAATTGTAATTCATTCGGAACCTCAATGTTATTAGAAACGCTGTCAAGCTCTGTTACTAAAATAAGACGTTCCATTGTTTTCAGAAACAGTCTTGAATAATTAGTTTTAAAATATACTTTGTAACTTATCCTAATTTTTCAATTCAGCCACTTCAGTACGAACCCTTTTTCTATCTTAATACCGTGAGGACTCGTCGTCTTCGCCGTCACTTTGAGTCCCCATGTTTGGATACCACTAAATATAAAGTACCAACCGATAACAGTATTTTTTAATACTTAAACAACGAAAAGAAAGAATAATGTTTTAGACATACTTAAAAAGTGCGCGCTTCGTTCGACTTCCCGCCATAAAGTGACCATGGCATGACGCTTTAAAGGGTTACCATTTAAAATGAAATAGGCTAGATAATAATCTATGTTTTCTTTGTTTATTTAAGAATATATATAACGAAATTAAGATAATTATAATAGGCTGACTTAAAATTGTTAAAATGACAAAACCAGAGTTTCAACTGAGTTTTACAGCCAACATTTTTATTCACAATATTTTTTTTAAACTGGCAATATGAAATAACGAGACATGACATCCGTGATTGCTATCCCTCTCGGCTCGGATTAGCCTCTGTGTTAGACGACACAGAAAATATACTTTACACATGTGTAATATGGTTAATTCTCGTAAATACAATTTTTCAGTTATCAATCCTGTTTAGTATAAAAGTCCATGCTTTTTAGATAAAAATGACGTTTTGTGTTGCAATGATTCTATTTTCATTACATCCATTCTACCCCACCAAAATACCAAAAAGCCAAGAACCAAAAACAAATAACGAATATCTAATTACTGATCGGTAGGTTTGTTGAATTTGCTAGTTTTTTTTTCAAATTTTCCTCAGATTATAGATAACGTATTTAATCGATTTAATTAATATTTCTTGCATAATCACCATATCGCATATAAAATCTACCAAACCTGAAATTTAAAACAAAATATAAACTGGTGCTCTATCAAAAGCTATTTGAATGACAACGTGACTTAAGCCCGAGAGAAAAGTAAATGGACATAATACATTCAGATGGTTTTATTAGGCATTGTTTTTTAACATTAGGCTTCACGCGGAGACGCGGGCACTGTTATCTAACAGACATGTTAGATTTACGTTCTTATAATATATATATAGATAGATTTCCCTCAATTTTATTTATATGTATGTTCGGTATATCTAGAATGACAATTAACCTATTACCTTCTCTAGGTATAAGGCTCTACACTAAATTATAATATGATCGAATGATAAGTACAATCGTAAATCCAACAAACATGTACATACGTCTTTACATTTTTAATATATCGTTTGCGTTTATATTGAACGTGTACCACATTCCGTATCTCAAGTGTACTTATTATATAAAGTAGAAATGCAATTTTCCAGGGTAAAGCGTAGGAAACTTCAATATTTATGCAATATAATATTCCTCTAAGATTTCTCTTGCATAAGATTTTCAAGATGTTGAGAGAGTATATTGACTATTTCTGTTTGCAGTAATCTCTTTAGACCGTTATTACTCCAGCTCGATAGAACATACCTCTTTTATTCGCTGTTATTATTGGTACTAAATGCGTAAATTCGGGATATGATTTCTTAATTTTAACATGTCAGTTTTTGGTACTCAGGTCTCAGGTCAGGTCACGAGATATATGATTTTTTCAGATGAATGTATATTGGCCCATCATTTGTTCGTCTTTCTTTGTCAAATTTCAGGACTACTTGTACCTTATCTACCTTTCCTCGTTTTGCCATGTTGTGGGCAATATTGTACTATAGTTTTTGGTCTAAATTCTGTTTTGTTTTCTGTTATTATAGTGCATTTTATCCCTATTTCAATTGTTTAATTTGCTCTATTATATTACCCATTTCCATTGATAATATTATTGTTTGTGCTCGTTTCTGGTATTTTTGTGTGACTTTAATATTACCCGTTCTGCTAATAGGTATATTTAATTTTTGAATTACTTGCAAGACTTTCAACAGTCCGAATTAATTAGTACGTTAAGTGGTCTTTGAATGACCATGAATACACATATTTTGTATTTTTATGGTTTATTATATCTAATATTATATTATTACTGTGAAGAATCTGAAACCACGAATCCTAAAAAAAAATGGCTATATAGCATGCAAACCATAATCTGGAAGAACTTCGTTTTTAACCGGAACGAACAATTTTAAGGTTAAAAGAGCCCATCAGACTTCGTAACCATTCGTAATCATACATACAGTGGTACAACAAAATAATCCCAAGGGTTGATGTCAGGCAGGCGGCCGATCGTAAAAATTAAGCCAAATCATATACCACAACATGAGAAACATGTTGTACCGACCCTACTTATGTGGGATAAGGGTAAGAAGAAGAAGAAGATTCAAATATTATATGTCATGAAAATAATAAATTGTGCTCAGCTATAGTTCGACCCGGTAACTGGTAATGTTATTGAGGTATAGGCTTTTTTTATTCTTCCGACCATATACTTTTTATGATTTCTCATACAAAAACATATAAAATCCTAAATTTTCAGCTTTTCAACATTTTCCATTTCACTCTTTTATATTTTTTCACTTATTACCATGTGTGGCAGGAGAACACAGACTTCCCGTTTCACAAATAATGAGTGTAATATATTTAAAATTATGAATATCATGAATAATATATTTAAATACAACATTTATTTTATATCGCGGTGTAAGTGACGGCCGTGGTAAGGACTTGACTAATCGTTCAAGTAATTATCCCAAGAAGCGATATTGAGTAACACGTTGGTGGGAATTCGCAGCCAAGATGGCGGCCTGTCAAAATTGACAGTTACAAGTTTTACACCGTTAAGAGTCACGCTTGCGTACAAATGATACCTAATTATTGTAACTATTTATCAAAAAATACATAAAAAACTATAACCAAATGTTAATGCTCAAAATTAATTTTGCCATCACAGTTCATAATTTTTAATATCTTTATTTTATTTTTTTTTTGACATACAGTATGTCACTGAACTCCTCCGAAACGGTTGGACCGATTTCGATGAAATTTTGCGTACGTGTTCCAGTGGATCCGAGAATGGTTTAGATTCACAACTGGACCCGGTAGGTGGCGCTGCGGGTTTTTTATTATCAAGGCAGGACAATGCCCACCCGGCCCGCTAGTCTATAGATATAATAATAATGTAAATTAAACGTATCTATACTTTTAAATGTTTGTGAAAAAAATGGTCGCTGATCTTTAGCAATAAGCAAACATTCCAGTCATTTTATAAATATCCACCTGTGTGTGTTTGTTTGAACAAGCATCACTTCAAAAGTACTGTGTTCACGATAAAGTCACGCTTACGAGAATCATAAAGCATATCCTATAGTAATAATTAGTCACTATTTTATTAAAATCGGTTCAATCTATCAAAAGATATTATTTATTTAAAGACGACGCGACTTAAGTACCATAGGAAAGTACGTAAGTAAATTGACTTAATACATCCAGATGATTTTATTAATAACTGTTTTTTGAAATAAATATAAAACTATACAATAATTATATAATCATGTTGATACAAAAAATTAAATCGCAAAAAAATATGTTAATTGGACGGTACGGGAACGGTAAAAAGTGTTATTTTCAGATGAAATAAATATCGTAAATTCCGATGAAAAGTACTGTGTTAGAGGTCCTGTAAACAATGCTTTTAATTATAAATACACAAGGAGTATAGTCAAGCACGGTGACGGTAACATTATAACATTGTAAATTTGGGGGTGTTTTTCCGGATGTGGAGTTGGACCCGTTCGGAAGATTGAAGGTACAATGGCAATACAAAAATATCGTAGAGCACACAATGATTCCCTACTCGGACGATCATTTGCCTGTAACCTGGATCTTTCAGCATGACAATGACCCACGGTTAATAGCGTCAAATGATACTTTAGCGAACAGCGTAATTGCGTTTTAGACTGACCAGCAATAGTCCGGATTTCAACCCGATAACAAATCTCTGGTATATTGTTAAAAAGAAAGTCTCAAACAAACGTAACATCAGTAAATACGAACTACATGAAGCATTTGTTGAAGCATAGAATTCAATCCCCCTAGAAAAATGAAATTGATAGAATGAATCAATGCCACGTCGTTGCAGCGCTGTTATTGAAAATAAGGGATATACCACTAAATATTAATTATAACTATTGGTAGGCTACGGATAGTAGCTATTTCGTAAATAACAATACTAATTACTAATAATTAAAAAAATATTGTTTTTTATACTTTTTTGTTGTTGTTTCTAATTAGTTGACTAGGTCATGGAGTCGGATCTGTCGAATGTATAGTTCGGCTGTTCGGTTTCCGGACATAGCAAGTCCCTATGAACGCTTTAGCCCTCATGCAGACGTTGTCCGCAAAGATGACCTCTCAGAGAGACAGGTTGTTGACTGTGTTTTCAAACATAGCATTTAGCATCAATCGTCGGGTGGTTCGGTTGCGCGGTTTTGCAATCGCACAAGTGACCCCGTGCCGCCCCATAAAAGCGAGGAATGATATACCGTAAGGTTTTTGTGGATAGGAGTCGCACAAAACCCTGCTGCTCTCCCAAGCTGTAGAGTACTATTGATAGGTTTCCTCACGTTAAAAAAAACATAGAAATTGACTCGTAAAAATTATAACGTAAGGAAAAATCGGAAAAAGTAACCCAAGTTTATTCTGTTATCGTGTTTGCGTTACCTTTTATGCCAATATTTTGGATGTCTTTTTTAAACAATTTTCGAGATACTTCTTAAAGACCCTGCACTCGATATCTGCCTCTCTATGTGGTTTAAAATGCGCTTGAAATAAATTATTTAAAATTCTTGTCTGTGAACGCATTTCAAGCGAAAAGTTTCAGTAAGCTAAATGGATATTTCATATAACCAATACGCAACTATAATTTACCCTGCTGCTCTCCCAAGCTGTAGAGTACTAAAATTAAACTTAAAAAATTATAACGTAAGAAAAAATCGTCACTCATCTCTGTCCCTGTCCCTCCGTGTGACTTTCTTTCTCTGTCTCCTTCATAAAAGTACCGCGAATGGGAGAAAAGTAACCCAAGTTTATTCTATTATCGTGTTTGCGTTACCTTTTATGCCAATATTTTGGATGTCTTTTTTAAACAATTTTCGAGATACTTCTGAAAGACCCTGCACTCGATATTTGCCTTTCTATATGGTTTATAATGTCCTTGAAATAAATTATTTAAAATTCTTGTTCGTGAACGCATTTCAAGCGAAAACTTTCAGTAAGCTAAATGGATATTTTATATAACCAATTCACAACTATAAATAACGAAGCCAACTATCATCAAAGCATTAAAAATTTTCATATGGGTATATGGAATTTATTGGGAAAAATAAAATTGTTCGAATGTTCTCATTGTATGTCGCTGTAACTATCGTAAATTTATATGTCATTTTTAGATTCGTACATACAATAATTTTATCGCATTGTATCGTATATCAAAGCATGATACAATTATTGCATTCCATCCATTACGCGACGTTCGCTAAGGTGTTGTTCGAAAGTTTATTAGAAAAGGTATTATTATGATATACAGTTACAACAATTTTGAAAAACGTTGTATCGTTATTATTAGTTCCTTGTAAATTAAACAACGATATTCTCCTATTAGTACAAATAATGTAATGTTCATAAAATTTCTTAAAATGTACACAGTTTATCTCGAAATTACCTGGATTGTATACAGACAAAGCATGTCGATAAAAAGACGTATGCTACCATCTTTACTTATACACGCTACAATCAAGGGCGAGCGGCATTTGTTTACTTGATCTGGTGTTTTTCTCTTCGATCATTGAGCTATATAAAAAGACGTATGCTACCATCTTTACTTATACACGCTACAATCAAGGGCGAGCGGCATTTTTTACTTGATATGGTGTTTTTCTCTTCGATCATTGAGCTAAAATAAATCGTTTTATAAACGATTAATAAAATTTGTTATCGTCATTTCCTAAATGAGCACTATCTACTCATACACTAGGTGGTAGAGCCACGCTGTAGCTATTAGCAGTTTCAGCATGAATGGGTCGGCTCACCCGAGGTAGTATTACCCTCTCACAAAAAACCAACGTGAAGTAACAGTGCCTGCATTGTTGCGTTTCGTTCGGTAAGTGGGAGCGCCGGAGGCCCACCTCCCTTTAAAATTTGTTATCGTCATTTCCTAAATGAGCACTATCTGTTCATACACTAGGTGGTAGAGCCACGCTGTAGCTATTAGCAGTTTCAGCATGAATGGGTCGGCTCACCCGGGGTAGTACTACCCTCTCACAAAAAACCAACGTGAAGTAACAGTGCCTGCATTGTTGCTTTCGTTCGGTAAGTGAGAGCGCCGGAGGCCCACCTGCCTTTCCCTTTTCCCTACCCCCTCCCCCATACACAGGCTGGTAACGCATTTGCGACTCCCCTGGTGTTGCTAGTGTCTATGGTCGGTGGTGATCACTTAACATCAAGTGACCCACCTGTTCGTTTGCCTGCTTTTGATATTAAAAAAATCCTATTATTAATTAAATTTTCATAAAATCCCACAAAGAGATATTACTTACATACTTTTATTCGCTCTGGAAATAAAGTGCTTTATTAAAAATTCGTGGAACTGGGCATTGTTTTGAAACAATGTGTTCATTCGTTAGGGCTAATAATATAAACTCTTTGTGTTGTTATATCCGACAACTTTGTAGCGATGATCGCACCATGGTAACGTATTTATTTGTGAATAAATACGATTTGCAAAATTCTAACGTTAAATGAAATATAAGGACTAATCATTGTTGCAGTAAAAATAATATTTTTATATTATTGCTTATTTTAACAATTACATCATTTTCTTTGAACTAAAAAGGCACAATAATAGTTACCAATTCCACTTAAAACAAAATAAAATCTTAACAAACATATTATTCATAAATTATTAAAAATTCGTGGAACTGGGCATTGTTTTGAAACAATGTGTTCATTCGTTAGGGCTAATAATATAAACTCTTTGTGTTGTTATATCCGACAACTTTGTAGCGGTGATCGCACCATGGTAACGTATTTGTGAATAAATACGATTTGCCAAATTCTAACGTTAAATGAAATATAAGGTCTAATCATTGTCGCAGCAAAAATAATATATTTATATTATTCCTTATTTTATCAATTACATCATTTTCTTTGAACAAAAAGGGCACAATAATAATTACCAATTCCACTTAAAACAAAATAAAATCTTAACAAACATTCATTCATTAATAAATCGTTAGGGCTAATAATATAAACTCTTTGTGTTGTTATATCCGACAACTTTGTAGCGATGATCGCACCATGGTAACGTATTTATTTGTGAATAAATACGATTTGCAAAATTCTAACGTTAAATGAAATATAAGGACTAATCATTGTTGCAGTAAAAATAATATTTTTATATTATTGCTTATTTTAACAATTACATCATTTTCTTTGAACTAAAAAGGCACAATAATAGTTACCAATTCCACTTAAAACAAAATAAAATCTTAACAAACATATTATTCATAAATGCAAATTGATTGCAAAATATCTGATGTAATAGTACGTTTTTTAATAAGACTGAATTTAATTAGTGCTATTCAGAGTTGTTTGCATAAAAATCTTAATCCCGATGTTTAGCTAGAGACCGCTTGGACACGCATTTGCAATATAGTATTTTAAACATGCGTTCAATAAGGTATAAAATTGTGGATACTGGTCAGTAATACTGTTTTAAAACGCGTGTTCATTTTTGTCTTTGTAATAACACTGTACGCGTGTGTTGCGAGTGAGGGTGAGGTGAGTTAATTTTTGCACAAAATGTACAAAGGTTATAAATATAAATTGTAAATATAAATTGTAGTGTCAGTTTTGTCAGAAAATCAGCACTTCAAGGCACTTGTAAATCTGGCTAACTATTACCTTTAAGTTGGAATCACTGGTCAGTAATACTCTTTTTAAACGGGTGTTCATTTTTATTTTATTAATACCACCGTATGCATGTGTTGCGAGTGAGGGTGAGATGAGTTAATTTTTGCACAAAATGTACAAAGGTTATAAATTGTAGTGGCAGTTTTGTCAGAAAATCAGCACTTCAACGCACTTGTAAATCTGGCTAACTATCACCTTTAAGTTGGAATGATGTCGCCAAGAAACTCCATAAGTATGTTGTGGCAGTGTGAATGTTTACAATATTAGACCAAATGACTTTTATTCGCTCTGGAAATAAAGCACTTTATTAAAAGTTCAGGTGACTAAACACTAAATCTTATAGAGTGTAAAAAACAATAATAAAATTTCATTCAGCAATGGAACACCTTGTGAATACTGCTATTATGGAAATAAGGAATTACCGATATCCACTGCAAATTGAAAGTCATAGAATTATCCGCATTTCAGTCTAAAATGAAATTACGTCTGCAGGCGGACTAGATTTAATTTAATGAAAACTAGTGCGACTCCTGGTCCGATTTTAAGGCTGAATAAAATTTTATGTGAATGCCGAGCCCAACGTGTTGCAGGGCGACGAGACAGAACAGTGCTTAGAGCTTGAGACCCAAGTGCAGATTTAAGAGGCCCCTCACCGTTGTGTCAAAACTCACTTCCACTCACCGTATTCTTATACCTAACTTTAGGTAAGTTAGCGCTTAACACTGCCTTCCAGCTTTAAGTTATTCTAATTTATATCTATACGTCATTACTATGACGTATTATAAATTTTGCATTGGTTCAATATATATTTCAAATGTATCTATACATTCACATCCATTTTCTCGTCGCACACAATATTTGGACTCTCTTTTTCTAACCTCATGACCAAGTTTGAACGAGCAAAAAGAATTAAACTGATTAAATTTTAAAGAATGTGTACCAAATGCCTAACGTAATAGACTTCTCGATTCCAGTAAACTCTGTTTGAAATCCAAGTCCGTTATGGAAATCAATAAACACGATTTCAGCAAATACCTTTAGTATATCAAACAAGCCGAATCATTTGGTACGAAATAACTGTATGTTTAAATTATTAAATACCAATACTACGATTTTAATTACTAAAGGCTGAATTCCATACAATTGATTACTGCTCCCGGAGAAAAACACTATCAAAGTACATATTGAAAATATACACTGGGTAAATGACATCGGCCCAAATGGTATATGGGGTAACAACCGTCACACCCACACAGGTCGGGGTAGTCTACTTCGATAGTGGACTGTGTTGGTAAAATGGTTGAAAGTAGACTATCCCACGAAGTAGATACCAAATATCTTAAAAATCGCAATGAAAGTTCACTTACTAGTACAACACAATAGAAATGTGGAGGTTCCGAGAACGCATCGATTACTATGCAGTGTCGGGATTATGACTAGAGTCAAAAGCCCCTAAATTAAAGAATACATATAAAAAAAGGTGTTGGGATCCGAACCAATGAGTGTCATCCATTTGATCAGCATTCAGAAAGGTACGTAATATCTTCTCTTCTAATAAACCGCAGGGTCTCAAGATGAAATTATTGTAATAGCAAATGTTGACCGTAATGCTTATGGCACTGAGGCATAATTGCTAACGACGGACCTCACAAGAAGGTTACTAAAAGGGGAGTTGGGCAAGTTAATTTTGGAAACGGGGAGATTTGTAGAAGAATCACTCTTTGACATAATGTCCAAAATAATTTGACGTAATTGGCAGATATTGAGCGTAAAACGAACAACAAATGGAAGCCAATAGTTTTTATGTGGCGACCACACACTGCTCAAACCGGCCTCGAGGTGGACCGATGATATGGTGAAGGATGCGATAATTTGCCGGATGCAGCACAAGGTCAACTGTTATAACAATATTTCGAGGGAGGCATAAGTCCAACATCTGACGTATTTTACATAATTCAATAGTTGAACTGTTCAGTAAAATAGTTTTGAAGTACAATATAGTAAGGTCATTATGTAACTATCTTTTTAGCTTTGATGGCGCTTAATAAGTTAGAATTATGTTTTATTTATTTAAAAATTCTTGATAATGGCAAACAACCTGTAAACCGGTACGCAACTAGAATAAGAAACCGTTTGACATTTTTATCGAAAAGTCAAGGTCTCTTGATCGAACTGAGTGCAATGTTCGTGCTTGTCGCCTACACATACCTCAAGTTCCCCATACCGATTGTGGGCGATTCAAATGTAAACAACAAAGGAAATCGTATCACATATTATATTTGGAGTTTAAGTCTTGAAGGTGATATCAATATATGATATTTAATTATTATTTTATGAAATATACTAGCTGATACCCATTTGCTTCGCTGTGAATTAAATAAATTACTTGATTGGCAAATAACAAAAGGTAAAATTAACAAGTCTTCCATAAAAAGTTCTGCACCGAACGAGGACATACGTACGTAGATTCGTTCAGTAATTTGACGTTATCGAGCCTCAAAACAAATGCATTTTCATTATATATATTTATTTATATATAGATTGCATGATATAATTTCATTGTTATTTTTCTATATTAACTAATGGATTGTTTGCTTCTCATATGTAAATAATAGATCTTTACGTATGAACTTGCCGTTCTGCAGTACTGGCCATTTCAAATCAAAATAATTTTTGTTTGGCTAAGAATTTTAATTTCAAATTAATTTTATTTTAAAAACATGGAATTCTTTTCCAAACGTAGTCGTTTGTTTATTGATTAGTGTTACAGTTTCATCGCATTTCAATCTTATTTGTCATCTTGGATACGTTAAAAATACGAGTAATTATGGATTACCAGTACCGTCGTGGCAGCAACGGGGCACAAGCGGCACGCAACATCGACGACGTTTACAGAGCTAACACTACAAACCAACGCACCACCTGTTATAGGTTTGCTCGCTTCTGTTCTGAAAATTTCAACCTGAAAAATGAACCTCGCGCTCGTCCGAAAACTTTGATCGACAATGACGAATTAAAGGCGATTGTGGAAGCTGATGATACACAATCTACTGCTGAATTAGCAGCAGCTTTCGACGTTAGCGTCAAAAAAATATTGGTCCATTTGCGTCAAATTGGCAAGGTAAAAAAGCTTGACAAATGGGTGCCCCACGAACTCAATGATCGCCAGCGCGAAGTACTTTAAGTAAGTTGAACTGCTTAACAGACATACAAATGAAAGAATTTTGAACCGCATTGGTACCTGCGATGAAAAATGGACTCTGTTTGATAACCGCTAGCGGTCAACAAGTTGGTTGGATCCTAGTTCAGCACCTAAACAACGCCCTAAACGAAAGCTTACCCCTAGAAAAGTGATGGTCACTGTTTGGTGGTCTAGCGCCGGTGTGATATATCACAGCTTCTTACCAAACGTTGTGAGAATTACTGCAGATGTGTACTGTGAAGAACTGAACAGAATGATGGAAATGCTGGCACATCTCCAACCAGCATTGGTCAATGGCTCGTCTCCGCTGCTCCTGCACGACAACGCGCGACCTCATACTGCACAACAGACGGTCTCCAAGTTGCAAGAACTGGGGTTGGAAGTTCTCCGTCATCCGCCCTACTCACCAGACTTTGTGCCTACAGACTATTACTTTTTCCAGAATTTGGATAACTCCTTGGCGGGCAAAAAATTCAATACCCGAGAGGCAGTACAAAATGCCTTTGAAGAATTTGTTGCCTCCCATCCAGCTGATTTCTTTAAGAAGGGCATCAATAAACTGCCACTGCGTAGGCAAAGATGCATTGATTGCATGGGTGATTACTTCGATTAATACAAATAAAAAATACATGAAAAAAATTCGTTTAAATTTTTTCACATAAATCGGCAATTTCATAGGTAAAGACCTAATATTTATTCTTACAATCTTTTAAAGTATTAAACCTACATATGAATATTGAAATTGAATTTTGTAATGCGGTAGAAAATAAATAGTAGCATATTGTATTATAATGAGTATTGTAAATATAATATAACATATTTATAATAGTCATAAATTATTTGGTATCTGTTTGATAAAAGCACGCTTGGTCATAAATTTATAATACGTCAATAACTTGCATAAACACATTATAATGTAAATATAATAAAGTAAGTCAGTATATTAGTTGGAGTGTAAAAGTTTGGACGAAGTATGATAGTCTGTGGAAGGTATTGCAAATGGAAAAATCAGTGCTGTACCTGTTGAAGTATGAAAATCTTTAAAGCTAATATTGAGTAGAAATAATAATGTAACTTTTTGAACTAATTATGTATATTTGCTATTTCATTTATTTTTTCTTTTATTACTGTAAAAATTACAGTATAGTACAGTACATTATTATAATTTTTTTAAATATTATTATTTACATAGTTTTATTGAAATCCACGTTAATTTATCATTACTTTTATCGTTAAAGTTTTGAGTTTCAATAGTCATGGAAGTTGTAATTGCTCAGTAGTTAGTGTGTTCAGACACCGAGTAGGTTTGGATCCTTTTCTCTAAGCTCGTCTGGCTAGCTACCAGCTACCACCATGTGCACCAACTCACGTTGATAAACTGTCATCGCCAAGATCCTATAGATGCATTCTGATAGATTCTCGGTCTCTATGCGTTTAACAGGTTTACTATCTTGAACCACAGCATCATTTAACATAATGTGAGATTGCGGTGAAATGCTAAGCCTTATAAAGTATAAAAAATCCTCGAAACCAATAAGCTCATCGCCCACTTAACGATGCCTCACTTTATTGACTCATCATTTCTTCTTAATTTCTAATATATATATATGAACAGGGTTGCCAACTTCTTTTGACAAAAAATACGTATAATCTTTTGAAATATGGGAAAAAAAAGGATGGGGGAATTTTTTTTTCAATTTTATTTATTTATCCCCTTAAAACATATTGTAATCGTAAAACATATTGTTATGTGCAATTTATTGATCTGTTCCAATTCTCTCGCTATTTCAGATTCACTAGCGAAAACCTCTTTCAATGAACGTTGAATTGGTAGGAATTGAGATGAAAATCAAGCTCATTTTTTTTAATGTAAGCGTGTATAGAAAATCAAATCAATTTCTTAAATAACTTAAGCCCGAAATAAAATGACATCGAAATGAAAGTTGCCATTTATGTTTAATTTGTTTGAACTTGGTAGATAGGATACTTTATACTTCGTTTAGTGACAATTTAATGACTGTCAAATGTTAATTATTGTTAGCAATTATAAGTTTGATCAGTCTTAAATAGACGGCGCTTTAAATTAGTTTGTTGACAGATAATTGTAGGACCGACTGTTATAGAAATCACATAGATGACGCCACGTTTTAATTTGTAATTTCTTTATCAACTCAAGATTATTTCTATGGTGTACGTGTTTTATTTAATTTACCATATAACTTAGCGACAGTAACGCGTGGCCGGGTCATCTAGTAATTACATAAAATTGATGTGAAATGTAATGGGATCACTTAATTAATAATATTAATTGTATGGTGAAGAATTGGGCAAATATGATGAAAATTATACTTATTAAATAAATATAATTTTAAAAAAATAACATTATCCCAGAGACCATTTTTATATAAATTCCTAGAACAAAAGGAATGACTAAACATGTTTAAATGAGATCTTTATTGCGTACATCTGAAGCCGCGATGGTGTCTGGCCTAAAAAAATGTTTTTGTAACAGATCACGCGCTAATTATGACAATTGTAAATGTTCTAACGCATGTTCTGCGTCCTTGTTAATTCGCGAAACTTATAAGAACTCAAGAACGCGAACGGGGTCATTGTTTTCGATCGTTTTTGAAATATCCAAGTTTATTACTCGACTCGTGCTCAATATAAACTGAGCTCAAAAGTAGAAAACAGATATTCAGATGTATTTCGAGGTTTCAATAGCAATTAAAATCAGACTTATTACGATTTACTTAAATACTTCTTGGTGTCTCTTATAAATAAACTAGCCGTTCCCGCGTCTTCGTCCGCGTGGATTAGTTATTTTGGGTTGACGCTAACACACAGCGAAAGTTCTAGAAAGGTAAAAAACCTCGATTTTAAAACATTCTTCATTGGTGATTCGCTCCTATTGGTCTTAGCGTGATGATATATAGCCTATAGCTTTTCTCGATAAATTAGCTGAAAGCTGAAAGAACTTCAGTTCAATTTAAATTTGAAATCGGACCAGTAGTTCCTGAGGTCAACGCGTTCAAGCAAACAAACAAATCTTCCAGCTATATAATATTAGTGTAAATACAACTCAAGGATTTTCTTTTATTTTATTACCACTAAGTGACGTCACTATACTTCATAGTAAATGTAGTGTAATTTAAAAATAACGGCACACATCGTTATAATTTTATGATCTATCATCAAAACTGTATCTTAATCGTCCTGCAAATATAAATGTGATAAGCTACATGATACTTACTGTGATGAATTAATCAATATTTTTTTGTAGTCGTAGCTCAATAACGCACAAGTTCCTACTACCTTACCTATTTAATGAACATATGCCGGCTGAATCCAGAACACCGTTATTCTAAATGTTCCACTTTGCTGACTTTTATTTCTTGTAATTTTGTTTGGATTTGCATAAATATTTAATCACATTCAAAATTACATGAGTATGTTCTTATAAGATCACAAAGGTTAGTCACACAGTGCTTTCAAAGTCCGTTAAAAGTCTTTATATTAATGAATACATGCTTTACAAAATCAATAAACTATTTGATGGTAGAATAATGTGATAAGCTACATGATACTTATTGTGATGAATTAATCAATATTTTTTTGTAGTCGTAGCTCAATAACGCACAAGTTCCTACTACCTTACCTATTTAATGAACATATGCCGGCTGAATCCAGAACACCGTTATTCTAAATGTTCCACTTTGCGGACTTTTATTTCTTGTAATTTTTTTTGGATTTGCATAAATATTTAATCACATTCAAATTAACAATATATTGGGAGTGGCTGCAATTTGATGCAAATCACTTCCCTTCCCCTTCACGCGTTACATGAGTATGTTCTTATAAGGTCACAAAGGTTAGTCACACAGTGCTTTCAAAGTCCGTTAAAAGTCTTTATATTAATGAATACATGCTTTACAAAATCAATAAACTATTTGATGGTAGAATCCTTCTCCATTAAGCCAAAAAGATTAAAGAGACGCATCCAAAGATTCTAACAAAGTGTTATATGCCTTAATCTCTTCGAATTAAATCGGGGCATTATTTTTGATAATTTTGCACATATGTGTTATCGCAGGGCTGGTGTGCAACTTTATTACTATCAGCTTGTAAGATGTGTGGTGTAGGGCCGTTGTCTTATTTATAAAGGAAGGCGTGGACGTAATCATCACGTTAGTCCACGACGTATTGGTGAATTCATACCCCGAGAAGTCCATAGTACTACATTTTTCCATCATACAATGGCATCATAAGAGCATTTCTCAAGTTCATGTTGCCTCATGTTGTTTTCCTTCACAATCAGTCGATAGTGTTACCAATTGAAGTATTGGCATTTCCACGACGTATTGGCGTATTTAAGCTCTGAGAAATCCACAGCTCTATGTGTTTCCCACATACAGCAGTATTACAAGAATATTTGTTAAGTTCAGGTTTCCTAACGATTTTTTTTTTCAGCCGGCCGTTGTCTTATTTATAAAGGAAGGTGTGGACGTAATCATCACGTTAGTCCACGACGTATTGGCGAATTCATACTCCGAGAAGTCCATAGTACTATATTTTTCCAAATACAATGGCATCACAAGAGCATTTCCCAAGTTGAGGTTTCCTCATGATCTTTTTCCTCACTGTCAGCCGATAGCGTTACCAATTGAAGTATTGGCATTACCACGACGTATTGGCGTATTTAAACTCTGAGAAATCCACAGCTCTATGTGTTTCCCACATACAACAGTATTACAAGTATTCTTATGTTCAGGTTTCCTAACGATTTTTTTTGGAACTGCCTTCTATTGACCTAACAGTGTCTTAACAGCACCACCGGACTAATGTTTTACTTCGCTGTCAGCCGAACTGTTACCAATTTAAATTAGTAAATGTACGCGAATGCATAAACATTCATTCATATATGCCGCGATTCGAAACTGCGGATATCAGATTGAAACACCACCGGTCAAACCATTAGACCGCTAGTACAGCACGACAGATGCTATCATCAATAATTTTAAAACTATTAAAATATTGCCTACGATTCCTATCCTATATTCAATTAATATTATATTATATTTGTGTCATGTGGAAGGAAAACCTTAATTCTACTCTATCTCTAGCTGTTTTCTTACAATCAGGTGCTATGATTATCACAATTTATTTTAATAAGTAGTCATTTATGATCAATCCCAGTAATAATAATACCACCAATGGTTTTAAAATCAGTAAAGATGCTATTTATGCAAGAGGTAGCCTGTGACGTAATTCTAGTCGTTTCATTAAATATAGGATCCAGGTTAAATCAACTAAATAATAATGTGAACATAGTGACCTCTGGAGATGACCTTGAAACAATAACAAAAACTTGACCATTACAGCTTCAAGGAAACAATCGGTATCTTCCCTTCAACCCTTGTAACTCTAAATTATGTAGGAGAGAATCTATACCTCAGCTAATCGAAACCTATAAAATAGAATTTCTTCGTGTCACCTCTGAAACTTCCAGAAGTTATACTGTACGTACCTTAGCTTATAATACACATGTACGATTATAAATAAAAATATTAAGAAACAAATTACCAACTAGTAATCACAAACAATTTAACAAGATGCGCCATTATAATATAAATACGCATATATAATATTCAAGTTCAAGTTGAAGATCCCATACGTATGCCATAGACAAATTGTAGTTATTATGAAATGAATCTTATTGTTAGTGTGATAAAGTTTAGTGCATTCGTTAAGAATTACATGTGTTGGCGGAAGAGACAAACATTGCCATTAATCACTTTGGTATTTATACGTTTGTTTCTAAGTAACAGTTATTTATTTTAATTATACTTTTAGCTAATTATGGTGTAGTTTATTGTCTAAAGTATAGGAATATTAATTAATATTTTGTTTGCTTGTAGTTTAATTTGTTATTATCTATACTTCTATATTAATATAATAAAGCTGAAGGGTGTGTTTGTTTGGTTGAAGGCGCTAATCTCAGGAACTACTGGTCTGATTTCAAAAATTACTTCAGTGTTAGACACTTATCGAGGAAGGCTATAGGCTATATATCATCACGGTAAGTCCAATATGAGCGGAACAACAATGAGGAATATCTCCAAATGCTTTTTTTCCTTTTGAGAGCTTCCGCTGCCTGATAGCGTTAACCCAAAGTGACTATTCCACGCAGATGAAGTAGGGGGCAGAAGCTAATTATTTATAAAATGACATAGACAAAGGTAAATTTAGAAACTTATATACAACCGGTAAGCTAGCTACCTGTCTACATAGTAGGGTTGGCAAAACAAATTTTACTCTATTAGTTTTCAAATAAGTTTTGACACCATTTATACGCATATCTTATTCCCACAATGCATTAATATTTTCTTCGACGTTTTTCTAGTTCCATATTCGTCCTCTTTCTTACTTAACCCCTGGATTGTCCAAAACTATGGGTTTAAACTCCATACAATAGAATTACACTTTATGATGCACTGGTTAACACCAGCATAAGTTAAAAAAATATCATATCATATTTGTGGAACTTGAACAATAACAAATTTATTATTTAAATTTATATATTAAAAATTAGAATTTTAAGCGATTAGTTTTTCGACCAAAAATGCTTTATATTTAATTGGAATATACACTACATTTAAAATATTCATAGCGTTACTTACTACCACAACATATTATAAAATAAAGTCCTCTGCTAAGGCTTCCTGTCTGTTTGCGATGAACTCAAAAACTATTGAACCGATTTTAATGCGGTTTTCACTGGTAGATGAAATGATTCATGAGGAAGGTTTAGGTACATAATTTGTCAAGGTTTTTTAAACTATCAGAGCAGGATAACGTCCGCCGAGTCCGCTAGTTGATTTATAAAACACGCATACAAAGACTATAAAAGGAATTATCAATCGATTGATAAACATATAATACGATGGAACAAGATTATTAAACTCGTTATAATTACGAAAAATTGAGGTGTACTATCAATTTAAGCAACCTTAACACGGGGGATTTCTCTTAATTCTTGTGCAAAAACTCTAAATAATATAATAGCGTTTATTCTGATAACAGTGAGGTTCAGTTGCAACACTGCATTATAACGATTACAAAACAACCGCGGTCGCGCGATTCATTCCAATTCGGTGCAGCGCAGCGGGGCGCAGATAGGGATGGGGATCTGTGATCGATCAATCAAATCGATTTTGAACATCGAATTTATCAGGTGAATCGATACCTCTGACACTATAAAAACGTGTTCGATTTTTTTCTATCTAGATAATAATTTATATCTAGGTTACAATAACATGTATTAAAAAAATCTTATCAGACAAAAAATAACTTAAGAGATCGATTTTTTAATAATGGTCCTCTAGACCTCAATTTTTTCATGAATCGATTCCACAGGCCATCATTCATATCGATTTGAAAATTGATTATTTTTGCGTAGAATCACCATCCCTAGGCGCAGAACGGTCCGCTGAATTTTTACTATAACATCTCGTATTTTAAATCCAAATATACTTTATTTCATTCACATCATAAGGAATCATGTCTAGTAATCACTGGTCTTTCGGGCAACATCCCAGTCGTCGAGAAGAATCGGATAGAGCGAGTCTCTATCTCTTGGGTTTATTTTTTAAGTAAAACGAATGGCACGGTAGGGTCATATTTTCGTTACGCTTTAAACGTAAGGTATTGTGTCTGTATGTAGGTATGTATTTATATATACGGGTATGTCTGGGTCCAGTAGTATACGAAAATGAGTAAATGTGTACTAAGTACATAATATACTACGGTACTTCGTGTAGTATATAGTTTATGAGCATACTTATATATATGTATACAATTCTTCTGTCCGTGTGTACGTAACTGAACTGTCAGGTGGATTCCCGAATGGTTTAGATTCACAATCGGATACGGTGGGTGGCACTGCGGTTGAATTTTAGGATTTATTTATAATCAAGGCGTGACACCGTCTGTCGTCTCTGGTAATATAATTATAATTTAATACATATTACCCAAGTAAGCTTCACTTCCTCCGCGTGTACATACTTATACACGCACTGCTTTTTTTATTTTGTATGTGCTACTATAAAATTCCGTATAGTGATTAATATTAGGTTTTACTAGCAAATGTTAGGATTTACCGACGTGAGTCGGTAAATGAAAAAAAAGTATTATTTTAACTATTTCGTTCCCGCGGCGTTGTTTTTTGTTACGAATTCGACTTATTTTATCCAAAAAATAGACCTCTGATCACGATGAAATTAAAGTAAAAATTACGATTTTATTAGTGTAGTCATACAAGACAAAAATGAGGGTCAACTTCGGAACGAGACATATTAAGCTGTAAATTCGTAGACTTAAACCTTTGTATTGCTAATCTAAATGTTGTATCAAAAGTCTCAAGTAATCTTGCGTCCGCATCTTAAGATATCTAAGGTCAAAGGTCACAAAATCGTTTTTATTTTCGTAAATATCTCGCTTCCTACAGGTTTAATGCTATTTGCATTGAATATGAAAGTTCTAGAGTATTCTTTTCCCCAATTTTTGTCTTAAACATTTGATTGGTACATTTAAACACAGTTTGAGATAGGGGGCGGAAAGCATAATGCAAAGTCAACGGTTAGGTCACATAAATAATACGCTGTATAAAGTCAATATATCTTTAAAAAAATATATAATTTGCATCTTTTATTACTTCTTATATTGTATTTTATAATATCTTTCCTTTATCAAATTCATATTTATTTAACAGTTACCTATACGTATAATTAAAAAATGGTGGTAACGTGTTAGCATTTCTACCGACCTATTCTATTTTTGAGAAGAGATTCATATGTGAAATTACTTAGTAGTGAAAATTAATTAGTAGATCTGTTCCAGTAGCCATGATTTTAAGCCGGTTCACTTTATTAGCTTGTTAGGTATCACTCTATTACTTCGCCAATTAATTTCAGGTGGAAGTTCAAAAGGTTACCACCATCTAAAAAGAGTTATCTTACAGAACCACTTGTATAAAAATACTAAGTTATTTAACCTTAAATTGTTATTTCTTTCTATTATAATTATTGTGCTTATTTTTTAAAACAAAAACTATCAACAGAAAACATTTTTTGATAATAAATATTAGTATTATTAACCTTCACGTGACTGACTTTGATGTCATTTATATAATCAAGGTTACTGAATGTCATTTCGAAATTAGGTTTTAGAATAAAAGAATCGAGTAGCTACAAATTACTTATAATTTAGTCTTATTTAATTTGAATGAATGTCATAAATGACACTACTTTTAAAAATTTGTCATTTTGATAAACACATGGAAAGATAAAATAGCAACTAAAACCGAAAAGAATTTACCAAGTTTGGTTTTCCAATTGCCAGGAAATAGCTTTTTGCACAACACTTCTCACTGTAACGAATAGGGTTGGTGAACGATATCGTGTATTTATATATTCAGAAATTTAATCATGTACTTTTATGAATAGGTAACGCTTGCATCCATCTTTATGCAATAATCGTTATTAATTATTAACTAATCTTTTCATGTTACTTTTATATGTAAACCCTAAGCATAGTATGTAAATCACCATTTCACAAGCCTTAAATGAGATGCAATTTATTCAAAGCGTAATAAAAATATTTACTAAAACTGTTTGTTTTTTAGTTATGTTGACTGTGTTAATATTTGAATGTACCAATGGGATTTGAATAACATTTTGTCCATTTTATACCATAGTATAAACATTTACTACTAGCGAGACCGGCGGACGGTGTCCCATCCTGATAATAAAAAAAACCTTGAAAATTATATACCTAAACCTTCTTCATGAATCATTTTATACTGATGAAATCCGCATGAAAATCCGTTCAGTAGTTTTTAAGTTTATCGCGAACAGACAGACAGACGTGGCATAGGACTTTGCTTTATAATATGTAATGATAAGGTCAGTAGTTAGAAGAAGAAAGTAAACTAATCAAATATGAAGTAATAGTGCGATCGGTTGTGTAACGCAGCGTGGGATTTAACGACCGAGGACGGATTCGCCGTCCGACGTGATCTGGGCTTTACCGAAGTGTGAATGTCTATGTCAGCAAGGTACGATACTGCGCGGTTCCCGTGTTGGCACAATAGTAATTCAGAATTCTAACAGTTAAACGCAAGTGAAACCACGACGCCCTAGATTATTATATTACTAGATTAGATTATTTGATAGCACTACTCTACCATAACATAATTTTACTAATAAGAATAAGAAAGTCAGATATAGTAACACGCATGGCTACTTTTATAAAGAATAAACATTATTTTATAATATAAATTAAAATAAACCATCCTTACTTAAAGTTTAATTTATTTTAGCGAAAGGCTAATTACAATTACATTTATTTACAAAATATCTAAATGAAGTTTTCTTGAACGTAGTTTTGGAATTATCGTTGTACTTGTCATGAGAAATATCTTGCAAGTGATTTTATGCAATAAATGTTTTGATTATGATTACGTTCTGAATTTTTGATGCAACAAAAGATTTTTAACTTTATTTTTGGCAACCAATCTTGTACATTATTACTGCCCTTGTTGAGTAGTTAATAATACAAGTTCTTCTTCCATTCCATTTTTGGCAACCAGTCTTCTAGTAGACTATTACTGCCATTATCAAGTAAGTATCGATATTACAAATTTCTTGATATAATTTCAAGCAGGTACCACCCGAAGCAACCGTGTCCGGTGAGTACCTGCACAAGTCGGAACGTCAGGGAGTCCCACTCCCTGGCACCACACCCTGGCAGTCCACTCCCGCAGGACCGGGCGGACGGCGTCCACTGTGAACCGCCCGAACCGCTCGTCCGCCAGGTCCTGCTGCCACCTTTCGACGGCGTCCCCCCTGAGACGCCGTCTCTCCGCCTCTTGATAGCACTACTCTACCATAACATAATTTTACTAATAAGAAAAAGAAAGATATAGTAACACGCATGGCTACTTTTATAAAGAATAAACATTATTTTATAAGATAATTTAAAATAAACCATCCTTACTTAAAGTTTAATTTATTTTAGCGAAAGGCTAATTACAATTACATTTATTTACAAAATATCTAAATGAAGTTTTCTTGAACGTAGTTTTGGAATTATCGTTGTACTTGTCATGAGAAATATCTTGCAAGTGATTTTATGCAATAAATGTTTTGATTATGATTACGTTCTGAATTTTTGATGCAACAAAAGATTTTTAACTTTATTTTTGGCAACCAATCTTGTACATTATTACTGCCCTTGTTGAGTAGTTAATAATACAAGTTCTTCTTCCATTCCATTTTTGGCAACCAGTCTTCTAGTAGACTATTACTGCCATTATCAAGTAAGTATCGATATTACAAATTTCTTGATATAATTTCAATGAACTAACAAGATGGTCATGGCCATGGCATGGATGGATGGCCATCTTGTTAGAACTTTCAATGGAGTTTTTGTGGCATCTCAGAATTCATGGTCCGTGGTATTATTTTCCATTCACTTCACTTATGCACAATAAACAAAATATATTCAATAAAAAATCACCAACTTTACACAATATAGAGTCAAGTAACACAAGATTATTAATAAAATATAAAATCCACTACATGACAGACCAAGATCCCGCCAAAAACTGTAACAAAAGTTTACAGCCAAGATTTATATTATAAGTATTCATCCCTCTTTCAAGCGCAAATATATGATGTCACTGAAGAGTTAATACTCATATTTGTTATATACTTATTATATGCAATCGAAAACGCCTCTAACGATTAACAATTACTTAAAGTTTAATTTATTTTAGCGAAAGGTTAATTAGAATTACATTTAACAACACATTTAAAAACATTTAAAATATCTAAATGAAGTTTTCTTGAACATAGTTTTGGAATTATCATTGTACTTGTCATGAAAAGTATGTTGCAAGTGATTTTATGCAATAAATGTTTCGATTATGATTACGTTCTGAATTTTTGATGTAACAAAAGATTATATCCAAGATTTATATTATAAGTATCCATCTTTTTTTGTTTTTGCTTTCCGAACTGACTACGCTAGTGACCTAGCAAGGTCTTAACAGCTTCATCGGACTACAGTACCCATCCTCCTTTCAAGCGCAAATCTATGATGTCACTGAAGAGTACTACTGAAGAATATTTATTATATGCAATCGAAAACGGCTCTAACAATTAACATGATATCTTATATTAAAAGAGTATTCTACTTTCCCAATTTATCAAGATAAGTGTCATCCCTGAGTTTTTTTTGCTCAATTTTACGCAAACACTTCATTATTTATTTTAATAATTAAAGTCAACTACATGAAGCCGTACAGTTTCTTACAATTTGTCATAAATCAGAAGAGAAAATTTTTTTATTTCGTAATATATAAAAAACATTTTTCACGGTAACAAATTTGCACTTGGGCTATAAACTATGTTTGTTGAAAGTGACAACCCTATATAAAAGCGGACAAGTGTTGTAAGCAAAATAGGAAGATACCGCTAGATAACATCAATAACAGTTATACCGATGACAAAGTTGTTAAGGAATTCGTAGATTTCTTTTTATATATTTTTAAAACGGCCATAATAATCGTTGGCTTCTCTCTATTCACGAAAATGGCCGACAGTGATTATTACCGTTTAACTGTTTTGATAATAAAGATTTGGTAAAATTGATTATTCATGTATTCTATATGGGCAAGTAAAATAACAGTCATGACCAATGAGAGACAAGGTCAAGGGTAGAAAATCGGTTAATTTTTCAAATCGTCACCTTTCGTGTACGTCAATTACCGTATGTTGGTTTACGTTTCGTTCACAAACATTTTATTTTATCATTTAAATGAAGATATTTGTTCGCTATACCGATATTTACTGGTTTATTCTCTATTTCTTATATTATTATCGTTTATTAAACTCCCGATTGATGTGTCCTCGTTGTTGAAATGATATTTTCGTGAACTAAATCTCGTCGAGACAGGTCGGTTCGTTCTTGAAATAAACCGGCTCATCTCGCTTAGCAAGTAATAACTTAATCGGTTAAATTCTGAATGAATTCTCTTCTGAAATGAAAATTGTTGCACAGGTAGATTCATATATACTGTCTTATTTAATCGAATCCAGAAGACTGAAATCTTTGTCAAATTATATGAAAAAAGAATAACGGACGCTATTAGCAGAGTTCAAAAACACGCTAATTGAGTGTTTTCATAATACCTCGAAACAATGTGAGCCCATCTACCAATACAATCTCGACATATTGAGGTCATTTAACACTTTCAAAGAACCATATCATTCCATCGCGGGCTGTGGGTGTCTAAATACCAGTTGCCTTCTGACGTCATTAATCAGAAATACATAATAAGTTATTCATATATTCAATACAGATCTGTCATTTATTACAGGATTATTCGAAACGGTCAATACCTTATTTTTAAAATGTTTAAAATTGGCCACGGAACTGGTGCATCAGATATAACCATCATATGACTGCATGGCTGTATAGTTCTTAAGCAAATCTACATGGACGAACTATACACGGAAAAAGGCCCATTCTTTAATTATATATGTTTTTAAATATTTTATAAGTTTTAGCACACACACTCATCTGATGTTAAATCATGACGTGGTCTGAGATGGTAAGCACACTGAACCTAAAGGGGGCTGGCTCGAATTCCAGCTGCCAGAACACATCAACAGGTGCTTGGATAGATTTACAACTTGAGGTTGGTATCGCCGGGGTCAGAAAGAGCCCACCACCATGCTATAGTTTGAACACAACGTTTTGTTTCACTGGAATCTCCGACTCAGTTACAAGGAGTCGGACCTACGTCTATTGAGCCTGTCTCTAAACACGCTATCTACTAAACCATTATATCTCTAAGAATAAATTTCGACTTACAAAATAGGTATTACGTGAAATTGGGTTTCACTCTCCTCCTCTACAAGATAAGGGCATGTAGATATTTTTTAACCCTCTGCACCTAATCCCACTGGACTCTTACATAAATAATTTATTGTCCCAAAAGTTATTTTTCGTGACAATACCAATATACGTGTAGTGGTTTCAATGGACCAAAAAGGTCATACGACCTTAGTATATCATTTTTGGTTTATTTTACGATATGATATAATGTATGTAGAAACTATTCAACAGTTTACTTTCAAAGAAATGTTATTCTCGACCTTTTTCGCATACCATTAGTATATCGAGGTTTAACGTAGAAGCCTTTCTCTTATACTAAGAATAGCGATGATACTCATTATGTGAAGTGATTGCATATTAATGAATGAAATACTTTTCGTAAGTGAGCCTTTGTTAAGAATATTCACAATTGTCATAGATATTCCACCAATAGCTCTCATTTTTCTATCTAAAGTGTATTGAAGGAGTTTAAAAGCATTATTCTTATGATAGCTTGGTAAAAGGTTACCTTACATACCTTATATTACAATCATACATCAACAGTTAGTATTCTTTGGTAGTCGAATTATACACCTCTTATGTAGACAAAGTCGTAAGTATTAGCTAGTTAGTACTTATAGTATTAAATTTAGTTTTTTTATATATTTACTAGTGGTCGTCCATATCTATTTTATTATAGTTTTAATTCATATGTTTTATAAAAAAAATACTTATATAATTTTCTGCAGAGAGTTTAGAAGTAATCAAGGTTAGCATTAAAGTTTAAACGTTATTAAGAATTGTATCTGATATTTTTTGGCACCCAAGTGGTGGTATTTAGAATAAGAAAATAAAAAACACTGTATCCCTACCTAAACACAAACCTGTAGGCTATGAAGGACGTTTCAAATATGCTGCGTCAAAGATGTGGAATAATATACCTCCTCCATTACAAACAATAAACAAATTTATATTTAAGAAATTAATTAAATAACAAACATTTGCCCGCTTATAATTCTATTTATATCAATAGATTTGACGCATTCACATTATCACAACTTTATATTGTAACGTTTGTCTCTTTTTTCTCTTATTACTTTACTTTATTTTTGATTAATTAGTTATACGCATGGCAATGTATATATATGTCTTTTAAGTTTATGACCACGACTTAGGCGCAAAAAAGGAGTGCTTGTTTGTATTTTAGCCGGAAACTTGAGGCCTGGCTGAAAATCAGCGCCGTTTTCAAAACGTCAATACACTGAAGTCATGCCTCATTGTCATAGTTGTACTTTTTTATGTTTAAAAGCTTTTTATACCAGGTGTATTTATGATAATTAATATCTTTCTCTCTATTTTCTAGTAGAATATTACTGCCATTGTAGAGTAGATCGTTAAATACTCGACAATATCATTATATTACAAATTTCTTGGCATCATTTCAATGGACTAACATAATGGTGGTCGTCTTGTTTAAACTTTCCACGGAGTTTTTATGGTAATTCGGAATCCATGCCTCGTGGTCTAAGGTCTTATTTCCCATCCACGTCACTTGTGCACGATAGCCAAACTATATTACGTAAGATATCACCAATATTACAGAATATAGAATCAATAACATGACATTCCAAAATTCCCATATTAACTCCTATTTGATAATGACTGCTTCATTGTAAATTCGGTATGTTTTAAACAGCAAAATTGTAATAAATACGTTGCCTCGACGACCCGAGTGAATGGCCGAAGGTCGACCGCTATGACGTTTTCCTCCATGCGAGCCTGTTATCGAGTATGACCCTTAGCAAGTGTTATTGTACGTCATGTTTATTTTATATATTAAATTAAATATGCAGTCCACTAACGACCGTCCACAATTTCATATATTTGTATTTTTTTTTATTAATCTTCCTGTAACAAATTATAACTACGCGGAGATAGTTCTAGATAGGATTTTTTTATACTTATTTAATAATCGTCATTATATGTTGACGAACGTAAACAATATTTATTTTAATCAAAATTGAATATATATAATACTCTTTTAAGGAGATTAATTTGGGAACTATAAATCATTGGCTAGAATTTGTAAAACACAAGTATGATTTTAGTACTAAAAATAATCAGTAATTAAAACGATACCATGTTTAATTAAGAAAAGTTGTTAGGGTAATAGTGCTTGTTTCAATAAAATCGTTCCACTCTATCAAAGGTTATTGTAATTTGTATGACGGCTCGAGGTAAGTACGAGAAAAGAGGAGTAATCTATACTAATACCATAAAGCTTTTGTTTATTTGTTTGGTTGAACGCGCTAATCTCAGGAGCAACTGGTCCGATTTGAAAAAATCTTTCAGTGTTAGATAGCTTATTTATCGAGGAAGACTATAGGCTATATATCATCACGCTAAGACCAATAGGAGCTGAGAACCAGTGAAGAATATTTCAAAATCGTTTTTTCCCTTTTGAGAGCTTCCGCTGCGTGTTAGCGTTAGCCCAAAGTAACTATTCCACGCGAACGAAGTCGCGGGCAGAAGCTAGTATTCTAATAAGAACATATAACAAAATATTTTCCCGAGTTTCTTGCCGGCTCTTCTCGATGACTATCTTTTCAAAATCTGTTGCAATGTTATTTCATTAATGAACGCCTTCTCGTGAACGAAAGTGAATAGTGTTTTTGATTTAAATTTGATTTGATATTGATCACAATCTAAAAAGTATTTTACTTCCATGAAGTTACTTTATCTCCGAGAGCTATTTATTTATCATTTAAGTATATTTCATTCGATGAGCAGTTGCTAATATTTATTGTAAAGGAATAAAGTTCATGAGTTTCGAGGTAGATTTAATCTTTGGATCTATTGCACCAATTTTTACCATTCGCTACGTTATCCTTGAATATTATATGCTATATTTAATTCACTTTAGTTTTCAATTCTATTTAATAAAATAAAACGTATATTATTTTGTATGTAACGACTACAAAATCACTTTTTCAAAGAAAGAAAGAAAGAAACAAACAAACAAAACAAAAAATCAACAGCAGTTTTTAGTATTATATAAAATCGATTTGTATTAAAAATATTGTTAGATTGCTTATTGCTTCGGTCTAGAGAATTTTGTAATAAATATACTTTGGACGATATCATCATCTTACCCTTATTCCACCTAAGTAGGGTCGGCACAACATGTTTTCCTTTTCCATGCTCGCCTATCAGATGTCATCTCAGTCATCACAACTTTTACACACATATACTTTGGACGATATCATCATTTTACCCTTATCCCACCTAAGTAGGGTCGGCACAACATGTTTTCCTTTCCCATGCTCGCCTATCAGATGTCATCTCAGTCATCACAACTTTTACACACATATCATTTTTCACACAATCCATCCATTCTTTTTTCAGTCTTCCTCTACACTTATATTCATCGACCGTCATACTCAAAGCTTTTCTAGTTGCATGGTCTTCATCTCTCCTCATAACATGCCCATACCATGCTAACCTATTACTCCTTAACTTCTCTGTTACTGGTGCTATTTTCAAACTTCCTCTGATATATTCATTCCTAATCTTATCCATTCTAGTTACACCACACATC
>MU159095.1:251047-277213 GCA_015888305.1 Antheraea pernyi | reverse complement strand
AATAAATACCTCTAAACGATGTTTAAGAAATACAAGCAAATTGGCCCTAAGTAGACCAAGGACAACTCGATATGGCATACAAAACATAAAATTCGAGGGAGCTAAATTATTCAATGAATTACCAATCGAAATACGGGAAATTGAATCCTTAAATATATTTAAAGTAAAGCTAAAGCTATTTCTAAAAAGTAAATTTTTTGATGTATAATTATTACACTTTTTTAACTGTATTTTTTTTATCTGTATTTTACTCTCTTCATCTCTTCAGTACATGTTTTGTCTTCTCTTTCGTCAGTATTTTAGCATAAGAAATATTTTATAACAATTTTGTATCTTTTCTAACACTGGATGATTAGCTTAACAATTATTAATGTTTTTTAAGTATCTATAAGTGAACTATGTTCTTTGAGAAATAAATTCTTTAAACCGATATATTTATTAAAATTATCAGACAACAAGCGTCCACAGAACAAAAACAAGTTATATACTAATACATAACTAGGTAGTAAATTTAACAATAAAATTAAAATTAAGTAACCATATTTATATGTGTTTTTATACAAAGTTATATGATCTAGGATTCAAATATAACATACAGAATCTCACATCCTTATCTTCACGAAAATATGCTAACTTGTATTCATGATCGTTTATATCACCAGTAGACGAGGAAAAAGAAAAAAAGCCGAGATTTTAGAATATATGTAGCAACTCACATGAAGTTTTGGGTTTATAGTAGAAAATATAAGAATTAACAGTAATGTACAACACATGGAACTATAAGTAAAATTGAAGATGATACAGAACTAAATAGTTTGTTAAGTACAGAAGATTTATATCTATACATCTTTATATATAAATTTCTTCTGTGCGTGTGTATGTCACTGAACTCCTCCTAAACGGCTGGACCGATTTTAATAAAACTTTGTGTGCATGTTCCAGTGAATCCGATAATGGTTTAGATTCACAATTGGACCCGGTGGGTGGCGTTGCGGTTGACTTTTAGGATGTTTTTTATTATCAAGGTAGGACAACGTCCGCCAGACCCGCTATTATACCTATCTATCTATACTAATATATAAAGCTGAAGAGTTTATTTGTTTGGTTGAACGCG
Organism: Antheraea pernyi; assembly: GCA_015888305.1. NCBI lineage: Eukaryota > Metazoa > Arthropoda > Insecta > Lepidoptera > Saturniidae > Antheraea > Antheraea pernyi. Next base: position 276,099 of record MU159095.1, on the reverse strand, counting down.
ATGATCTCAGGAACTACCAGTCCGATTTGAGAAATTCTTCGGTTTTAAATAGCTCATTTATCGAGGAAGGCTATATATCATCACGCTAAGACCAATAGAAGCTGAGCACCAGTGAAGAATGTTTCAAAAAAATCTTTTTTCCGTTCTGAAAGCTTCCGCTGCGTGTTAGCGTTAACTTAAAGTGAATATTGCACTGCGGATGAAGTCGCGGTCAAAAAACTATTAAGAAATATTTGTTGAATTTTGTGAACATATAGAAATATTTTATGTGCTCATCGTTACTTCTCTGAATAACTAAAGGGATAATTGAAGGACCATTGTTTGGTTTCATTGAATGACATTTGTTATATACGAGTATGTGGACTGCTAATATTACATAGTATGTACCTACGTACATATTGAAATTAGTGTTTCGTCTTCTTATAAGTTTGAGATTGTATTATATGTAAACAGCTGTGAGGGGATGGGAATACTCAATAGAAGCAGCAGGTGTCATGACGCTTGACTCACTGACCTATTTTATTTATTAGCTTTGAGAATGAAGAGCGACTTTTAGCAATGTACGCGATACAATTTTTGCAGTAGTTCTCATAATATAATGTAATTATATCTATACATATAATAACGTTATACATTTCACGTATCTATCCTTTTCGGATTTTATTGTAAAACAATTTGCAACTGACTAAGTAATTAAATACATATCAATCATTTTTTTAATGTCAGTGTATCTGTTTGTTTGTACGTACACGCAACACTGCTAAAGTATAATGTCTATGATAAAACCGCACCAAGAAAATCGTAAAACATATCCTCGGATAATATTTAGGCTTTGTTTCTTTAAAATAGGTTCACTCTATCAAAAGATATTATTATCTGAATAACGACGCGAGTCGAGTACAAGAGAAAGAAAGAATGCATCTCTGTCTCATTCAAGAACCTGGGTATTTTGTAGTACATTTCATATCTTCTATCTATTATTCTATATATAAATAGAATGATATAATTCTATTGTTGTACGCGTTTCAAGCAAAAATTAAAGAATAGAGATGGATCAAATTTTGTTCCTTTTATATTTTACTCACTTGTTCTTATCTAAAAATATATCACGATATCTTAATTTAATATACATTTACTTAAGATTTAAGAAACTAGAAATTTTATGAAGCACTATGTGTTTACCAATGAAGTGGAGCAAGCGGTGTGATTCGCATGCGCAGGAGCAATGAAGTAAATGGATAAAATTATTTACAAATAAATTTTGTAAGCAGTATTTTTACGTCCAATTTTCTCATGTTTTTCCTCTGTACATAAAGTATATTGGTTAGCTAATAAACGACGCAGACAAAGTCGCGAGTATCGACTAGTTTATAACATATATAATAATCGTAAGATAAAACTGGAAATTACGATTAGACAAATATAAGGTTGCATAACCCCTAGTTCACATTAAGTGATGGTATCGGAAAAATGAACCTGAAAATCGTTTAGCAACGCTCAGAAGGTCCGTTGAGAAAAACTAGTGGTTTCTTAAATAAAGGTTTTAAATTATTATGCAAACAGCAATATGTCTCGTGTTACACAATCTGGGAGCAATAGCCTTATTAAAAAACTTGCGGATGTTTGCACCTTCGTAAAGAGTTTTGTTAAGAAGAGCGAAACTAATAGATCGCGTGTAAACTTCGGCGTTCTTTGTTATCTGAATTGGTTACTTTTTCTTCCTATTGGCCCCGATGTAATCTTTAATATAACTAAGGAGACACAGGCGGACGCAAAAGGCGAGTTTGTTTTAGATTATCTATACATATATATTAGTAGAAAATAAATAGTAACTTTTTAATGCAAATGTCGGAACATAAACGTGTACTCATATTCCATAATTACTCGAATTTTTAACGTATCCATGATGACAAAAAAGATTGAAATGCGATGAAAATGTAACACTAATCAAGAAACAAATGACTACTTTTGGAAAAGAATTCCATGTTTTTAAAATAAAATTAATTTGAAATTAGAATTCTTAGCCAAACAAAAAAAGATTTTGTTTTGAAATGGCCAGTACTGAAGAACGGCAATTTCATAGGTAAAGACCTATTATATAGATATTTAAAAGAAATCGACTACTTTAAGACTATAAAACTACTATAAAAGCATTGGACAATAAATATAGAGCGTGGAGTTAATACCACCTTTATATATATCTAAAATAAGTATCGACAACATTGCTTCACTGTAATTTGCGATTTTTTTCGCACCGCAAGAAATATACATAATTTTATAAAAACTTCTCCTTTTAAACCTACCAACATTTATCTCTGCATCACCTAATTCAAATTTCAAATTCATTAAGGGGATATTCTAGTCTCGAGGCCCAAATTTTAGGTGATTTTTGAAGTGCCGTAAAAAAAGGCAATATTTTTACTATCCATTTTTTATGAGTTATTTATTTAACATTACAAGAATTCAGAAAAAAAATAGAAAGTAAAAAAGTTGAAATTTCAAAAAATTTGCAGCTGATGAAGCAAAAAATTGGCACGCGATCATGCCCCCGATTCCAATCTGCAATGCAATCTAAAAAAAAGATTTTTAGTCTAGAGCAATGGTCCCCAAACTTTTTCGTCTCGTGGACCCCTTTCCAATTTCTATTGCACTAGGTTGACCACTTATCTTTTGAATATTAAATTTTTACAGATTCATCAAATTCAAATCTGTTTTTGGTAGGTTGTTCTTTGTTCTTGACTTGTTGCAAATTGATCTTACCTTGACTTTGGTAGGTTTTACTAAGTGAAAAACTTAAAAAACATATATTACATTTTCTATATTATAGAAGTTTTCACTTTAAAAAAATCTATTTAGTCATTTGCTAATACAACTATCACCCTGGAAGTCGAACTCTTTTAGTATATATGTTAGTGTAATGAGATTTTATAGTTCGCTTATAATAATATAGTAAGGAAATTTTTATAGTTATTCGATTCCAGTATATTAAATCCGTGTAATGATATTTTGAATGATAAAATTGTTAAATACAGGCCTTATTTTGTCACTATTTTTTTGGGGCACGCTAAAAATCGAAAATTATAAATCGATAATTGTTTTACGACCTCTATCTACTACAGAGAAACCACTGTGTGACGCGGTAACTCTTCAAAAAATGTAGGTCAGTTTTTGTATTTGAATAAATGACATAAAAAAATCCAAAATGATTTTTTTCAGTTCTTATGGCAATTTTTCGTTATTTGTAAAATTCCTTTCAAGTGCACTACGTGCCCCCTCGTCCCCCACAAAAAAGCTCTGTTTATATTGTATATATTATGGTTAGCTCGAACAACCTACTACTTTTTTGGGAGCACGCCAATTATCGAAAATTATAAGTCGATATTTTTTTACGACCTCTATCTACTACAGAGAAACCACTGTGCGACGTGGTAACTCTTCAAAAAAGATAGGTCAGTTTTTGTATTTGAATAAATTACATATAAAAAATCCAAAATTAATGTTTTCAGCTATTATGCCAATTTTTCGTTACTTGTAAAATTCCATTCAAGGCATAATATATACAATATAAACAGAGCTTTTTTGTGGGGGACGAGGGGGCACGTAGTGCCCTTGAATGGAATTTTACAAGTAACGAAAAATTGGCATAATAGCTGAAAACATTAATTTCACAAAAAAGCTCTGTTTATATTGTATATATTATGGTTAGCTCGAACAACCTTTACCCCAACGCGTCGCCAAATGAGATATTATCTTTTGCCGTCCAAGTTGCCGCCATGTCAAGTTAAACCGGATACTAACGTATAAACTGATCTCTACACAATTTACCTTAGCATTCAGTTTGTGACGTCACCTCATTTATTTCTACTAATATCAATATATACTATATATTTTTGAAACATGTTACTGATGTGTGTTTAGAAGGATGAGTTACACTGTAGATAGAGCAATTGCTGTAGACCTTCAAAACGTCACAGGCGTAATGATACGATACTTTTCTCGTAATGTAACTTTCACTCACTAAATAACATTTATTCAGTTTTAATTCGATTTGTCGATATTCATTGAATGCTTACGTCATTTATACATATTTAAAGTTATATATACTTCAAAACTAATCCGTTATTATTTGTCATATATAAATCTATATAGTTTTGAATACACGTTACGAAGCTAAATTGGCTTTCGCAACAAAATTATATATTTCGATATGAAATGTAACTAGGCTAACTGTTAAAAGTAAAACGGAAACCTATAATGTGGGAACTTTGATAGATATTATATAGTAAAATATTTCGCGACTGTCCATTGTATTACTCACCTTGTGTCAGAGCTGGCGCAAGAAAAACGCTCCAAATAACAACACAAAACAACATTCTCGCTATAGTCTCGTTACTTATAATAACAAAAACAGAATCACTTGTCCATGACTTCACTCACCATAGACACAAAAATTATAATACGAAAATGGATTCCGCGCGAAAGTAAAAGTTTGACATTTGACACGCGTGTAAGCTCAATCGTGGAGCGCCTAGAACAACTTACCGGAGGTGCGCTTGCGACTAGACTGCGGCGGTTAACACGCCGCGCAAGCCTGTGCCCCCACTTCGCATCGTCCGCCTTTCACCGTTACAATTCGTAACCCGAAAGACTCTTGAGCAAGGCTGTATGACGATTGACATTCAACAAAAACAACACAACCATACGGAAACGGCGCGCGGCGCTTGTTGACACGACTGTGGTCCTGGTGGTATTAAATTCACTGTCTATTTTAGGCCTGGGTGTGTATTGACATTTGAAAATGTTCCTCATCATTACTTTGATTAAATTAAATGGTACAAATCGAAATAATAATCACTTTTCGAAAGATGTAATCGAGGTCGACGATTGTGGTTTTCCGTCTTTTCACATTTCTGTAAATATTATATTATAGAGGTTATGATTGTTTTACCAAACGATATTTAATATGTCATAGAGTACTTTCTAGAACTTATATATTACCATATTCTAGAGTCAAATCTCTTACAACTTAAGTACAGTCTTGTTTCAAAGCTTATCGAGAGACCCTTCGACCACTCTTTAACATCACATCAGACTAGGGTTGTCAACTTTCTTAAATAAATATAAAGTATCATATCTTTGGAAAGGAAAGAAAACAAGAAGTATTTTTCAAATTTATGTATTTCTTTCTTCAAAAACATTAAGCGCATGCTAATTTCGTCTCATTATTTCAGAATATAAATTGTCCATAACAATATTTAATCTGTTTTGTAATTTTGCCTTTGTTATTAACATTTCAAATTATTTAAATTCAAGTATATTTTTTTAAAGATATGTAAGGAAGTAATGATAGTAAATTAACTTCTCACTATAACTTTTCAATTCTGTTTAATCCTATTTTTTATTCACAATCCAGCTACTTACTAGTTTTTTTTTTCATGTTGTTATTCGTCTTTTAAACTATTCACAATAGTAATGTAGTTATAGCAGAAGTGCTGCTAAATAGCAATGCAGTTTTTCACATTACTCATCACTATATATAATTTTTATGCAAAAGTATAAAGAATGTTTATTAAAATTAAATTAAAATTAACGTAGAACACGTTACTATAAATATGTTTGGCAACCCTACATGAGACTCATAGACTACACCGCGATAAAAAGTGTTACAGTGATTGTCAATCTTTTTGGCCGCTTGGAATATAGCCGCATGTTCGGGATTAAATATGAATTTTGCGCAGGTGTATTCAGAGCGGCCAAATATTTTCGCGGACTGTACATAGTTTCACTTCGTAATTACTAACACGTAAGTTGACAGTTCTTACTCTTACACCATTTCAAATAGAGCCGGCTCAACGTATTTTCTTTCTTCTTATCTGCAGACTCTCGGTCCGCACCATTTTTTTGCTATAGTTTTATTTAATATGTAAGTTAAAAATCGTATTTGTGAGCATCTATTGGGTAGTTTTTTTTTTTAAATATATATATATATTTATTTAGCTGTTTTAGACGTATTTATGACGGTTTCATTTCGGTCCCCTATCGCCATCTTTAAGTTACCGCTTAGTGTTTATCATGACAATATAGCATATTTTGAGCTGGACACCATTTCATAAAGCTCCGATATGCACATTTTTATCCACTCTTATATACTAGTATATTATGTAATGTGTTATGAATAAAATATTTCTTTCTTTTTTTCTTCCATATTATGTTATACTTCACTAATTTACAGCCGATGATCATGACATATCCAGTAATAAACAAAAGCATACAACTTAATTAGATAGAGCCGTGGTCAACCGAGCATAGTTCCTCGAGGCTACCTCAGGGTTCGCAGGACGATAGGCATTCATCAACTCCAACAAGGACGACTGTTCTCCATTTAAAGTGTAAGTAATTTCATAATTGGAGTATAAGCGGTTTCATAATTCTATGATTTAAAACATACATACCATGAAGACTTTGTTGTAACTTTGTTTTTTTTTTTATTAGGTGCTAAATATTTTTATTTATAATAATATTTTAATGTTCCAAGTCAATGTGTACATAATTAACAGTAATATTGGTATCTACACTGGTTACAAACAGTATCGAGGATATCACAATTTCATATAATGAGAACTAAAACAAACAGTGACTTAAACGTATGGAATAAATAAAAACTTAATTTGAATTAACTAAATATGTGAGATTATTGTGTAACACGGTATTCCGAATGAGACAAGAGTCATTTTATGATAGTTATGAGTGAATTGTGTGAATGAATTGTTTACATAAAAGTGTATGATTTGAACTACCGAATTTATAATTACTAGTGGGCGCCCAATGGTCGACATTCGACCTTAGTTCATTGATTTTTTAAAGTTTGAATTTTATTAGGGTTAATATCATTGTTGAATGTAGATTGAAAAAGGGTAATTGGAACGTAAGAGTAAAATAATACATACAGTCGAGCATAGCAACCTCCTTCACAACCTTTTTTGAAGTCCTTTATTGACAGATGTCAAAATGTCTTTTTTATTTACATGTGTGTATATGGTGGGTAAAATTGAAGCAGTAGTGTGAGTAATGCATATTTTAATTAATTTAATGTACTTCTAATGCATTTTATATAAAATAAATAACTTTCTGCACTTCTCCTCCATATAAACTTTAACTATGCCAAGTTTCACGTTCATCCGTTCACGCATTTCTCTCAAAAATACAAAGTTTGGGCTTCACGTATTAATATATAGATAATTTAAATTGTGGTAATAATATTTTTTCTGTATTTGTGTAATTTTGTGAAAGTAACCATTTGAAAGATGTCTAGATAACTTAGTGATTATTATATCAGTTTTTAATTACTTTATTATAACACTGTTTGTTTTTTTTTATAGCAATTAGAACTTGTATTAACCTTTTTATATACATATAAATAAACGTATGAATACAAAACTGTTTCTCGCCTCTTTTTGTTGTAGTTTTTTTTGTTTAATTACTAACTAGGTCTTTCCGCGAATTCGTCCGTGTGGAATAGTTACTTGGGCTAAAGCTAACACGCAGCGAAAGCTCTTAGAATAAAAAAATAAAAACATTTTGAATCATTCTTTATCGGTGCTCCGCACCTGTTGGTTTTAGCGTGATAATATAGCCTATAGCCTTCCTCAAAGGAGGTACCTGACACTGAAAGAATTTCTCAAATCTGAGCAGTAGTTCAACCAACCAAACAAACTAAGTCTCCAGCATTATAATATTAGTACATATGGCGACTTTTAGTGTTATACATAAAAAACTTGGCAGCAGTTAGTTTTCACTATGATTGACGAGTCGAAGCGCTATTCGTATACTTGAATAATATTTGTGAGAACCGGAGGCCTACATGTCCTCCCCTCCCCTCTCCTCTCCCCCTCCCAACTCTTCCCCCAAACACAGGTTGACAACGCACTTACGACTCCCCTGGTGTTGTTAGCGTCTATGGACGGTGGTGATCACTTAAAATCAGGTAACCCATATGCTCATTTGCCTCCTAGGACATCAAAAAAATTATTGGTGATCGGAAATCTTCGTGTTAATGTTAATGTTAATGATCAAATATTCATACAGACAATTTTTTTATTGTATATAATGTCTATTAAGAACGTTTCAACATAAATATCTGAGTATATTCTACAAAACCAATGAGAATATTCGAAGTTTCTGAGACGTTATTCAATGAACACTGAGCAACTTTTTTTACGATATTTAGAATGTCAAGGACAATAAGAAACTTTATCATTTAAATTATATACGATAAATGCTAATTAAATCATAAAGGAATCATGCACTACTGTTTTTCTGTACATAATGAATATACAGTTCCTTTCAAGCTCAATCACGTGAAAACTATTGGACGTATCAGAATACGGCATAGAAAACGTGACCATTCCATGTGGAATTGTTTTCAGATGATTCTAGATTACTTATTTTTTGGATGCAGTTAAATCTTTAACCAATTTTTGACGTGAAAAATGCAATAGTGGTAGGTCCGACCAATGACACGTCGCCACGGTATGTGTCGCCACGCTATATAATTTTTAATTGTTCTATTTAATGAATATAAATGTTTATTAAATAAATATATATTTCTTGAAAAAAATCTTAATGCTTATTTCGGATTATGCCATATTTATTTCCTGTCGTAAACTATCCTTTTCTGTACAAAATATACGGCAACGGCTCATAATAATAAAAATTATTATAAGTTAATTTAATGCACAACCAAGCGGGCAGATATCAGCTAGTGTTCAAATAAAATCATTGTATTTTTATTGTCTTATATATAGATTTCTCATTTTGCGCTATTATGCATTCACTAGCAAATATTTATTTTAGTATTAGCATAACCAGATTTTCTAGGTTTCGCTGTCATAGATTTTTTGATACCAAGGTGATTTAATTTATTACCTGCATCGAGGACTTTACATGTCTATAAAAAGTAATTTTAAATACTTTTTAAAAGTATAATAATTATAATGTATAGTTCATATTAATTGAGGTAAGGTACACTGGGATTTGTATAATTGAAGTCATCACTCAAAAGCTGACGCAACCTGACCTCCCCCTCCTGTGTCCCAAACCCTCCTCGTCCCTCCCCCGACCCTCATCTTTTCTTCCCCACCCCATCTCCTTCTCAACCTCTCCCCTACCCTCCCCAACCCTCTTAAAGGAAATGACAGTTAAATGACATTACTCTTTTGAAGTGTTCTATTCCTTTGGTGAGTAGGATAGCCCGAGCAGCCGAGAATGCATGTGATGATTATGTTACGGTGCTATCGTGACTACTGGTTTATGTGGACACGGAGCATTTGCATGGTCGTCCTGGATATCCCTTAAAACGGTTCACCTCTGGCCATCCGAAGGTTAGTAAGGCTACCGAACCCAGGTACCTAATGTCTGCTGTGGGAGCTAAGCCCTCATTAGTAGTCATTCCGGAGCAGAAGACTGTTATAAGACCCGCTACCACTATACGAGGTAGAATCAAGAACACTTCACAATTCTTTAAGCACTTGTATTTTTAATCTTCTGCGGTGTTGGTGGTATCAGGAAACTTTAACAAATACTCCTTAAATTGGCCTAGTTCTTAGTCTACCGACTTCACAAAGAGATGTTCATGTATCTTCTTTAAATTCTTACATCTAATACTTACTTCAAAAGTGAAAATATGGTAAATGGTATCGAACCATTAAATTTAAGGAGAAACTGTCCACTTGTTTATATTTTATTGTCAGTGGAATACGTGTAGAATGAGTTCCCTGCTGAGGTTTACCCAGAGGTTTGTTGTATAGGTTTCAAATATATACAAATACTAACAATGGTAAGAAATAAAATTATTAATACTAGGTTTATTTATTTGTTTATTCTTGAGGTAATCTTTCAATTTACTCTTCAACTTTTCATTTCCGATTTGATTATTTGTAAATATTTGTTAGTACTTATGGTAATGTTTTTCCGGTTTTTAATCATAACGGAAAGTAAAAAACTATGACAAATTTACGTATGACGCGTAGGTTTCTCTTACGTTGTTGTTGTTGTTCAGACTTTAGTGTGGTTTCAAAAATTATAAAGTTAATTTGTAAAGAAAAAATAGGTTGTCCTACTATGATTGATCAATATACAGATCAATGAAGTTTAAACCATCAGCATATTATATTTTATAATATTTAAGAGAATGTCAATATCAGAATAAAACGCCAGATTACTTAAAGTAATGAAATGTATACTAATATTATAAAGAGGTCAAGTTTGTGAGTTTGTGACGTTGTAAGGAGTAATCTGAGGAACTACTGAACCGATTTTGAAAATTCTTTTATCAATAGAAAGCCACGTTATTTGTAAGTGTCATAGGCTATATATCATCACGCTAAGACCACTAGGAGCGGAGCGACAATGAAAAATGTTTAAATATCGGGGTATTTTTTTATTTCAGATCTTCCGCTGCATGTTAGCCTAAAAAATAACTATTACACGCGTAAGAAGTCACGGGCAGAAGCTATTAACTAATTATATTATCTATACTAATATTATAAAGAGGTAAAGTTTGTGTTGTTGTAGGGGGTAATATCTGAGGAGTCGGAGAAAAAATGGTCGAACGAAAACGTTTCTTACGAACGATGAGAGATATATGGTTGAGTTCTAGAAAAAAGTTGTAGTTTGAATATGCCTATTACCGCCCAACGAAATGGGCACGAGTCGGCTAGTACTCTATATACCTATATGGAAAGTAGACATCCACCACAGTGGTTGACGTCGTTGTAGTGTCGTGTAGTGGGTAAAGTGGTGTAATTGAATGCATTTGGGAGGATTGAGTGCATTTAAGTTCAAACGATACTAGGTATAAACTATAAGTAACTTTAAGAGTATTAATTAAAACAATTTTTAATCACAACGAACGCACTCTATTTATTGTGAAACACTGTTACAATGTTTTAACATAATGATTAAAACGAAGTAAAAACTAGTTAGAATACAAAACTTCAAATAAGAACTACGGCGATGATAGATTTGTAAACGTATTAACTTAACATGCAAATAATTCGCAGTTATAGAGTATAGAATAATTATGCAATAAATCCCACAATGTCCCACAAGTCAAAACTTTAATCTTATCCATTCTAGTTCCACCTCACATCAATCTTAACATTCGTGTCTCTGCCACATGTAATCTTTTCTCATCCGTCTCTTTCATAGCCCAGCAATCACAATACACTTACAACCTACTCGATAACTATAAAAGAAATTAAATATCGAAACAAAGCTTATTGAATAATATAGCACAATTAATTTCCATAAATAATCACTTAAGTTATCTAGAGCTATGAATACATGATGAATTCGGCAGTATTTTTTATTATTATTCTATATTAGTAATAGACATAATATTGAACTAAAATCTACTACATAATTATAATATGTAAAACTATGATGTTGATATTTCATATACCGATATTTCGCATAGTATTACATATACAATATTTGAATATAAAAATATATTTAGTGGCATGCTGAAGATGTTTTTTCAGAGGTTTTTAATAGGCTGTTAAATAGTTATGACCTACGAAAACTTATTTAAGCTCTTATTTTATTGAATACTTTATAAAATTACATTACAATTTTAGAATATACTTTTAGTCTCTCCATTTTTCCTAACAATACTTTTAGGTTTTTACGAAAGTTTATTTATTTTAAAATTAATATACAATTTCAAGTTACTATACCGAGCAATAGTATATGAATACGAATATAGATTTTATTTAAAAAAAATTGTATATTATTACTTTTTTATATTCTATGATGTTAAATGCTACACTTTTCTATTTTCTTTATTGAAAAAGTCTGTTTGTCGTCTTGTATGGGACTCATGCAAAAACTACTACACGGATTTTAATAAAATTTGGTATGGTAGTAGTTTATACAACGTTATAACATATAGACATTAACATATATAACATAGAACATTGTATGATAAGATGTTTTACATATATAGCTCATTCGTATATATGGATATCTTACTTATAAGTAAACACAAAAGAAAAGACATTTATGCAAGAACGGACTTTCTCCAACTGGACGGATTTTCTCCAAATTTAATGTGATAATAGTTTATACACCGGTATAACATATACCATTTACGTACATATCACATTCGTATATAAATATATATCTTACTTATAAGAAAACACAAATGAGAAGAAATTTACGCATAAACTACGAGACGGATGGTTCGAGATCTGGCATGGTAATAGTTTATGCAACGGGATAAGATATAAGATATGTTTTACATATATATATATATCACATTCTTATATATGTATATCTTCTTACTTATAAAAAAATATAAAAGAGAAGATATTTACGCAAGAACTACTGGATGGATTGTACTAATGTCTTCTTCATGAACGCGAACCTTCATTTCTTGAGATTCGGAGTTCGAGTTCACTTTATCCTCATCGGTATGCCTCCGGAGATATTTCTGGCTAAAATGACAGGATGGTTGGACGCAAGCGCGTCTGTAGGTTCGGTTAAAAACAATATAGTATAGTATTTGAAAACACAGAACGTGAAAGACTAAGCCAGAGGGAGTAGTAAAGAATTTGGACATCAATTTGTGTGTATATATTAATAATGATGATATACGGCATCCAGGTCAGAACATATAATAAATATACGGCTAAGTTTAAGTAAATTAAATTGAAGTCTCCATTTTGACGATTATCACGTTGATCTTGAGAAAGGGTTCGTTCAGGCGTCTTATTTGAATAGACGCAGTTGCAAGAGTGATAATGACGGATGGTAGAGTATGAAACAATATAAAGGTTGTCCGCTTGTAGAAGGTGTTATCGTACTGATAAACTCGGCAGTAAATATAATCGAGGTTCAGAAAGATGCCCACGCCTGACAACAGATTGCCTAGCATGACGACAATCATAGCCATGCATGCAATGCTAAAACCTACAAATGTGTCGTATCTGGTCTGATGGCAGCAAAGCTGGAGGTGACTTTCGCCAATCTATAACAAAAGAAATAACTGAAATTAAACAATGGTAACTTTTTTCGAGTATTAGATTACTAGAAATCTTCCACATTCCGAGCCTTATTGATTGTTTAGCATTTAAAAATAATCATTTGACCATATTTATTGAGGTGATAGCCATGGGTGTAATATTTAAAAAATATAATATAGATACGTATTATATTAGTGTTGAACCACAATCTTGTTAATGGTAAATCACGATTTGGTCTAAGGTGGTAAACACGTTGAATCTAGAGTGTGACTGGCTGCCGGAACATACCACCGGTAATTGGTGACAGATTTCTAAATTTGAAGCTTGTAGGTAGCAGGCACCGGCTCAGAAAAAGCCCTACCACCAAGCTATGGTTTCATCAATTCATTCATTTCATTCATCATCAATTTGTTATCATATTTCAACAAAATTGGTTGTTTGTAAAGTCGGTTTACGGACGATAATGTTACGTGACAACATTATAAGAACACATTGATGAAAAAATGACATACTTTTATGAATCGAATTATTATCTTATATATAAAATTCTCGTGTCACAATGTTAGTAACCGTACTCCTCTGAAACGGTTAGACAGATTTTTATGAAATTTTATATGCATATTCAGTAGGTCTGAGAATCGGCTACTATCTATATTTCATACCGTTATGTGATAAGGGTTGTCCACCCCTAACATAATTTTTTTATTTTTTGGACATTTTTTAAAAATTTTATTTTGTTAAAATGAGACATTAAAAAATACATACAACCCTAAATTTTCACACTTCTAACACCAACCCCTATTTTTTAATAGTTATTTTAGTAATTAATCGAGTTTCTTGCCGGTTCTTCTCGATGACTGGGCTGTTTTCCGAACCGGTAGTAGCTCTAAGCTCTAATCTAATCTGCGATCGGGTTTTAGGTTTTTTAAGATTATTTGCATTTAATATTAAAAATACAATTGAAACCGGTAATGACCGATTTAGTGCAGACGAAGTTGCACGGGTCAGCTAGTATTATATATAGATAAATGCCTCACCATCAGAACGCGTACGCCAATCGCGCCTCTCTATCGCTTGTCCCGCGCTCTCGCTTGCACGTTCGGTTCAGACGGAACGTGACAATGAGTTATATTTTTTCGTTCGTGCAGCCGGCGTTCATCAATGTATATGATGCTATGACGTCAAAAACTGTAACTAAATGTTTTAGTCACGAGGAAGAAGAAGCTGTAGCAGTAAGTGGACATACTCGACAGACAAGTAAAATATCCAATGAATAAAATGTCGTTGTGATGGTCGACGGAAAAATGATGCCTACTGTTATGAGAACATCCGCGAAGGCGAGCAAAGGTTGGAAAACATATTCTGAAACAAAAAATATTATGACTATATATATGTTGTATTGAAACTATATACATAGTCGTGGTTTTAATGAGTGTGTAAAAAATGTCCAATCTCATATTTCACAATTCAATCAACCTGATGTCAAATTGCATTAAAATTTGTCCAACCGTTCAAGCCTGATACAAATAAATAGTTTTTCATATTTAAAAGATCATTTTATGTATTTGCTTACTTTGAATAATATATTGTAAGTGTAACGCCGGGCGGACCGTGGGGGCGGCTCAACAAGGTTGATTAGCTTGAACGATCCCTTGCCGCCCGGTTCGTCGGTACACCGTGGGGTTTTAGTCCGTGAGACTCGGACATAACCCACCCTCTCCCCCGGGAGGGTGGCGTATCCATAAGGGTTTTCCCCACGTTAAAAAAAAAAAGGGTCCCAGTATTCTGAAAGATCTGTAACAAGTGTAATTATAGAGTAAATAATTATAGATATGTAAAAAGTGTGTTTTAACTTTATAAATAAGCATAGTATAAGAATTAACATTAGATCCAAGCTATAATATTTTATATATCTATTTGCCTACTTGTTTTTTCTATACTTATTATATTATAATACATGATATAAAAATATCTTGGCAATTAATATTCGATTTTTATGTGATCCATGTTACCTACAGTTCGCGCCAAACTTTTTGACCGCTCTGAATATAGTCGCACAAATTATTATAACATCAAGAAAATTTTAAGAATGTATAGATACCAATTTTAGATTTCTTTAAATAATATTAGATGTGCCCGTTACTATGTCCACGTGTAATTTCATGTTACGCGCAAGCCCGAACTTACGCCTACATAGAGCGGAACGGAGCGGCCAAGAAGATGTCGAGGACTGTACTAGAACTCACCAATGAGTATTTTAATAGAATTATAATTAAACGGTATCGTATTATAATTATAATGACTTTTTATTCAACACTGCAATAAATATCATTTACTTTTTCGTAAAAATAACCAACATTCCCAACATGAAGTGGAATAACATCATTCAGAATATGAAATGGGCCATCATAATAGTCGTATTATATAATAATCTCGTAATCTCTATCTTATAATTTTATTTCAAGTAGAACAGCTAGAGATCATTTTAAACGATTTTCTTTATTTTTGCTTTTGGTACCCAATCTTCTAGATCTGATCGGAATGTATCGACAAAGCGGTTGCTCCCTTTTTTGAATATTCCATGGAGTCTTGTTGCATCTTAGAATTCATACTCCGTGGTATTACTCCTCATTCACTTCACTTATGCGCAATAATCGAACTATATTGCGTAAAACACCACCAATATTACAAAATATAGAGTGAAATCACACAAGACTATGAACAAAGTATAAAATCCACTACATGACAGACTATCCCGCCAAAAACTCTAAATTAATTTTAATATTTATTACTGGTAATTAGTACCATCATTAAAACCAATTATAGTAGCCACATTTCACTTACCTCGAGGCATTCTATTGAGAGTTTCATATTATTACCTGAAAAAACGTGTCCAATTTAGCTCGATTAAAACACATTATAGCAAACATATTAATAAATAAAGCCGTATTGAGTGTTATAAACGAAAATATTACTGTTTATAAATCTCTGTTATTATCATAAGAACATATAAAAGACCTTATTACAGTGGATTTTTCAAGCCATTAGTGTTTGTTACATAATAACTATCGTAAAAATAAAGGATCGATTCCAGGAGACAAGGTTCTTGAATGAATATTTTTAAAGAAAATTGAGAGCCGTCTGGAAACGCCTTGCAATTTAGATTGTAATATGCATAATGATGGTTTACAACAAGATATAAGATAATTATTATCATTATCATTTAGTTTTTTCATAAAATAACAAGTATATATTATAAAATATAAACAAATTACTAAACTAATTAATTAAAATAAGAAAATAAATGTAATACAATATTGACTTAAGATTATAACAACAATGGAATTATATATTTACCGATATCCAGTGCTTCAAATAAGGACTATCGTGCATGTCTACGAGTGATTTCAGTATTCTGTTGGGGCTGTCACGAAGTCTGTCTAGGATGGATGCTGCTCTCTTACGCATGATCGCATAAAGATCATCGGCCCGGAAAAATCGTCAAGAAATATGGCATAATCAAAATTACAAAGTTTTACAAATTGAAAATTTTTTCAAGAAAAGGACGACTGTTTATTCAATGAATAACTATACTCATTGAATATAAAAATTCAAAATCATATAGTATGGCGACGCATAGCGTGGCGACGCGTCACCACGCTAGCAGTCAGTGTGACTCGCTGCTATTGATGTATCACATCATGTATCATATATATAGAGCCCTCTACTATTTGCGTATCCCGTGAATGCTTAGTAATAGATATCGACTAGCTATAACTATACCAGGTGAAAGCTTAAGTACTTGCAGTATTCTAGCATGTGATACTTTATAGTCTCATTTAACATATAAAATAATAATATCAAAACAAATACTAATAAACAACCAAGAAAACCTAAGTTGATGTTTGTTCTAAGACTTTCAAAAGTATAAACACAATCTTAATAAACCCGGTATAATGACCGGTGCCAAAAGTTACAATAAGCACTTTGGGTATACAAACAACTTTCGATAATAAAACGGACAATAAACCTTTTACTTTGTTCCTGACTTTCCCACGTTCCCTTTCAAATGAAAGTGAAATCATCCGAACGTCATTGAAACTGTGCTTTAACATAGACGCGTAGAGGATTGTGTATAATTTTTGTATTTTTCTATATAATTAAGTCAAAGATTAAGCACTTATTTGTTTTATTGATTTAGAACGAGAATCGATTGCAGAGTATCTACCAGAACTATTGCTACTGTCTAAACATTCAGCCTTTATAAGCAGTACTACCTTTGTTGGGTAATATCTATCTTTGTACCAGTAAATGCGTAGGGTAAAGAAGCGACATCTCCTTTTGCGAAATACATAATTAGTTACCTTATAATACTCGTATAAAAATAATGTATTTGTATTCGATGCGTATTCGATTTTAATGTGCTATTCGATGCGTTCATTAGATTGAGTTGAAAATTTTGTACAGTCATTGTTGGCACTTACTTGAACAATTATAACATAGTACCTCCAACAAAGACGCGGTGACGCGCGAGTCACATAAATAGATCCCTCCATGGCTAAATATAAGTAGGATACTGTAACATTTTTGCTAAAAACGTCTCATAAGTATATGAATTAATCCTGTAAGACTTATAACGA
Source organism: Antheraea pernyi (assembly GCA_015888305.1). Classification (NCBI taxonomy): domain Eukaryota; kingdom Metazoa; phylum Arthropoda; class Insecta; order Lepidoptera; family Saturniidae; genus Antheraea; species Antheraea pernyi. Next base: position 258,437 of record MU159095.1, on the reverse strand, counting down.
TCGCTTGTGTATTTTTTTACAATCGCAAATAGCAAAGTTCGAACAAACAGCGCCAGATACAATTGCGGAACATGGAATTAATTTTCAAGCAAAATCGCAAGCGCCAGCTAGTCCTTACTGTAATATTTATTATAAACTAGCTGTGCCCTCGATTTAGTCTGCGTGAAACCTTATGTAAAAAAATAGCGATAGATAAAATCATCTGTATGTATTAAGCCCATTTACTTACCTACTTTTCTCTCGTACTTAAGTCGCGTCGTCATTAAAAGTACAATATTTTTTGATAGACCGAACCGATTTCAATGAAACAAAGACTAAACGTTAGTCGTAGATATGCTTTATGATTTTCATTTCAAAGGTTTTATCATGAACCAAGTACTTTAGCAGTGATGCGTGTTCAAGCAAACAGACAGACAGACCTACATCATTTTTTTTTTTACATAAACCTAAAAGTACAGACACGTTAGATTTACATTCACATTATATGTATAGATGCGAAAGGGAGTTTGTTTGTTTGTTACGCTTTCACGATTATACTACTCAGTGAATTCCTATGAAATTTCCCACATACAGGGGTACACAAAAGGACTTTTTTTAATACTATTGGAGGCAAACGAACTTGTGGATCACCTGGTGTTAAGTAATTACCACCGTCCATAGACACTAGCAAAACCAGGGGAGTCGCAAGTGCGTTGCCAACCTGTGTTTGAGGAGGAGGAGTGGGAAGGAGAGGGAGAAGGGAGGTGGGCCTCCGGCGTTCTCATTAACAGAACGAAATGCAACAACGCAAGCTCTATTACTTCACGTGGGTGTTTCTGTGGGTTGGGTGGTACTCCCCCGGCCGAGCCGATCCATTCATTCTGAAACCAGTAGCTTCAGCGTGGCTCTACCACCTACCAAACTACAACATCTAAAACCTACTTATAATAAATAGCCTTCGTCTAGAAAAAAAGCGCTGTTCTCCTGGGATAGAACAAATCTACATTAACACGAGTGAAGCCGCGAGCAAAAGCTATCTGAAATATATCTCGACGCCGATTTTTTCAACGACTGGTTACGATATTTTAGTTATAGTTTTGGACGAGCCACTCTTTATCCCATGCCTTATAAATGATCGTTAATTGAAACGATAAATCTAAATGAATAAATATATGGTTCCGGCTGTACATTTATTTTTAATACATTTTCAAAATTTCATCAAAATCACTTGCAAATAATAAAAATAATTTTCTTGAAAATTTTTATTTACATTTTCGAAAAACTATTTTTGACAATTACACTGCCCTAACCATTGAGGAAAAGCATAAGCTTTGCGTGTACGAAATTAAGCTAGAAACTTTTCAGTTAAATCCGGGTTTACAAAGAGACAAACGAAATTTTTATTTAGTTCATTTCCGGGATTCGTTGCGTTTATAATAGGCATATATCATAAATTTCCAATATAAAAATACTATACAGACAGAACCACAGATTATACTAAATAAACATATGCTTACGATAAATAAAGTAACGCATTATGCGGTGCAATATTTTATATCGATGTATAATATTTGGTTACAACACATAAGGTTTTTGCCACGTACATACAAGTTGCTGTTTTAAATTTAGAGAGTTGTCTATACGCTGTTGCCCTTTTCTATAGTACGTCACGTCAAACCTCAATTAATTTATTTATCCAATACATAAGTATTGGATTGGAAATAAAATCAAACAATCGTGTTTTATATTTTCATAATCAACGTTAAATCAATAGTTAAATTATGTATTTATTAACTTATGTGTTACATTTATTTATTATATTATTATGTATTATTATATAGGTGTAAGGGGTGTCGAATAACATCATGACTTGAGACACCCAAGCCAACCTCACCTGCACCCTACTGAATAACGAACGAGGCAATGGCGAAAGCGGGGTGGTTGGGTTCTACAGCCTGACTGGGTCGCAACCACCATGTATATGGCGAAAAAGCCCGTCGTAGTGATTCGCTTCTGCGGATCGCGTTTCGGGATCAGCCTGTACATATGCAGCTTTTTGCAGGCCAGCATGACAGCGGCGACCGGCGATGGATAGTGTGTTACTCGGTGGTTGCCGTCGTTTTTGGATTGTACTGTGCTTACTATCAGGCACAGTGCAGTCAGTTTGCCGTGCTACAATAAAAAAAAATGATTTATTACTACTAACAATAAATAATCACCATGAACGTAGTTTTCCAACACTTTCTCCTTTATAATAGAGGAAAATGATGTTGTGCTATGTTTAGAAAAACATTTTCATTTACTATAAGATTCTTTTTATATCTGAGAAACTAGTTACTTTTAATAAAATTTTATTCAATTTTTTTGCAACAACAACATGGTAAAAATTAATTGTATAAATTTTCCTATGAATGAAAAAAATAATTAGTAACATTTTATTTAAATATGACAATTTTTTGATCTAAATCATATCATAGTATGAGACAAAGTCCTCTGTCACGACTGTCTGTCTGTTTGTTCGCGATAAACTTAAAAGCTACTGAACTGATTTTCCCCAGTAGATACAATGATTCATGAGAAAGATTTAGATTCATAATTTGTCAAGATTTTTTATTATCAGGGTGGGACGATGTCCTCCGGGCCCCTTAGTGGTATATAGTTTAAAATACATATTCAGCAATTTCATGAAACTTTCATTGGATTTTCCTATTTTTGTACAAGTTATGTATTTTTCCTTTTTTATATTATTAATTTTACTATCAATAAAATCATTTCGCAAATTTTTATGTAAATCGCTTTTACATTACTCGCAGAAAGAATTCGTATTTTTTTTAAATCTGGAACTGATAATTTAAAATTAAATTATACTTACCACAACTTACCTATTTAAAGATGTTATTTTCAGCTAGTCAAAAATATATATGAAAATATTTTAGGTAAAAATGAGAATAATCTAAACTTTGACAAGCTTAAAAGTAACTTTCGAAACAGTATCTGAAAAAAAAATTAAATAAAAACCAGCGAGTATGATATTCCCGTCGAACTATAAGTGTTAAGTGCTAAGGACCGCTGCCTCTGACGGGGCGCGCGAGACGAAATCCAAAAGGACCGCTGCCTTGGGTGAACCCAGAACGAATGCTGCACCAGCCCTCTATGATGCACCTATAACTCTGCGTCTAACTTTATAGCTTCGGCCTTGCGCATAGTACAGTCACGAGGTTAATACAAAACAATGCCTATATATTATTATTTAATCATTTAAAATTGGCATTTAATAATCCTTATTCATTATCCTTTGTCTCGATATTATATGTACAATATAATACGTCTGTAACCATTTGTGATTCAAGTAGATATTTGCCTATTATATTAAGTAATAGGGATGTGGTAGTATAATACCTTTCAGAAGATTTTGTATGTGAGGTGAAGATATTACATCGATCGTTTAGTCTTTTAAACGCTTCCATAACTATTTTAGAACAATCTGTTGAATTGAAATCAGCGGATATATACATACATATAGAATATTTGCAAGAGATTAGAAATGAACAAAGTAAAAACTAAAAATGTAAAAAGTAACAATAGTAGCTGAACAATAAAGAAACACAAGTAACAGTTCGCCACATTATGTATTTTGTGAAACACTTTATGTAGTAAGAAGTCTTTATGTATTACTAGCAGTGCGCGCGACTTCGTTCACGTGGAACCTTATGTAAAACAGTGATTAATAAAGTCATCCGAATATATTAAGTCCATTTACTTATCCACTTTTCTCTCATAGTTACGCCGCGGCGTCATTAAAATGACAATAACTTTTGATAGAGTGGTCCGATTTTAATGAAACAAAAACTAAGTTATTCTCGAAGATATTCTTTTTGGTTTTCTTTGTGGTTTTATTGTTAACTTTAGCAGTGATGCGTGTTTATACAAACAGACAGACAGACATTTCTAAAATTGATTGTAATGTATTTTATTACTTATTCCAAGACACCTACAACAGTTTCTTTCACAAAGATCTAAAAAGTACAGATACGTTAGATTTCCATTCTTATTATATTACTGGCTGGCCCGGCAGACGTTGTTCCACCCCGATTATAAAAAAAATCCTTGAAAAATTATATAGCAAAACGTTCCTCGTAAATCACTCTATCCACTGGTGAAAACCACTTGAAAATCTGTTCTGTAATTTTTGAGTTTATCGTGAACAGACAGACAGACAGACAGACACGGTAAGGGACTTTGTTTTATACTATGTAATGATGATAATGATATGTGTAGATTCCAAGACATCTGCGACAATATTTTTCACGAAAATCGAAAAAGTAGAGACACGTTAGATTTCCATTCTTATTATATTAACATTTAACACTTGATCATCACCTTGTTGGTGAGTTTTGGTTGATTGCGTACTCCCCTTAGCGCCGTGCGTGTTTGCATGATCATGGCTAACACGTGCATATGTCTTTTATTATAAATCAAGTCCTGTTTACATTTTTTGTTTATTCTTTTAACAATTTATTTAGATATCATTAATACGAACGATATGATTCAGGACGACTTGGGGTATCTAATTAATAATCTATTAACAATGTAACCAAGCACAAATGATTTAGAACTGGTGATTGAATTAAATTAAAATTTTGTCAAAGTTCGATTTTTAAGTTGTATCGAGCTTTATTTTATAGCTATCGTTTCTTCAATATCTTCATATAAAGACGCTAGGAGCACAGAGTAAAAATATAAATTTCTGTTCGCTTGGGTTCAAACAAAATATTTAAATATTTGTGTTCGTTTTTTAAGGTATATTTATTTTTATCTGTATCTTTTTCTTCTGTATCTTAATCTGTATTTATGTGTATCTTGTAGCATATAATGTGTACCTATTGTGTGTGTGTTATGAGTGTCGCTACAATAGTGTTGTAAATGAACTACATTCGTAGTCAAAACAAATTGTTGGTAATAAACATTACTTCGCCTTCCATAGATTTTTTTTTAAATAGATGGGTCTACTAATATTGTAAGTAAGTAATAATAAAGAGAAAAAATAACAAAAATGTCCATAAGAAAAAAAAAAACCATAATAGCAATAACATGCAACAGATAACGAAACTATTCTGAATGCAACTGTACTGCACTTATCAGTCACACTGGAACGCGTGTAAATGTGAGTGCAATAGGGATGAGAAACACACACGCACGAGCCTGCTCCGCCTTTCGCGTCCCACTGACACATAAATTTGTGTTCTGCGCATTTACTTCAGAGCGGTCATAAAGGATACCGCGGGATATAGGTCAGTTTACTGAAAGGGGCGTTGCAGGAAATGCGTTGCGCGTAAGGGATGAGCTTATCTGCGCATGTTTGAACGAATTCCGTGAAAAGTCATAAAAATCATTAGCGGCATTAATAGTTGCACTTAAAACGGGTTTCATTGATGAGACTAGATCAAGGATTGAGTTTAATACAAGCTTTTTACGTATAAGGATTATGAAACCCTTGAAACAGAAACGGAAGGGACCAATGTTTCTTTTGGATATCGACTTATCAAAATTCTATTATATAATTTACTAGCACTCCCAGCAGACGTTCTCCCACCCTGATAATAAAAAAACCTTTGACAAATTATATGACAAAATCTTCCTCATGAATCACTCTATGTACTGGTGAAAACACCATGAAAATCTATTCCGTAGTTTTTGAGTTTATCCCGAACAGACAGACAGACATACGTGATAGAGGACTTTGTTTTATACTATGTAGTGATATAAATTTCTACCAATAATTAATTAGACATTAGGGTCGGCACCGACATTGCGCAAATAGCGCTTTTTAGTGCCATATTTGTTTTTGATATTAAAGTCGTTCTTTTATATATTATTTTTCCATTTTTGTGTAAATAAATATACAGTTTCTATTCAGTACGAAATAAGTAACGTTCCTCAACGCTTCCGCTCCTAATGTAGTCGCCTGTTCGTAGCTGCTTTTTGATAACGACCAAAATCCCAGATGTAAATCCCCGTCAAAACGAATCGTATTAAGCGCAAGCTCAATATAGCTGCTGTCAGCCGCTGAGGAGTTCCATTCCATTGTCTCTCTTTCCATGATTAAATTAGGATTTGTTGTATATCGGATATGAAAACTATATTTTAATTATTTATGTATAAAATAGAAGAGACACATTACACCATTGCCATATATAAATAAAAATAAAACAATAAATATAAAATTGGTGCACAAATATAAATTCAAAATAAGTTATGAAAAATTACGTTTAACTACAAGAGAATTGAGACACCATATATTTTGTCCTTTCTGATATAGACTGACTCGCCCAACTGCTCCTCATTCACAGTGTCCGAAATCATAGCTTTTAATGCTGTGATAAATAGCAGTTCGAACATAGGTCTCCTTAACGCGATTTCTAGTTTCGCTAGTTTCCAGCCATCGCGACCACGATACAGCGTCTAGCACGCGTCTCAGTCTCGATTAAATAAATCTTTTCAGTAAAGATTTTTTTTTATTTTCTCTAACTGACTTCGCTATTGACCTTGCACGGACTTCACAGCTTCACCGGGCTAAAATTTAGTCAAAATAGAATAAATCCGCGCATTTATATCTATCTTTCCCTTTTTTTTAACGTGGGGTAATCCCTTATGGATACGCCACCCCTCCGGGGGAGAGGGTGGGTTATGTCCGACAGACTAAAACCCCACGGTGTACCGACAGACCGTTTTGTGGGGGCGGCAAGGGATCGTTCGAACTAATCAACCTTGTAGACCCGCCCCCGCCTGGCGGAAGGTGACCGCCGGGCTCCTACCTATAGAGGGACAGACTGGGTACACACCGGCTGCCCCCCCTCGTCCGCCGGACCTATGCAATGAGGAGACAGGTCCGGCTACGGTGGCGGGAGGAGTTGGGCGAAGCGCCTCCTCCTCCCGCTTGTTCTCCTTTGGCGGAGACGGCCACTTTGAGGGTCTGCCTCGCGGGGCCTCTCCGCCTCCTCCTTCTGCGAGATGACGTCCTCACAGAAGGAGGCCATCGCTCGCCAAGCCTGTTAGCTGCCGAGCATGGCCGAAACCACACTCGGCAGCGATAAGTCCGTTCCCACGGCCACAGCTAGAATGCGGCACTGCTCCCCCCTTGCAGCACACTCAGACAGCGTGTGCTGCGCGGTATCTTCGTCAGCGCCGCACTCGTGGCAAGCGGCCGTCGGCTCCCTGCGTGTGATCCGGTGCAGGTACCACCCGAAACAACCGTGTCCGGTGTGTACCTGCACCAGTCGGAAAGTCAGGGAGCCCCACTCCCTGGTCAACCATTCCCGCAGGACCGGGCGTCCACCAGGTCTCCTCTGAGACGCCGTCTCTCCACCTCTACCTCCCTGGGAGCCGGAGGCTCGCCGCCGTGAACTCGTAC
>MU159095.1:180908-249838 GCA_015888305.1 Antheraea pernyi | reverse complement strand
TTAAAAAAAAAAAAAAAAAAGATCCTCGGTATCGACAACAGCCCAAGCCAAGGTGTGCCGTGCACCCTTAAGCTAGTTGTCTGAATAAAATCGGCCCTTGCCTTAGTAGTCCGGTGAAACTGTAAAGGCCCCGAGTGGCTAACTGAGTAGTCAGTTCGAAGAAAAAATCCATTGCCACTACTAGTTGTGCGAAGTTTTTATTAAATTAAATTTATTTTTTTTCAAACTGCTCAGCTCATTTGACGAGCTTTTGCTCCTGATTTCACTTGAGTTAATATAGATTTTGAGAATAAAATACAGCCCATTTAGTCGCTGATATTGCGGTCTTCTATAGATGAAAGAATTTTTGTAACGCAGTTAAGTATGTTTTGGATTTTTTCATTACAAACAAATAGCGTATATGTGTACTCGTTAAAAGGGACGGAACCCCCGAATACCCACGACCGGGCCCAGTCACGGGTGCTAGGGGGTAGGAGGGGTAGGAGACTAGGGAGAGGGGAAGGGTAGAGGGTGAAGGGGAACCCCTTCGTTTCCTCTCCGCCGTGAACTCGTACACGGCGGCGAGAACTCCTGCCTCCAGCTCCCAGGGCAGGGAGCCGGCGAGCACACAGGCCGCCGCCGAGGACACCGTCCGGTACGCCCGGATCGCCCTCAGTGCCACCGTGCGCTGCGCACTTCGCAGCGCACGCACGTTGGCGGCACCGAGGGCGTCGGCCCAGACTGGAGCCCCGTAGGCGGCCATAGCTCGCACGACTCCCATATAGAGTTTGCGGCACCCGGCACCCGGTCCCCCTACGTTGGGGAGCAACCGGCCGAGTGCCGCAGCCGCCCCACCAATGCGAGGATTAAACCCTAGCACTAATATCACTACGACAATAGAATTATTCACTTCAGGGACGTTCAACTGTAAGGCAAACAGAATCTTAGTGATTATTGACCCCTCTCCGTTGTCAGGAAAAGTAAGTAGATATCTTGAATTTCTCGCAAATCTATTTTTAAGTTTAAACAAAAAAAATCGCTGCTATCTGCATCGCTATTCGGACCCCTAACGAGACGATATATATAACGAGAGAAGAGGATATATCAGAAAAACGAAACCGTTGGCAACTTTGAGAAAGGTCAAATCAAAGGCTATTCTTAGTCATCGCTCGAAGTGTGTTTCGCCGTTGTTCGAAGCCACAAATAATACATACAATGAAACATAGATCATGAAATGATGTCGGTAAGACTCAATTTAAGAGGATACTGTTGAGCCGAATGTTGTTTATTATTATTATATACTGTACTCAGGAAAGGGAAACCCCCGAGTATAAACAAAACCAACTTGTGAGTATGTAGGCAGTTTTAAAACAATGAAACATAAATGTTGCCCATAGAGTAACAAACCCGCACGTGTAAGTGTAAGCGGTTTCATAATTTTATGAATGTTGCCAATATTTATTATACATATAAATAATATCTGAAGGTCAAATTTAACCGTTAATTTTTTAATGATAAGAATTGCCTTTAAATTGCTCGTTTAAATTAAATTAAATCGTTTGTATCTCTTTTTAATATACCACGATTCAACAAACGCCGTCAACTCGCTGATGTCGTATAAAAGTCTAATGGAAGCTTTTGGCAGGATCGTGGAATGTCATGTCATGTCATGTTGTATTTTATTCATTATTTTGTGTTCTTTCGGTCCATATTTTGCAATTTTGGTGGTGTATTACGTAATATAGTTTTGTTATTCTGCACAAGTGAATTGTATGGGAAATAATATCACGTCGCATGATTTCTGACTTACCACTAAAATTCCCTGGAAAGTTGTAACAAGACGGTAACCATCCTCATAGTTAATTGAAATGAACCCAAGAAACTTGTTTACCTACTTAACCTACTCGACAATGGCAGTAATAATTTACTAGAAGATTAGTTGCAATAACAAAAGTCTAATGTTTTTAACAGTATGACATATAGTATGACGTAGGTACCGATAAAAGTCAACAACCCTTATATATATTTCGTATCGGATAATATTCTAAACTATTTCAGTTTGATAAGGGAAAAAATAAAATTGCATGTGTAAGCCTTATCATTTTGGGTTTATTGTGAACGTAGTACTTTAGTAGTGATGCGGGTTCAAACAAACAAACAGACATTTAAAAAAAATGATTGAAATGCATTACTAATGCTTACTCCTAGACACCTGAAACAAATTTTTTTCTCGAAAACCGAATAAGTAAAAACACGTTGGTTTTACATTTATATTATATGTACAGATAGATATAGAAGAAGTGGAAAATCTGATTTGTTGATGTCTTCTTTTGTTTCTTTCCGTATCCACTCCTATATCTGATTTGTTGATGTCTTCATCTTCTTTTGTTTCTTTCCGTATCCACTCCTATACACGTAATACAATTGTCTTAGGACGCTCTGTAGCGCGCTTACTTGCCTAACAAAACGGAGGGTAGCAATATTCGAGACGTTTGCTATTTTGAAAATCCTATTGTCTCCTTACAATAACTTTGAGCGATAAGATCTGTGTATTCCTATTTCTCACGCATTGTCCCATTGTCTACTTTTAACAACACAATTTATACATAATAACTAGGTATGTGAAATTTTTGTCATGACTTTTTTATGAATATATAAAAAAAATATCTATACATACAATAACACTGTAAATCTAACGTATCTATCGTAACGTATCATTTTTAGAAACTGTTTGTATTAACATGCATCACTGATAAAGTAGGGGAGATAGGGCAGCGATGGACACTTTTTCACATAATTGATTAATTAAAATGAAATAAACAATACAATCAAAATTTATTGCTATGGTAAATAATATCTGGAAAGCTAACATCATCGTTCAAGAGATTCGAAAATATTCGAGACTTTTGCTATTTTTAAAATCCTATTGTCTCCTTACAATAACTTTGAGCGATAAGATCTGTGTATTCCTATTTCTCACGCATTGTCCCATTGTCTACTTTTAACAACACAATTTATACATAATACTAGGTCACATGCTTCAAATTTTTGTCGTGACTTTTTTTATGAATATATAAAAAAAATATCTATACATATAATAATATCTAACGTGTCTGTACTTTATCGAATTTTGTGAAAAAAAATTGTTGCAAGTATTTGGGAACCAGCAATAAAATACGTTTCAATCATTTTTAGAAATTTCTGTATGTTTGTATTAATACGCATCACTGATAAAGTACCTACTGGGTTCACAATGATATTACAATCAAAAAGCATATCCTCGAGAGTAAATTAGTTTTCGTTTCATTAAAATCGGTCCACTCTATCAAAAGTTATTGTAATTTTAATGATGGCTCGAGTTAAGTACGAGAGAAGAATAATAATCTATACTAATATTATAAAGCTGGAGGGTTTGTTTGTTTGGTTGAACACGCTAATCTTAGAAACTAATGGTCCGATTTGAAAAATTATTTCAATGTTAGATAGCTCATTTATCAAGACAGGCTTATAGACTATATATCATCACGCGCGCAGCACCGTTGAAGAATGTTTCAAAATCGGGTATTTTTCCCTTTTGAGAGCTTCCGCAGCGTATTAGCGTTAGCCCAAAGTAACTATTCCACGCGGGCGAAGTCGCGGGCAGAAGCTAGTAATTTAATATATATAATTGTTTCCATAATGTCTACTCTAATAATGACGATCGGCTGAATAGTTTAAGAGTTTAACGCAACTATAGTGATGTTGTACCATCTAGTGGCGAATAGCATCAACATCCATAAAAAAAATTGGTGCTCAAATGTGTTCTTGTTCGTCGGTCAAACGGTGTTTGTTGTAATTCATCACTAACATCCATTTTTTTATATACAGATTCTGTTGTCTTTGTTTATGTTAGTTTGATTTAAGAAGTAAAACTTTATTTTTATTTTTTTATTTAAACTTTATTGTACACCAATTATATACATTCATTTCAAAAACATTTCACGTTTTATTATTGGTACAATAGGCGGCCTTATTGCTATTAGCAATTTCTTCCAGGCAACCTTTGGATGGATTTGTTCAATGGAGTAGAGTCAGGGGTATTCTGGGTGTACAGGAATAACAACTAGTTAATACCACCTAAGTTAGTAGCACGTAACTGTAATATGCTTATAAAAAATAATACTACACCAAGAAAAGCATATCCGCGAGAGTAAATTAGTCTTTGTTTCATTAAAATCGGTCCACTCTATCAAAAGTTATTGTAATTTTAATGATGGCATGTCGAGTTAAGTACGAGAGATGAATAGTAATCTATACTAATATTATAAAGCTGGAGGGTTTGTTTGTTTGGTTGAACACGCTAATCTTAGAAACTATATGTCCGATTTGAAAAATTATTTCAATGTTAGATAGCTCATTTATCGAGACAGGCTTATAGACTATATATCATCACGCGCGCAACACCATTGAAGAATGTTTCAAAATCGGGTATTTTTCCCTTTTGAGAGCTTCCGCAGCGTATTAGCGTTAGCCCAAAGTAACTATTCCACGCGGGCGAAGTCGCGGGCAGAAGCTAGTAATTTAATATATATAATTGTTTCCATAATGTCTACTCTAATAATGACGATCGGCTGAATAGTTTAAGAGTTTAACGTAACTATAGTGATGTAGTACCATCTAGTGGCGAATACCATCAACATCCATAAAAAAAATTGGTGCTCAAATGTATTCTTGTTCGTCGGTCAAACGGTGTTGTAATTCATCAATTACTGGTCACTAACATCCATTCTTTTTTATATAAAGATTCTGTTATCTTTGTTTATGTTAATTTTATTTAAAAAGTAAAACTTTATTTTTATTTAAACTTTATTGTACACCAATTACATACATTCATTTCAAAAACATTTCACGTTTTGTTATTGGTACAAGAGGCGGCCTTATTGCTATTAGCAATTTCTTCCAGGCAACCTTTGGATGGATTTGTTCAATGGAGTAGAGTCAGGGGTATTCTGGGTGTACAGGAATAACAACTAGTTAATACCACCTAAGTTAGTAGGATATATATATATATATATATAACTCAAAAAACACTATTTATCTATTTAAAATTCGCTTATGTTTATATATGTACCAATCTATACATCTATATATATATGTTTTTTGACCGAGTTTCTAAAAATGCCTATGGTCTACTCGCATCTTATAGGAACCGGCAGAGCATTCCGTAGTCAAACAGCCTCAAGTGTGAAAGACTTTGCGCTGAAACTAGTGGAATGAGGGGGGACTTCTAACATCATATCATCTGATGACCTTAAATTTCGACTATGCCTATCGCACAGGATCTTAAAACGATTTTTTAAGTACAGACGAGCGATAGGGTTAAAGAGAGTACCGTATAGCAGATAAAGAGTGCGAGCGTTCCGGCGTAGCCTCACAGGGAGCCATTTTAGCTTCGTTCGAAATTCTGATATGCGATCAAACTTACGCAAATCAAATATGAACCTAATACATACATTTGTAGTCGTTCCAGTTTATCAAGTTGAGCTTCAGTAAGATCTAAATAGCAAGTATCAGCATAGTCGAGGATAAGAAGAAGGGTTTGTGCAAGCCAAATTTTAGTGAGAATAGGGAGAAAATTACGGAGTCTTCTTAGGCAACCGGCTGACACGAAAATTTTCCGACTTAGTTCATGAAGCTGTGGAGCCCAAGATAAATTTTTGTCAATATAAATTCCTAAGTTTTTAACTTTATCACATACATGAAGGATAGTGCCTTCAAAGATGATGAGTGGGAGTTGCATTTTCTCAATTTTTGCAGTCATCCTAGGGCTGCCAATAATTATGATTTGGGTTTTATTAGGATTCATTCTAAACCATAGGCTTTACTCCAACTTTGATCGAAATCTATCGAGTACTTTTTGTATAATGGAAATTACTGATATATATGATAATAGCTCTAATTGCTCTTTAGAACATTCCTTATCACAACAGAAAAAGTCTTACCAAATTAAAATTGATTTTTTACCCAATCGTAAAGAAGAAGAATAAGGTTAGACCAGATTGTTGAATATATAAAAAAGCCAAATTAATCACATTCATGTCTTATTATTATCCTATTTAAATATGTATTGCAAGATGATAATAGCTCTAATTGCTCTTTAGAACATTCCTTATCACAACAGAAAATGTCTTACCAAATTAAAATTGATTTTTTACCCAATCGTAAAGAAGAAGAATAAGGTTAGACCAGATTGTTGAATATACCTATACAAAAGCCAAATTAATAGCCTATTTAAATATGTATTGCAAAATAATTTTTTACTAAGTACGTGGATCACTATAATATTCAATTAGTCTTCCAAACGATGTCAGTGACAATATTTAATTTTATTTGTGTTCAAGGTATTCCTTGATGTGCCGTGGTGCTGTGCTCTAATTGTAGTCTGCCATTTTTGATTACACGAACATAAAGAATCTTCAGATTTCTATGCGGTTTCTCTTTATTATTTGACTAAAAAGTAAAATAGAATGTGGGAATTTTACAAATTATGCCCTTGAAATATTTACCCGCAGCCTTTGAATGCCCAAGTATTTAAGGGAAACGTCTTTAATTGGCAACTATGTATACCACAGATAACATAAGAGTATTGATGTAATCTTCCGCTGTCACGTGTACTTTTTTTTCTTTTAAATCGCTTATTGTGCACGTATTATGCAAATTATAAGTAATGACTAAGAACCATGAATTTTAAATTGCCCACTGTTAAAATAATAAAAAATAGGCTTAAAACACATGTCTCCAGGAGTTAGAACCATAAAAAATAAATCTGCCGATTAGGGATGCGTCATAAAATTTTTGTAATAACATTTTATTAACAACGTTATTTTTATAATAACTGTTTACCTTGATGCATGTTTTTGTTTTCCATGTAACAATAAGTGACTGGCGATCTGATAACAAATCACACATAAGGACATGCATTCCATGCATTTTTATGGGTAACATCTTATCAAATTACTCATGACGTCTAAATATTATACAACAATAAATATCAATGAACATTTACAAAGCTGGGGAAGCGTAAAAGCCTGACAGCTTTTACAAAGGTTGTAAATGAAAGAATAAAAGATCTGACCCCGAACGTGTCAATTTATAAATTTAATGGCTACTAAAACTATTATTTATCTTCATTTATTTAAAAAATGAATTTGAATATTCCAATTGATATACAACTAGTAAAGGTAAAAACAATAAAACGGAATAAGTAAAGTAGATGATAAATTGTATAGATAAGAATATTAATCAATTCGTCGCATTTCATGTGGTTTGTCGAAACAGTTAATAAAAATCAGGTCGTATTTAGTCATGGTGTACCATGGGTCACTGTATACACACAAAGTGGTCGTGAACTTAAAGCGAATATTTAAAATAATAATGACAAATGTGAAATTAACCTACAGACTTTATTTCGTGCTTATACCGTTTAACCCTTATTAATTGTTTGTCAAAGTAATATTTCAGAAAAGGAAACGATATAAGCCAGTTTCTTTGACTGAGAACCATGTTTTTTAAATTACCAGAGGCAACTTGCCACAAGACGTCTATATACATTTTTAATATATGATACTTATTATTATTTAACATCATTTTCTGTGAGACTTATTATTATTTATATTATATGGAATTACATCAACTTATTATTGGAATATGTTTTCCAAAACCACCAACGTATAATTTCTAGTGGATCAATTATAATCTGTGAACACGATGCTTCCTTAAGTATGTATCGTATGTTTTTATATTTAAGAACCTTAATTATTTTTCAAGTTCAGAGTTTTGTGAAAAACTCTTTATAACAAATATTGTAGGTGAACTTGGAAATCCCATATTGTAATTCAGGAGCTAAAAGCATCAGTAAAGAAATAGGAAATGATATTCGCTAGTTAGGCTGCATTATACGTAAAAAGTGATTATAAAAATAGAACTTAACACTGTTATTTTACAATTATAGATGGAGGGTTCTTCTGTAATTATTAACAGTAATGATTTATTACATATAAATCTTTTTAAGCATAATAGTAATTGATTAAGACATCACATTGTTCTCTAAAATTAGTCATATATAACTCTTGAATAAAATTAAAAAACAGGAACAAATGTACACACAATTTAAAAAAAAATGTGAAACATGTATTTTTTCTTGTTGTTTTATGTATTTTATCCAATCTTCTTTTAAATAACTAGTGTGTGACAAATTCACATCCATTTCATATGTTCTATAACATTAAAAAAATATTTAAGTTTTGAAATCAAATATGCGGTCTTTAACCGTTTATTTATGAGAAAAAGAGTTCTAAGGTTGGTAACAATGCGTAATATAGCACGTTATTTTAATGCATAGAAACGACACATTGCCCGTTCTGAAAATAGATAATTATCGAAGAATACACATATAACTTCTCACTCATTATATAGTTCTTAACTATGTATATGTTATAACGCCCACCCCTATTGCAAAGAAATGTGCCAGTATCAGTATATCCACAGAATAATAATACTCCTGGCGGAGTAAATCTGTCGTATCGTTTGTATTAATTTTAGATTTTATTACTAAATTTTGTGTTTTAATATGAACGTGCCGCGTGTATAAGAAATATATATACATATAATAATTATAAATGAACTGATACGTTTCAGGAAGAAATTATTCAGTGATGTTTAATACATAAATCTAATTTAAATCCGTAAGTGACAATTTAATTTAATTCCTTTGTGGCACTCGAATCTTATTTCAAAAATCTCGTTTTGTTCTAACCTAAATAAATTATATGTAGATATTGTGTGGATTATATATTCTTAGTGCGCAACGAAGAAAGTCTTGCGCTTTCTTTCAAATATGCAACCGGTATTGATCGGTTCAAGTTTCGGGCGATAGTTTGTGAAGCTCAACGTTTCACTGGTGCGCACAGTAGTATTAAAATGTGATAGTATTCCATGTGAGCTGATTTTAAATCTAATACACTAAACTATATTACTGTACAAGTGATTTAGATTTTATTAGCCACATAAATATCATCAATGGTGCCTTAGAAAAAGAAATTACCATTGACTATAAAAAGGTAATGGCCTAAATAATATTGAATATAATTGACTATTTTTATTAGATATGTGTAATCTTTGGGTTTAGTTTATTGATCTAAATTTATTAATATTCTATATATTTTCAAACTAGAAATTTAAATTTATTTTTATCAGAGAGGGCACTAACAAGTGCCAAATTTAACTATCAGTTTATAAAATATTCTATAACTTTAACACAATTTCTGGTGCTGTCTAGTTTGGTAGCCATTCTTAAATTATGTGTAAAATATAAAAAATTAAATATATAAATTTTGAATTTTTTGAATAATATGTATATATTATAACACTTACAGGAAATATGCAATGAATATTTTTTTTTACTTATCCAAATATGAACTGTACATGCACATCCAAATGGTGGTAGTTTTGATGTTCATAAGTGCCTTATTAGGGTCTAAACTGAATAAAGTATTTTTAATTTGATTTAATTTGAACAATCCCATATAAAAATAATCTCTAATTTAATAAAGTTTGATACCAAATTTAGTCTTACGACTTATATAGTTCAAACTCATTAAAGATTTTGTGTTAAAATAAAAAAGTAAATGATAGAAAAATTGGCTTGAAGTACACATATGTATGTTTCAATAACTTATATATGTATGAATATGTAGCTTAACTTAGGTTAGCTCAGATAGGTTGCGAATTGCATGAATCAGGCAACAGCCAAGCAGAGCTGTGCTGTTCACCCTTGAGCTAGTTGCCCAAATAAAATTGGCTGAGTGCCTTGGACGCTCGCCTTCGTAGTCCAGTGAAGTTGTTAAGACCTTACTAGGTAAATAGCCTAGTCAGTTCGAGAATAAGAAAATAACTAGGGTAGAGGTTGTAGGAAATTAAACTGTAAAAAAAATGTTTCTTGAGAGTCACTTTTGAAAACCAAGCACTTTATTCCTACAACTGTAAAAGAGATTGTGTAAAATTGATATATATGTCTTTCACAATTTCTGAATAATAACATCAAGGGCAGTGTAAAGCAATCAATGTCGCCACAAATTTATACATTACCATCCACAATAAGTGTTAAGTTAATGTTCAACATTTCATAAAGATTATTATGCAAACATATAAATAAAATAAGTTACTTTACATTACCCTTGAGCTTATTTATAAATGGGTAAATATGTACTTATGAATTTTGTTCTAAATTCCAACTTGAAGACATTTTAATTGTTTTAGTCATTGTACATGTAGTTCATAGATAATATTGTTTGATCTTAGATCATTCTTATTTTTTGTTTGTTCACATCAGCTAAAATGACTCAAAGTTGTCTAACAAACGTCAATGAAAGTAGTACATGTATTGCGTGCAGTAGACTTCACATCCATTTAGGTAACTTTATTAAGTTTATAATCTTACAAGAAGTTTATAATAATTTTTAAGAAGGAGCAAATACTTTTTTTGGAAGAACACTGGAGAGTTTGTATGTAATTTTGCACTAATATCAGTAACTACCAGTTATATTTGAAAATATTTTTATGTAAATAAAATTTTGATTTGTATATGTTTGGTCATAATTCTTCTCGCCCTAAACAGTTGGAACAAATTTGATGAATGTTTACTTATAATGCCACTTGAATGATTTTTAGATATACTAGGTTGTGACAGGTTTCACTCTCACTTTATTTTATGTTTTATTATTTAATTATATTTTTTATTTTATATATATATTTTATTTTTAGTAAAAAAAAAACATATAAATCTGATTAATCAACATCCTCCTAGCACCTAGCGGAGCACCATCTACCATAAAGTGCAATGGTATATTTATGGAAATGCTTGTTTTTTTCGCACTGACTATGCTATTGACCTGATGCACCTACACACAGCTTCACAGGACTAATTATGGAAATGCAATTAGATTTTATTTTATAGCTATTAGCAAATATTTAGTATTATTATCAACTTAATAATCCTTTCAAGTTGTGTGTATAAATTTTAATTGTAATTATTTAAAGAGATTAAGTCGTGGTGGTTTAGTGGTTTGACTGGTGGAATATCATGTTGATGTCCGCAGGTTCGAACCACGGCATGTATCAACGAATTTTTCGCAATTCGCGTACATTTACTAATTTAAATTGGTAACACTATCGTCTGACGGTGAAGGAAAATATCGTGAGGAAACCTGAACCTGAGAAATGGTTTTGTAGTACTACTGTATGTGGAAAATAGACTGGGAATTTCTCAGATCTTGAAGTCGCTAATACGTCATTAGTTGGCGTGGTGATTATACCCACACCTTCCATCGGGAAGAGGCCTATGGCCCTGCAGTGGGACTCTTACAGGCTGATGATGATGTTGAAAGGGATTAACAACACGTTAACTTAATTTCATAAATAATATATGCAATGAGGTACTTATATAATATACAAATTTTGTACTTCACAAATCCTGTTTTTCAATAACTATCTAATGTAAAAAAAAATTGCTTTTTATTTATTTTAATGTTTGGAAAAAAAAAATATGGAAGTAAGAAGTTGAGGAGTAAATAGGTAATGCATATGTCATATGCACAGTTATAATTAATATAACTAGAGAAGATATAGGAGTATAAATACTATAAATACTGAGATGACAATGAACAGAGAAGAGTGGAAAGTAAAAACATTTTCTGTGTAATATGTGAATAATTAAGTTATTTGAGTTTCATAATTCTTTCAAATGACTAAATCAAGTGATATTGACAAATTATTGTATTGTTTTTAGTTTGGCATCATGGAAGGCGAGATTCTTGAAGGTATTGCAAATGCTCTCAGCACTATCACAATCCTGTCATGTTTATTCTTGAAAGTACCCCAGATACTATATATAAAGGAGAAACAATCTGCTGAAGGGATATACATTCAAGCTATGTTCATGGAAGTCCTTGGGTTTGTAAATATAATAAAAAAAAGATATATTTAATTTTTATTTAAAATAAAGTGTTAGATAATTTGGACTCATTTTGACTAATTATGACTCTTAATTAGTAAATACTTAGTATTGTATTGGTATGTGCGTAGTCGGTGATGCTCAAAAGGCCTTGGAAGGCCAATAGTATAGTCAGTTCGAAAAAATAAGTATTCGTATGTGTTATTGTTAAAAGAACAAGAAAATGGAATTGTTTAATTTCTCACGATTCCTACAAATTGTGATTAAGCTAAACTAACTTTTATGGTTTCTCTTTCATTCATTTATCTATACTATATATACTGATATAATAAAGAGATAAAGTTTGTGACATTGTAGGGGGTAATATCTGGATCTACTGAACGGATTTTGAAAATCTCTATACCAATAGAAAGCCACGTTGAGTGTCATAGGCTATATATTAACTTGAAAAATGAAAAGACTTATTTGTGGAAGTCACATTTGCAAAGTAAGTAAGTCGGAGAAAAAACGGTCTGTTTCATACGAACGCTGCCTTAACGATGAGAGATATATGATTGAATTCTAGAGAAATGTTGTAGAGCTTGATAATACCTACAAAAAAGTCAGCGACAGCATATATCTAACTTTTATATTGAAGTCACAAAAAGCAGTTTTTTATAAATGTTTACTGCCCAATGAAGTGGGTCAGCTAGTTTACATTAAATTGATTTGTTAGCAGTATTTGATTTAATATAATAAGTTAAATTGCACTTGAAAATATAGAATTTTAATTTTCTAGGTTCTCGATAATGAGTCTGTATAATTACACCAACAAATATGGAATCATGACATACATGGAATACCCGATAATTCTCATACAAGTGTATGTAATGTTTTATTACGTTTTGAAATACAAGAACATGCTGAATCTCTCCATTGTGCCCATGTTGACTGCTGTGTATTTTGCTACTATCGCTGGATTCATTCTAAATCTACTCCCGAAGCAAGTACTCTCCTATTTGGTGGTAAGTTGAAGAATTATTAAAAAAATACTAATACTGATGCTTCTCTTGGAATTTTGTTCAAAGTTTTTTAAATAACATGCACCACAATTAGCTCTGTATATGCACATTGTTTTCATTATTGTAGTGATGCAATAAAAGATATGATGTGCTATAAAGATATTATATTGATTACATTGCACTTAGTAAGTTGTTGTTCTAAATGTTTTGTTGTAGTCCGGTGAAGCTGTTAAGACCTTGCTTGGTCAATAGCGTATTCAGTTCGAAAAAAAAAAACTAAATGTTTTGTCCTTGTTTCTTGGTATAAGAATTAATATGTATTAACAAACATTTAAAAATTGTTTACACACAAAGTTTTTGTCCTTTGAATAACCCTATCCATTACATAGAAGTAAAGTGTTTATCTGTTTTGTTTGAACAATATATTATTCTTTAAAATAATTGTATATTTATATGACAGTATTTATTTATTAAAATGATAAATAGGTTACATTTTTATTTACCGGAAGAAGCTGGCATTTATTTGATTTCCTTAATTCTTTCAACATATATCATTAATTTATCATTAATTAAATATATCATTTGTAAAATTCGTAATGTTTTTGACAATATGAGCGCACCATGCAAACACCACTGAACAGATTTCGATTGTTTTGTTTGGTAAATATTAAGTCTTAGTAACATGGTCCGTATTTAGAAAATAAATTATCATCATGTCTTAATTTAATCTAAAGCTATTAAAGTTTAAAAAAAAACACAGTTTTCATAAGCACAACGCTTTTAATGATGTTTTTTCTTGCCTTGTAGAAGTGGGGCAAGCGGTAAGATGAAATAAACAGATAATATTGTATAGAAATAAATATTGTAAGAAAAATATATTTTTACTTTCATTTTTTTCCTGCATAGAGATAAAATATATTGTCAGGATAATAAACAACACAGAGGAAGTAGCGGGCATCAGCTAGTTAAGTAATATTTTCATATACGTGACTTACGATATGACTCAGTTTCTGATTAAACAGATGTTGTTTTTCTATTATCTTGTTTACAGGTGTGTCAAGTAACTTTTCTTTATGAACTTAATGTACAAATAGTAACAATGTACTAATACTGTTTTTCAGCCATTCTGCACACCCCTAAGTGGATTCGCTAAGGTGACTTATATATACGGTATTGTACGAACTGCGAACGCGGACGCGGTCTCCCTAACCACATGGATAATTTCCGTATTAACCAACCTTGGTGAGTTCCAATCTATGAGGGGAAGTTAGTAAAGTGCCAAGCGTAATCGTTTATAGAGGGCGGATCAAGGTCTTGCATACGTTCAGAATAGATATACGACACTCGTTTTTCATATCTTTTCTTTATTTATTGTTTTTACAGAAAGTAAATAACAATGTCGACATATTTTAATGTTAAGAAGCGACTGTTTAATATGAATTTCTAGTTTTTTTGTAAAATTGAATGTTTAAACTACGAAATTGATTATTCCATATTTTATCAGCTTATAAGAATACAATTTAGAGTACATCGTGTAAATATAACCGTAAAATGTGAAATCAATAAGAATCACTCTACTAATTATCTTCTAACCATCATCATACGCGATGATGGCTCAAGTTTCGACGTTAACGTCGAAAGAAAACATGGCGACGAAACTATAGCGTGTTATAGGGCTTCTTCCAAGTGAATATCTTTCGCCAAGCACCTGTTGGTGTTTTCCGGCACTCGCACTTGAGAGACAGCCCTTCTTCAGCAACTTAGACCACATCGTCATTTGACATCAGATGACAATAAAAAGCAGTTAATTATATTTCAATATTCTTGATTTTTGACATTTGTCTTTTCCTTTTTGAAGTTATGCGTCTTTGGCGCGTTAGGCAAAAATGATGAGAGTAAATTTTTACGATGCACGCGCACACTGTCACGAAAAGGCGACATCCTGAAGTTATTACGATGCGCGCGCACACCGTCACGAAAAGGCGACATCCTGAAGTTATTACGATGCGTGCGCACACCGTCACGAAAAGGCGACATCCTGAAGTTATTACGATGCGCGCGCACACCGTCACGAAAAGGCGACATCCTGAAGTTATTACGATGCGCGCGCACACCGTCACGAAAAGGCGACATCCTGAAGTTATTACGATGCGCGCGCACACCGTCACGAAAAGGCGACATCCTGAAGTTATTACGATGCGCGCGCACACCGTCACGAAAAGGCGACATCCTGAAGTTATTACGATGCGCGCGCACACCGTCACGAAAAGGCGACATCCTGAAGTTATTACGATGCGCGCGCACACCGTCACGAAAAGGCGACATCCTGAAGTTATTACGATGCGCGCGCACACCGTCACGAAAAGGCGACATCCTGAAGTTATTACGATGCGCGCGCACACCGTCACGAAAAGGCGACATCCTGAAGTTATTACGATGCGCGCGCACACCGTCACGAAAAGGCGACATCCTGAAGTTATTACGATGCGCGCGCACACCGTCACGAAAAGGCGACATCCTGAAGTTATTACGATGCGCGCGCACACCGTCACGAAAAGGCGACATCCTGAAGTTATTACGATGCGCGCGCACACCGTCACGAAAAGGCGACATCCTGAAGTTATTACGATGCGCGCGCACACCGTCACGAAAAGGCGACATCCTGAAGTTATTACGATGCGCGCGCACACCGTCACGAAAAGGCGACATCCTGAAGTTATTACGATGCGCGCGCACACCGTCACGAAAAGGCGACATCCTGAAGTTATTACGATGCGCGCGCACACCGTCACGAAAAGGCGACATCCTGAAGTTATTACGATGCGCGCGCACACCGTCACGAAAAGGCGACATCCTGAAGTTATTACGATGCGCGCGCACACCGTCACGAAAAGGCGACATCCTGAAGTTATTACGATGCGCGCGCACACCGTCACGAAAAGGCGACATCCTGAAGTTATTACGATGCGCGCGCACACCGTCACGAAAAGGCGACATCCTGAAGTTATTACGATGCGCGCGCACACCGTCACGAAAAGGCGACATCCTGAAGTTATTACGATGCGCGCGCACACCGTCACGAAAAGGCGACATCCTGAAGTTATTACGATGCGCGCGCACACCGTCACGAAAAGGCGACATCCTGAAGTTATTACGATGCGCGCGCACACCGTCACGAAAAGGCGACATCCTGAAGTTATTACGATGCGCGCGCACACCGTCACGAAAAGGCGACATCCTGAAGTTATTACGATGCGCGCGCACACCGTCACGAAAAGGCGACATCCTGAAGTTATTACGATGCGCGCGCACACCGTCACGAAAAGGCGACATCCTGAAGTTATTACGATGCGCGCGCACACCGTCACGAAAAGGCGACATCCTGAAGTTATTACGATGCGCGCGCACACCGTCACGAAAAGGCGACATCCTGAAGTTATTACGATGCGTGCGCACACCGTCACGAAAAGGCGACATCCTGAAGTTATTACGATGCGCGCGCACACCGTTACGAAAAGGCGACACATCCTGAAGTTATTACGATGCGCGCGCACACCGTTACGAAAAGGCGACATCCTGAAGTTAGTAGTAGTCAACATTTTGTTTCTTTGTATTTGTTGTTTGTATTTCTTTGTATTAAAAACAAGAATATATGAAAAGGTGAAAATAAATTCATCAATAAGGATTAAAGTAAAAAAAAGTGTGTGTACATATGTACACGCGTTAGAAGTTATACTTCTTTGGCGTAACAAGATAAAAATCTTTTCAAAAATTTTATCTTCTAACGCGTGTACATATGTACACACACTTTTTTTTACTTTAATCCTTATTGATGAATTTATTTTCACCTTTTCATATATTCTTGTTTTATATTGTTTTCTTTTTCAAATGTTTATCAATACTTAATGGAACATAATTTAATTTTTCAGTATTATTAATAGTGTAAGTTGTATCGATGTAATAAAGCGTTGTAAGTTTTCAGACTGCTATGACTATTGACTATTATTATTCATTGAACTGTTGACTTTTGCATTATCTATAATTGAAAATAAATAAATAGATAATATTGTGGTCAAACGCTAAGATCTATAAAGCATAAAAATATGTATTAATTTCAGCTCGTGTCTTCACCGTATACGTGGACTCTGCTGATGGCAAACTGATAGCGAATTTCATTATATCGACCCTGTTGAGTTGTGGAGTACTCTTCACCGCTCTGTATTATCAAATGAATTCGTGCTACGAATCGCCCCGTTATCGCAGGAAGCCTTCTGCGGGTCACGTTCATGCTCGTCGCCATACTCATAATTTTTAAACCGTTGACGCTAAATCACAAGTCGAATAACACTGGTATGTAAATCAGCTGTATAAATAAAATTTAAAGATAAGAGAAAAATCGATTGCAAATGCGCTCGCGATCAGATATGTTTTAACGCCACCTATCCGTACGTTATCTGTACTAAATTGTTACGTATACATTTCTTAAATGTTTGATATTCTCTACATGATTAAATTTATGAATATAATTAAAATATATGAATTTATTTTGATCGCATTTCAAATTTCGTTCTTCATAGATTTAAAAATTTATTTTATTAATTCAGAAGAGGATTTTTAATTTATTTACCAGTTAAAAAGAAATTACTATGAAAATAAAATCAGTTTGAAATGTTTTTAATGTTATAATATGTTAATAATATATTGCTATTATTAGAACGAATGATGAAGACGGAACATTCATTGATGGCTACAATCATGAACTGACAACTCCGAAGCAAGATCATTATCATCAGAGCTGATATGAAGAGCTTGTTCGCGTATGTAATAGGCGAACATTAATATTATTAAATTAATATTCGTAATTTTAAAACTATTAGACATACTTATAATACTTGTTTCAATAAATGTAATCTAGTAAAAAGATTTATGCACGAACTTTTTCTAAATGTTAGATGAAATTTACTATTCATTAGTACGAAATATTGTCGTAACACACAAGGGGCGTTTAATAGAAAACGAGAATGTAACACAAACTATGTAAATTAAAAAACTAAATATTGACTGGTTAAAATCAGGTGAATTATCTAAATTATACCAAAAACAATTTGACACTGTAATAAGTCTATTTATTACTGTCTTGTCAGTGTAAATGGAAGAATAAACAAGTTTATTAAGTTATAATATATTGTTTATTAAGCATTTATTGTAGAAAAATTTATAGAATTTGACTGACTATTTGGCAATTAATTGTATAACATGTATTTGTTACACTTGACATTAGCAACATTGCCTACATAGGCAGATGCTACAATGGAAGAAAAAAAGCCACATCAACAAAGATTGTAGTATGTAATCAAAAGTCCAACATTACAATTGCCTTCCGTCCATAACGACAAAGTCCTCCGTGTTCACTCGACACTATATCTAGTGATTTCTACTTATACTTATTTTAGTATTTTAAGGAAGGGTATTTTAAGCATAGGAAAGTATACTAATACTTACTATGTGACTATGTCTAAAGATAAATTGCATTTAATAAAATATACCTTTCGCATACCCGTTCTCCTTTGCAATTGAACGCCCCTAATATATAGTCACTATCGACTCTATCCATTTGGATGTAACATCCAAATTCAAGATTTTAAATGTGTATTTCATGTAATTGTATGTCTATAGATATTCTTAGCAACTTACTGTGATCTATCTACAGATTTTAGCGTCTAGGAGTGTACACTTATTTCTTCTAATTGTTTATCCTGGTGAAAGTATTTCTCTTCAAAATTCTTTTAGATTTCATTATTCACTTTTCTATATTATTAGACCTAAGGAAGGTTTCCTTTCCTTTTTAAATTATTTATTATATCTTTTTTTTTTTGACATTTTCCTATGAAATAAGATTTTAAAGTATTTTAATCAGAATTTAGCAATATTTATTCAGAGTATTTGAAGATAATTATTTCCAGCAACAAATTTTATGAGCTTACTATTTGAATTTAATTTATTTTATAATACAAGTGATTTAATTATTGACGTTTTAAAGACATACAGACATAAGGACGACACGTTACTAAACAACGGTTTAATATGAAGTCCATAAAAATATATAAAACAGCCTAGCCGTCCGATCATTATTTTTTTGTTTCACTCTGGAATAATGTTGTCGTTGCGTTCATTAATATAGGAATAATTTTTAAAAAATTAAAAAAGACATGAATATGAAAAAAATTGATTATTTTATGTAATAGGAGGTGTCGGCCTTTTATACGATTATAATTTATGTTATTTTTATTTTAAAGACAATTAATTGGATATTGTGTTTGTAATAATAATACTCCACTAACATTTTATGATTAACTTCTCGCACAAAATGTGATTAGGTCTTAGACTTGTATGTGTAAAGTTAGACACTACATATATTTTACACAACGGTTAAAAACTCGTGTATAGCGTACCCCCTTGGATATCACACACCAATCTGATATTTTTCATTTGAAGTTAGTGATGTAAGAATATTCAAAATAATTCCAATCTTTACTGTAAAATGTTTCATATAGATGAGAGAATAATATGTAATTTTTAGATATCAACTCGTCTGATTAGGAAGTAAATTTCATATTAGCCACCTTAATTTATTGTAACTTCCGTGCTCTGCATTTTTAACATTGGATCGTATGTATGCTTTAACTATTTTAATGGCTCTGTTACTTCGAAAGTTGGTTCAGTTAGGTAAATTTTCAGGGTAAAAATCGAAAGTGATCAGTATTATTAATAAAATCTTTAGTTTGAAATTAGTACACTTTTACTGATTCATGCATTTTGATATTCTTTATATTTTATTACGTTTCAATGAGTTTCAAGTGACAAAAACCGAAAGTACACTTGCGATGATGATAAAATGTGATTGTTTTAAACTTAAACTTATTTATTTCTCTTATTATAATTTATATTTATTACTAAAATACGGAATGTTTATTATTGATTATATAGTAAGTACTTTTAAAGTATTTAGTTCCTATTTGTATTTATTTTAATGTTAATTCTTTTAACTCTACGCTTTTATTATTTAATGCAAGAAAGAGTCTTTCGATTAAATATTTCTTTCTGCTAGTATTATTGAGTTAAGAACTTTTTTTATATTCTTCATATTTCAATGATGATATATTTTTCTATTGTGGCTTAATTTATCGTTGACAGGTATTTCGAAATGTTTTTAAAACCGGAATACGCCCAGAGACTCCAGGTTATTTAAATGTTATATTGTGATGGAATTTCATTGCTTATTTAAGGAATACAATTATTATTGTTACTATTTATATTTTGTGCCATTTATTTTTAATTAAATTTT
The DNA here is from genome assembly GCA_015888305.1 of Antheraea pernyi. Taxonomy (NCBI): domain Eukaryota; kingdom Metazoa; phylum Arthropoda; class Insecta; order Lepidoptera; family Saturniidae; genus Antheraea; species Antheraea pernyi. The sequence goes on along the minus strand of MU159095.1, from coordinate 229,524 downwards.
AACGTGAGAATTGATTTAGTGCCAAATGAAATCCGAGTATTTATTAAATTATTTTAAAGTTTCCTTATACTAATAAATTATTTCAACATTATGTGCCTTCTTTTATTTCACATACCCTTCAGCTTAATTTGACTTGAGAATATAATCGTTTATTTGATACTAAATATATTAAAAAAACTATAGTTTATTGAAATATTTAGTTGTTGCCTCGCTTCACTGGCCGATAAAAAGATTCAGAATGTATCCTACTGCACGAAATGAAGGAGTTCAATGACAAATTGCAATAAAATCCATGCAAAATTTTAAGCGTCGCTAATGGGATAAAAGTTCAAACAAAAACTATTTGTTTTATGCTATTAGAGGTATCAATATTTTTAATTAATATATATAGAAAAAAAGGAAGACATTTAATATATTTTACATCATAATTGTTTTTTAATCATCGTCACAATTTTTTAATTGCTGAAATTTTTGTAATACATTCCTTGCGGGTGACTGGTTGACATATGATGACGATCTTATTGTCGGCAGAGAAGAACCGACCTTTCGAGATCCTGAACCGCAGCCAATTTTATTTTCCCTAGGTGAACGTAAATGCTTACTCATAAGAAGTCTTGAGCAAAGAACTCTTGGTGAAGTTAATTCAAAAGACGAAGAAGATGAAATCTTTGTTCGTGGTGATGTGATCGATCCGTGACGTGGCGAGCTAATATAATTAGGTTCGCATCTAAATGTTTGATGTATTGCTTCATCACACGACTTCTTAACTTCCGGTAAAGCTGGTAGATTTTCCAGTTCACTATTTATCAAATCTTGGTTCACCACCAAATTTTCCTCCATTAACCCTTGTGGCTCTTGGGCAGCGAAGCTTGAGCGACTGGCTAATCTACGACCTCTCTTTCTCGCTTTAGATTTTGCAATTTCTGCAGGTTGCTTATTATTAATCAAACTAATATTCTGATCTATATATTTACAAATTGCTTCTGCTTCCTCTAAAGGTGATAAGTGGGCATCACGAAAGAATCCATGTCCTTCACGGAGGTCGTGAATACCTTCAATAAATAACCACACTAGAGTACTGATAACTAGGGCAAGCGTGGTCATGGCTGCTATCGCTGTGGTCATATCAGGTCCAGACAATTTGTACTGAATTTTTCCAAGTACACCATAAGTTATTATATTACGTGTATATCCATTAGTGTAAGCTCGACAAGTGTAAAACCCTCTCAATTCGTTATTGGCTGTAGCGACTAACTTGAGCAACCTTCCGTCATCAACAGATCGGATATTCTCCTTTATGAGTAGTTCCTCCCTCAAAGTTGTGTCCAAAAAAAGCCAGAAGGCTTTGTGAATAGATCGAATATTTCTAGTGTAGAGGCATGTTAAATTTAGATTATTGGACCTTCCCCAAAATGTTTCATAGTAAGAACCAGAGACGCTCGCAGTTCTTGAAGACAGTTGAATCGTATCATCTTTAGAGCGTTCTACGTTAAATTTATGAAGATCTTGCAATATACCATTGATTCTAAGTGAAGCAATTGTACCAAAAAACGGTAAAAAGTTCTCAGAAATAGTTCTTTTTATTTCCATCGGAACTCCTCCAATGAAGTATTCATCTGTACATAGTATAATATATATTGGTTTACTCAAATATTTGTTTAAAATGTGGGGCTGTGTAAATGATTCTAGACTTTTATTAGCATGTTTTCCTGGCTTATGATAGTAAATATTTTTGTAGGAATAATCTTGTTCGAATAAAACATGTAAGCGCTCATTGGAATTTATGATGGCTTCTACAGCATTCGTATTACGTTGTTTTGCGATAATTATGTCCAACCATCGATCAGGTACATATTCAACAGAAGTAGTACTTTCGGAATGAAAATCTCTACATTTTAATTTCAATGACAATCTCATACTTTGGATGGATAAAAGTAACCAATCTTCGTTTTTATTTTTTGAAAAAAGGAGTGTACCTGATTGTCTACTAGATTTTAAAGTGAGCTCAATACGCCATTCGTCCTGGTTAATAAAACAAGGCAATCTCATATACTGTTCGTCGTGCAGTTCCAAATAAGCTTCTTCTAAACTAGCAATGTCATAAGCTATGTTCGAAGCGGAACTTGGACTAAAGTCATATTTCTTCACTCTATGCTTTTCAATTGTTAATTTCAAAGGAATGAAATTAAGTATAAGTTCTTGGATTTCACCGTGCAGCTTTTCTCCGATTAAAACGTTTACAGTATCATCGGGCAAGTCAGGATCACAGATAAACGAGCTTTTCATTGTTGCTGGTGCGTCATTTAAGCGTAATGTAATGGCTTCATTACTGATACTGATAAGAACAGAATGCCAGACAGCTGGTTCAATAGTCGATTGCGAACAGATACGTGGTGCGCTACAAGACTTTGATAAGCCACTGACGTCCAGACAAATATGCCATTTTTGAAGACTCAGTCGAATAAAAGAACCGTGAATATTATTAATTCGACGTGCAATAATTCCATGAGGAGAAAATACCATAAAACGCACGTAGAAGTGGAAGAGAATCGAACGTCTATTCTCAAAGTTATACTGTAAGATTGCTTCTCCATTAAATAATGCAACGGTATGTGATTGTACCTGACATGGTATCAAATAACATGAACCTATTTCCGTTTTAGATCCTACGCATGGGGTTCCATTCCCAGTGGGTATCGGTCGAGTACAGGATCTCGTTCTAGACTGTCGTCCCGCTCCACAGGTTTGTGAACACGGACCCCAAGTGCTCCAACCAGACCACCCTCCATTCATCGTACAATATTTACTCTCACATTCTTCTAATTGATCGTGTTGTCCTTTACAGTGCGTTCCCCAAATGCCAGAACTAGGTAGCGTATGCGTTTCGAGACAATATCGTCTACGTCGTCTAACGCCTACGCCACACTGTTCTGAACAAACACTCCATTGCCCCCAGTCACCCCATGAGTCACTCGAACTTTTTCTATCATTAGCACATTCATCACCTGCACATTCCATAAAATCTAAAGGTCCACCTGTGCACATAAATCGTGCTTCAGATGGGAATGGCGTATCACATCTTCTGAGGCGCCATTTAAATCCAATTCCACAACGTGCGCCGCAAGCTGACCAAGAGCCCCATGCTCCCCACTCACCTACAATAGGACAACCTATATTGTGCTTTACACATTGCAGCGAATTCCACAATGCTTCCGAATTTAATTGCCATGTATTATCTGTAGCTAAAGAAGCTTCTATAGCTTCAAAAGGGCATTCCATCACTAAACAACGTCCCATAAGAGCAGGAACAGCCTCTAGTTGACGCAAAGCTTGGATTCTTCCGATATCGCCATTCACAAGTCTGCGATAATCTTCAACAGTACAATTTGTTAAGTAGCAAGATTCAGTCTGTTGATCAGGACCAGTACAGGGCAATCCATCTCTAGAGGGTGGAGGATTAATACATTCTCGAGTACGGGTTCGATGTCCAATGCTATCGCAAGGGCCGTGACAAGGCGACCATGGTGTCCATGGCGCCCAGCCTCCATCGATCGGGCACTCAATATCTGTCACAATGCCTAGGTCACATTCCAATCGCCAAATTTCTTGTTGTCGTTTACCATTTGGTTTTTTAGATGAAATAATTTTAATTGTATAATAAAACCAAACAAGGCAATCATACAAACGCTTATAATCCATTTAACATTAAATTATTTTATAAATCTATGTCTGTAAATAGAGGTTTATAGTCCTTGTCGTAAGTTTGGGGTTACTATGTCTACATTCAAAGACATGGATAAAATTATTATATGATGGTATAACCATAAATGAATAAAAAAGCGTAGGGTCTTGGATTATAGGTGTCGAATTTTTTCGATGGTTTATAATTTATATTCAAACCACAGACTATTAGTCGTAAAGGTAATTTAAACTGTGTAAATATATAGCAGTCATAATAATAGTAGAGCTACGGACGAAAGAGTTTGATCAATCGGTACAGCATAGGTTTTTATTATAAAACCACTAAACACGAAAAAAAAAAAAACTTCTAATTAGGGCTTATCAATATTACCTTACGAAATATATTAACACTTATGTATATAGCTAGTGAATCCGATAGGTATATGGAGTCTAGCCACATACCTTAATAAATCATCAATATAAAAAAATATATATTAAGAGATGCTGGGAGACTGACAATTTGGAATAACATTTTTATGTGAGAATTATAAAATATATGTAATAGAAATATAAAAAAAAAATCTCGACAGCAGCACAGATGGTGCTTACCTTATTTTAAAATTAAGACTCATTCAAGCCGTTTAGAGAAGAATTATGACGACATGTACAAGACATTTGTATAGTTTGGAATTTTGATATAACCATTTCCTTTATGAGATATTGTGACTTTATAAACGAATTTACGAGATTGTGAAAAGAAACAAAATGAAAGAGTATTTTTTATTAGATAAATTTTATTTTCAAATTTTTTTGTAGTAATTCTTAATCACAAATAATAAATATGAAAATATATATTTTATTTCACAATAGAGAAATACTCATGCAATGTGGATAAAAACATTTAAGTATCTACTGCATGCCAGAAAATCTAATTTTGTAGTTTCTTATATTCTAGGATACATCTGTACTATTTAATCTAGTAAATATTAACGAATTAACTCTGTTTGCACAGTTTTTATTCGTAATATTCATAACATACTATATTTATTTAATACTAAGGAATATGTAGTAAACTAAAAAAAATCACATTCATAACCTGGAAATACTTGATAATGAGGTAAAAGTATTTGCTAAAAATAAGGACATTTAATACTTCTAGAATAACCACTTATGATGTGTAAATCCACTTACGTATCCACATTGCATTTAAAAATTATATAATTTTTTAATTAATACTTTAACATGGTATATACACCAATATCAATGAGGTAACTTGTGAATCATTGCCAAGGTACTCATTCATGTGTCGCTAAGCGTTCACAACAATATTATCATAAATCTTATTGAAATAAATATACATTGTAATAACAAATCACATTGAAACCTTTGGTTATCATCATAGTTTAATAAGAGTACTAAAATTAATTAAAGACCAATCTGTAGAAGACTTTTAGAGAACTTGAGAGAGAATTTAGATATTCAATAGAGAATTGGTAAGACCAGTGTAACATAGATTTTCCTCTTTATTAACAATTTTATTTATATTAGAATGAATTCAATTAAGAGTGAAGAAATATTCACAAATACTGAATTTGTGACATTATGAAAAGATGATGAAAAAAGGCATCATTCAGAAACTTTTCAAAAGATACTTAGCAGCAATTGGTTATTTACAGACTGTTATTGTGAGAAATATTGTGAAAAATATTAAGTTTCAACTGAACTATGAACCAAATATACGATTAATTCTTTAAAAAATACGTCTATATTTTCTTCCAATTTGATCAATTTTCTTCTTTTATAATTTTTAATATACGTGAAGTGTTTTAATCACGTCTCCAACAGCGTATCGGCATAGGCATAAGTTAATTATGACAAAGAAGTTTTTTAAACATCCCTGTCATACAAAACAGCCTCAGAGAAATTAAATAATATATCAATAAATTAAAACCCAATTCTGTGGGTGGTTGTAAGCAAAGAATATAGGGCAATGCAATAAGAGTGAATATGACGACTTGTCCACACTTTCAGATACAATGAGCCAATCCTTGAGCCAGTCTTTCATGTCCTGGTTGCCTAAATTGCTTGCATTTAACCCTCGTATATGGCACGCATTTCTCAATGATTCTGTACTAAGTCCATCCACTCCGCCTTCTCTAATTATTGCTTTATCCATTTCTAATAAAATGAGAGCTTTGTATCTCAATTTATTTGACCTAAATAATGTTCTTCTTAAGCCATGCATTTTTAGTAGGTATCCCTATAAACATATATTAAAATTATTATATTTCACATAATCACTATATATTACAAAACAAAGTCATCTGTCTTTCTGTCTGTTCGCGATAAACTCAAAAACAACTGAACAAATGTTCATGCAGTTTTCACCAGTAGATAAAGTGATCCATGAGGAAGGTTTAGGTATATATTTGTCAAGGATTTTTTTTATTATCAAGATGGAATAACGTCTGCCGCGGCCACTAGTATAATATAATTAAATGTTATTATCTCCTATTGCTTTCTTTTTTTATCACAGCGTAATTAATGTGTTGTTAAAGAATATTACAAAGGTGAAGAGTTTCTATTGATGGCAATGCTAATCTCATAACAATGATTCCATACAATATTTTTAGTGTAGGCTGAGTTGTTTTATTGAAAAAGGTTTTGATTAAGGTAGACTTCATCTGATGGCACTAAATAACAAAACTAAAGTACAATCTAGGTATTACAGTCTATTTATAAAATCTCAATTATACTACTAATATTAATATTGGTAATACAAGTGAACTTACTAAATGAGCATAAGTTAAACTGCTTAACTGGTATGGCTCTTTGGAGAACAGATCTTTACAGGCTAATAGATCATTTGGTGATGGATGAACACCTGATCCGAGCAAAGCAACTACTCTTTGCCACTTTTTCTTTAAATCATTATCTAAAATGCCCTCTACTTTAGACTGTAATGCTCTAAAAACAGGCTTGTTATTCTTTAGTCTTTCTATAAGATCTTGTCTCGAGAATTCAACTTTCTGTTGAATAGACCAAAAATGTGAACAGAGTAAACTTTTTGGTTTTAAAAACCTGTAAAGCAAAACAAACACATTATTAATATTAAATTAATCATGTTATTATTACAAAATTTTAAATATTCCTTGATATAAAATATTTCTGACTAACACTGCTATAAATGCAGTCTAAACTATAGCCGTGTAAGTTTCTCTAACAAATAAGAATTTAAGCCAAAGTTATGATACTAGAATGATGAATATAGAACAAGGTAGTTAGAAGTGTAGACCATATATTTTTTAATTAATTTGAGCCGTCAAATTCACAGAAAAAAAGCCATAACCTTGATCAGTTGCAGACCACATTTTAGCAACACTGACAAATAGGATATGCCAACCAATTAAATTACTATGTCAATTAGATGAAAAATAGATTATTATTTTCTAACAACTGTATTATATAGTAACTTAGTTTTGTAGGAATCTGCTAATCCCAAAGGTGAATTGTCCTTCTGGTCTCTTTTATACATATGGTGGTTGCTGAAATCAACTTCAAACCTTTTGTTTATTTATTACCCTTTGATTTAATAAAAATGTACATGACACTGGCAGAATTGTAGACTTTTCCAAAGGGGTCAAAGACTAAGAAAAAAAAAACTCTAACAACTAAAGAAGCTAGTTTATTTTAACTCCTTTTCGATATAAGTAATAAAAAATGTTAAATTAATAAAATCAATCTTTTATTAGAATTTGTTATTTCACTGATCTTTATTTACTAATGACATTTTACTGATTGTTCTTAGTACAACGGTAATGTTAGTTTACTTACTTTTTCACAGATGAAAGCAAATATATTACATACTTACGCTAAAGGAAAGATGATGTAATTCCGAACTGAAAAAAATGTTATAGTAAAACCGTAAGAAAAAGTGCGTGGAATAAAACCGTTAAATGAAACGTGCATGTGCAGGCGCGACAGTCGTATACACAAGCGAGTAGTGTATAATACCTTTCTCTTTCTCCTTCTTTCTTTCGAATTCTCGGTGAAATTAATCATCGAATTAATTTAATTAATCGGTGAATTATAAATATAATATCGGTAATGAAGATGTCGCGGGCACGGCTAGTGTTGCATAAGAGTATAATTAGTAAAGTAATAAAGAATAGAGTTCTTCCTTGGTAACTAGTCATGTATTTAATTTACTTTTAACATATCTTGTTCCAAATAATACTTAATCGTATATAACACTAAAATTTGCCCAGAGATACGTAAACCGATTATTAACAATAACAAAAGGATTCAAACCTAGGTATTCATTTTATATTCTAATAAAAATATAGATCATTTGAAATGTGAACGTAAAATAATTGTCTTCAGTCAATGTAACACCATAATTATTTATTACCTTAAGAAGCGATGAAAATCAATTTCTGTCACGGATTATATATGTAAGCAGTGATCACTAATTCTTGGCTAGAGTTCTGCATGTTTACATATTTTCGAGTAATAGAAATATATAATTACAGCATACCTGTGTTTGTAAAGTTGCTGAAAACCATTCTGGTTTGTAACAGAACGAGAGTATAATAATAAACTCGGTAAAGTAAATACCTTGTGAAAAGGCATTATGTATTTTAAATTAATTCTGAGAAAGCTATAATTATTTACTTCTTCCACTACCTACTTTCGAAAATCTAAATAAAAACTGACATTTCTAGTTCGGTGCAATGTTGCCAGATAGTTATTGCGATTCTCATCCAATCCCACCGAAAATCGAACTTCAACAATAATAATCCTCAGTATATTTTTTATTTTATTGTCTTGTGTATACGCTTTTATGTATTATATACATATTAAGAATTAAAAATGAAGCAAATGTAAATTCACTCTAATGAAATTAGTTGAACCAAAACAGTTGTCTAAATAATAGGTCTATACCTATAAAATTGCCATTCTGCAGTACTGGCCAATTCAAATCAAAATAATTTTTGTTTGTCTAATAATAATAAATAAATAATAGGTCTTTAACTATGAAATTGCCGTTCTGCAGTACTGGCCAATTCAAATCAAAATAATTTATGTTTGTCTAATAATAATAAAGACGGCCCGGCCACTATTTGTGTTGATCAAAGACGTAAAATTTGATTTGTAGTTTCTTATATTTTATACTAGTAATTATAATTATTCAGCCATCTATTGCCGACAAAGTTGGTATCACGAAAGAAAGAGTTAAGATTTATCACACTTGGTTTTTATAACGCCATTCGTAGATTTCAGCAGTTATTAACCAAATGCTGTTTTTACTATAGAAGCTAATTTTTGTGTTAAGTCGAATAAAAGTATTCTTTTTATATATTGCAAATAGTTCATATAGCATCACTCGATATTAAGAGGTAAAAGGACTATAGAGCTCTAAGGTGTTGCTTTGGCTTAAAATAAGATATGAGGAAAAATAAAAACAACAGAATACTTTTCTTATTTATTTAAATACCAAACTATCATCAGGTACATGTACAAAGAAATTAAAAATAATTTGATTGAATTGAAACTACTTACTTAAAGATTTGTTGTATAATGATTTGTTATATATAATATTTAGGTCTGAGGAAAAACTAAATAACAAATCGTCATGTTTCATATACATCAGTACAAAGGACAAACATGCTTATTAAATAAAAATGATGCATGTTACATGATACAAAAGGAAAATCTGAAGTAGTACCCTCTTATTTACCAAGGTAAATGTATGGGATATGTTTTTGTCATTTGTGTGACAATTATGGCAAGAATATGAGTATAATTATTGTATACAAAAGCTACATGGTCTAATTGTCTGTCCAACTTAATTTATTTATCCCATATATATTACAGTTAAAACTTAATGAAGAACTGAATCGATTTATAGTTTAAAAACTTGAAAATTCTTTCTTCAAAAAAGCTTGAAACTGTTCATCAAAATTAGTTTCATATGTCCATGGTAATAAGTCTGGATACATCGTTATACTCTTGATAACATCCACATTAGCATTTTGAGGTAATACACTTCTTACTTTTTTATTGAGACAGCCGCTTGCATGTATATAGTTGTTAACAATAAGATTGTAGATAAAGTTCACATATTTGTGATCTAAGTTTTCTGTTGTGTTTGGTATGTTGGCATTATTTGATTTTATTTCACTCAAATAACCTGATGTTATTATTGGAACAATAAAACTAGCCTGTAACAAATAGAACAATATATATAGTTCGCAGCAACTCCGAGAGTAAGCAGATATATAATTATAAAAATATTGTCCTTACATTAAAAAAATATTGCTACTACTAAAATATACAGTGGAAAGCTATGAATAGAATTGATATATTACAGATTCACAGTATTGCTATAAAATGAAGTTATTTTTATACCCAACTACTGGCATTTTACCAATAATTTGTTACAATAATATACATAATAAAAGTTGTTCTGACCCTTTCAAACTTTTGGCAATTTGCTCACCATGACACCTTATTGTTACACTACTGGTAAATATCCTAATACAGGACAAAGGTCTCTTTTTGAGTGTGGCACATGCTTAATCACTAATCCACCCCATGGTATGGTGGCAATTTTAAACACAAATACTAAAATAATATTACTCAAACATTTGGATTTTTTAAATGTTTATCTACAGACCGTATACATACCATATATATATATATTGTAGGAGGTAGAGCCACGCTGAAACTATTACTGGTTTCACCATGAATGGGTTGGCTCGTCCGGGGAACTACCACCCGTCCCACAGAAAACCGATGTGAAGCAACAGTGCTTGCTCACTGAGAGAGCACCGGAGGCCTAGCTACCCTCCCCTCACTTCCTATTCCATCTCTCTACCCCCAAACACAGACTGGTAACACACTTGCGATTCCCCTGTTGTTGCTAGTGTCCATGGACGGTAGCTCGTCCGGGGAACTACCACCCGTCCCACAGAAAACCGATGTGAAGCAACAGTGCTTGCTCACTGAGAGAGCACCGGAGGCCTAGCTACCCTCCCCTCACTTCCTATTCCATCTCTCTACCCCCAAACACAGACTGGTAACACACTTGCGATTCCCCTGTTGTTGATAGTGTCCATGGACGGTAGTGGTCACTTAACATCAGGTGACCCGCCTGATCGTTGGCCTCCTATCACATAAAAAAAAATACAACTCCCTTATTCAAATTAGTAAATCCATTTTATGATACAAAAAGATGGTGTGCATGGTTTAAAACTCTACAATGTATAAGAATTAATTATGCCATTTGCCTATGCAATGTTATTACTATTTGTATATCTTATTAAAACAAAACTAGTATAAACCATGATGACTTCTTACTTTTTCAAAATATTCTCGAATAAATTTCTCTGGGTTTTGATATATATCATCCCTCTTGCTATTAAGTGTTATAACTTTGACACCCATCATTTCAGTCCAGTTATCAACATATTCCTGAATATTAATTGCCGTTGGTAAACCATCCTGTGTATAAGTTAGGAACAAAATTGGATTATCATTTACTATTGGTTTAGTTTTACTAATTGGTGGTTGTAATGTCTGTTTAGGTTTCTTTGGATCATTATTTTTAAGCACTATATTCTTGTTCAATGCAGGTGGTAAATCATTGGCAATATTCTTAACAGTGATTATTTCCTTCTGTCCACTGATTTTACTATTACTGTGGTAGCCGCTGTCATCTTTGTTAAAGTGCTGTGCTATACTACATAAGGGATTTTCAATTGCTTTCAATATATCATATCTTTTAAGTTTTATGAATGCTTCAATCACTTTGTCGAGTGTAGCTTTTTCATTTTGCTTAAACACTTTCAAAACCATGTCTACTGGATCATCTCTGACTGAATTCATTATATACTGAAACATAAGATTTGAAAAATAGCTGTAATATTAAATAATAGTTCTACAACTTCTTCATTACTACAGGATACTGAGTGATATTCATTTCGAACAAATATTGTTTATTATTATGATATACAAATATATGATATAATTAATAAAACAATTGTTTTATGTAACTACAATGCTCAATTAGCCATAACTCTTTGATTTATATCCTAAATATTTAGCTACAGTGTATTATTGATTTAATAAAAATATCTCTTGATATGAAGACATGAATTTTTTGACTGGACTGGACTCGCAATAAGCTTATATTGTCCCTTTTCTGAGTAAACCTTGTAACTGCGAAATTACTATTTTACGGAACTTGACAAAGATGTTTTTGGTTTTCAAGTATTAGTTCAACGATTAAATAGATATGAGAGAAAAAATATCTCTAAAATAAATATGTCTATTTGAAGTTCTGTCTTACATGATTGAAGTACTCAAAAATGTTTTCCATTAATAACTTCAATCTTGACAAAAATGTACACACATACATACATGTTTACAGGTTGGCATGACAGTGTATATTGACTATTGATTGCAAATATTTAAGAACAGTTCTCATGAATCTCTCTAGCCCCTTTGAATATAGCTATAAGTACAGGTAAGTTTAATACAAAACAAACTTAAAATATTCAATTTTATTATAGGAATCTAAAATTGTCATTTATTTATCCTTATTATCATTCCTGTCTCAATGCTACATATCTAGGTACTTATGTATTAATGCCACCTCAGCTACTGTAGCGATCCGCTAGTTTTTATCTCTCATCGCAAGTCTAGCCTAAGCTAACTGAAAACTGAGAACAGAGATAGAGCACACTACCCTGCCTAAAAAGATATGTGTATATTTTTATGTATAATTTTTTTCTGTATGTGTATATGTCACTGAACTCCTATACAACTGGACCGATTTTGATGAAATTTTGTGTGCATGTTCCAGAGGATCTGAGAATGGTTTAAATTCCTTGACAATTGACAAAAGGACCTGATAGGTGGCGCTGCGGTCGGATAGTAGCTTGTTTTTATTATCAGGGTGGGACAATGTGCACCCGGCCTGCTAGTGGTATATATAAATTCATTACACTAACTAGTTAGATATGTATACAAAAAAATCGAAATCGATCATTTTGTCAAAAATAACTAAGCAACAAGGAATCCAATAGATAACTATGTGCATTTGCAAATACCAAGTTTGCTCTTTTTTGAGACAATAGACAACTTCAGTTGCGTTGGCATTTATACCTAAGTACCTATATGTAATATAGTATGTATTTATACACAACTTGTGTTCTGAGCAGCTATATTCATAACAAAGAAAATGTTTGGTGAGGACTGTACTTGTTGTTATTTTAGGAATGTACTGCAAGCTATTAAATAAACTGCAGTCACTTTATCTCTTCTTCTTCTTTAAAGACCTTCTTTAAACTAGTCTGCAGTTTATTTAATGGTATCTCACATAAACAAATAAGAGTCTTTATATTAACTTACATCTAAATCATCCTGTGTTACTCCCAATAAATATCCAAGATCACGCCAGCAATTCGATGTCCCTCCAACTCTCTTCACCAATGTTTTCCATACCTCGTAACAAGAAGCACCCATCTTGGATTTAGCATTTCTATAGTACAACAAATCAGTGTGCAAGTTGTAAACTTTTTTACTCAAAGAATTAAGACGGGCTATCTCGACTGCTCTTTCTTCACGAAATTCTTCTTCTAAACATAATGTATCTATACTTATTGTTTCGTCCCTAGAAAAGAAAATATTAATAATATAATAATAGTTACATTATTATTAATATGAATATATTATTGGTATAATATTATTAATAATAATAATCTTTGATCGTAATCTGTATAATTTATGTACAGATTTCTTGGAAATGTATACTTGTGTTATATTTTTTAATAAAAAAATGCTCACATTATTACTTTCAATGAACTTTTTAATGGAACCTCAGTCTTTAGTCAATATAAGAAATGGAGTTCCGATCACCCTAGGAGTATGATTTAGTTCTGAAAGGAAATAGCGCAAACCATTATATTGGTATTACCAAACACAACTACTCTGTGACAATTACTAAGACGATACTACGTAGGTAGGTAGGTATATACCAAGAATCAAATTTTGAGGAAAATGCAATGAAAAATATTTCTTTGTGACAACAATGACAACTTAAATAACACAGTCAGTGTTGCCAAGCGTTTCATATAAACGATCATATATTGAACTAGTAGAATAATGAAAAAATAAAAATGCCAATTTAAAGAAAACAATTCCATATTTTTGCTAATAATCATAAGAATAAATTATTATTAACTGTCTTCATAAGAATCACTCGGACCTGGCCCAGAAGATAACTTTTTATTTTCCATATAAGATAGCTCAAACTTGTAAGTTATAAATTGAGTAAAATAAGTATGTACCATATATACACCGTGGTTCGAGATATTTTTAAGTTTTTAAGTAATTTTAATTTATCTTAATTTTTAGCTATTATAAAAATTGCAGAAGAAACTTTATTTTAATTTTTCAATCTAGAATTATACTACCGCTCTATTTTTTATTCTATGATACTACCGTGTGAATCTTGGCGTAATTTAAGTATAAATTCATTATAAAAAAGGTCGAACTTTGTTTTACTTTATGAACAAAATGTTCTCTGCAAGTGATATATAATTTTTGTTAGTTATTACTATGAAACAATTAAAAAAGAATACTTTGTTGCTTTGATTAAGTTAGATATTGGAATTCTCTAAGAAATGTATAAAATTTTATATATTACCTACTATTTCTGAACTATCACGAACGGTACAACTGGCAATACTAATTTGGCACTAGAGATAAGAGTTGTTGAAACTTTTACTCTGTACACTATATGCGAAATGCTAATTGAATTTCGCGCGCGATTATTATTGCTATAGTTATAACGACCTAAAAATCGTGAATATAATTTTCATAACATCGATACAAAATAAAATAATTCAATAAACATTTGATTAAGTTAGATATTGGAATTCTCTAAGAAATGTATAAAATTTTATATATTACCTACTATTTCTGAACTATCACGAACGGTACAACTGGCAATACTAATTTGGCACTAGAGATAAGAGTTGTTGAAACTTTTACTCTGTACACTATATGCGAAATGCTAATTGAATTTCGCGCGCGATTATTATTGCTATAGTTATAACGACCTAAAAATCGTGAATATAATTTTCATAACATCGATACAAAATAAAATAATTCAATGAACAAAAATTCAACAATAATTGCAAACTATTCTAGGCTGATTACAGAGTTCACAAAATTTAAATAAGCTTCAAGATGAATCTTAATGATGAATTTGTCACGGTATAACTACGTAACTGTAACGGTAAATATAACAAACACGTTTTACTTCCGTCACTTTATCTCTAATTTTTTTTTGCAGAAAAATGAATCGAATTCAATATCAAAAAACACCAAAGAAACAATAAAGCGCAAAACATTTAAAAATAACTGAATTAATGAAATTATACAAAAGATATTAGTATGATATGTGCTTTTTGATGATTTTTTTGAAGTTAATTTATACATTTGTATATGTTAATTAATATAACTATAATAAGTATAAAAACATTTCCATTTTGAATGAAACCATTCCCAAGTAACAGCAAATCAAATAAAATAAAAATCTTCGAAATCTATTGTAAGTTGACAAAAATACGTAGACAATAAGTGGATGAAAGTCTAATAAGCGATATGTCACCCCCTTAGGGGTTGAAAATTTTCGTCTTATTTAAGAAGTCTTAAATTTTTAGAATCGAAATAACCAAGGCCACTTTTTATATTTCTTAAAAATTGATACATAATATATTTTAAACAAATGAAGTTATACTATGCAAAGTTAACAGCTGGTACTTCTTTATTCCTCAGAAAAATGTTGCAACAGCTTATGAATGGCGCTTTTGATTTTTGATTTAATGTTCACTCGATTTTAATACATTTTTTTTCGAACTGACTACGCTATTGACCTAGCAAGGACAAACTTTCGAGTCATGACTCCAAGATTTAATTTTTAAGGGCAATGAACCTTCATCTCCCTTTTATCGTCTATACATATAATAAGAAAGTAAATCTAACGTCTTTGTACTTGGCAAACGAACATGTGGGTCACCTGCTGTTAAGTGATCACCACCATCCATGGACACTAACAACTCCAGAGGAGTCGCAAGTGCGTTGCCATCTTTTGGAGGGAGAGGAGAGGGGAGGGGAGATGGGTCTCCGGCGCTCTCACTGACCGAACGAAACGCAACAATGCAAGCACTGTTACTTCACGTCGGTTTTCTATGAGAGGGTGGTACTACCCCGGACGAGCCGACCCATTCATGCTGAAACCAGTAATCGTTTCAGCGCGGCTCTACCACAATTATGAAGTCTATTTACTTTTATCTCGTACTTAAGTCGCGACGTCATTAAAATTACAATAAGTTTTGATAGACTGAACCGATTATAATGAAACCAAGCCTAAATGTTACTCGAAGATATGCTTTATGATTTTCTTGAATATTTTTTAACATGAACGCAGTACTTTAGCAGTGATACGTGTGCAAACAGATAGCCATATAGACAGAAATACAGATATTATTAAAAATGATTGAAATGTGTTTTATTACTTATTCCTCGACGACAGCAACAATTTTTTTTTTTTTTTCAAAAATTGTGTTAAGTACAGACAGACCGTCATATTTACATTCTTACTACTTACTATATGTATAGATTTATTTTCTATTGGGATTGTTAATTTAAATAACTATTTTCAGATAAATTATAAGTGTCATTGTAGTAAAAAAAAAACTAAATTCAGTTTTTTATGGCTCTTATAACTCGTTTGTTTTCTGCATCGGTTGTTGTGTACCATTTTAGTTATAAAAAGTAATTTAAGCAATTTTAGTTTATACTAGCTGTTAACCATGACGTCGCCTGCAATGCTATCTCCAAAATGGTTTGATCGATCTTCAGATAACTTTCATGGGCAGATAGTTGATCTTATAAAAAGTAATTTAAGCAATTTTAGTTTATACTAGCTGTTAACCGTGGCTTCGCCCGCTGTACTATCACCAAAACGGTTACATCGATTTTCACGGGACTTTCATTGGTAGATAGCGAACCTAATAAAAAGTAATTGTGGTTATTCTATTTTAGACTAGATGTTACCCGCGACTTTGTCTGCATGAAATTTAGCAAGATTTCAACTCATTCTTTATTTTTAATGAGAGAAATAATTATTGGCTTATTGTTTACAATTCGACATTATAATTATTAATAACATTAATGATATAGAGGTCTTCCTAATAAGATCTTAGATTATAAACGTATTAGGTAAAGAGTTCCATATTACAATTTGCCTAAGTAACGCGCTGTAATTTTTTCTATCTGCCAGTGACATTTCTGTTAAAATCGGTTCAGCCGTTTCGAAGATTACCTGGATCAAACATACAGACAGACAGACAGCCCGACCAAAATTTTAAATATTGCATTTTTGTTATCAGAAGCTTGTATACTTTCATACCAATCAGTGAAAAATTTTTATTTTGATATTACATACAGACACTTCATTTTTATTATATGTATATAGAAGATAAGCGATTTATCGCAATGTCGCTAAACACAATAGCTAAAATTGCATTTTCGAATAAATATCGCACTGTACTGCATGAATGCGTATTGAACAACTTAACGAAATATAATTGCTATAGCTAAAAATGTATCGCACAGTAATCACAGGAATCTTGGTATAATTTTCTTTTAACCAATACAATACATTTGAAGTAGTTACTTTTCGTTCCGGAATTTGACAAATGATCGTTATCAAACAATCACAGTACCTAATTTGTTTCCATTTTAAAAGCAGTGATAATATTATTTAGTGCACAATATTTTAAAAAGGGACATCTGTGCAGAAAAGTAATTAAACTATTCTCTTTTACCTTTTTCGGATAGGAGACGCTTACTTGAACTATTTATTTTTATAAAATTGATTGTCTCATTATTATAATTTCGGCTATCTGGCAGTAAAAAGTAAAATTTCCGTTAATATAGGTCCAGCCGTTTTGGAGATTACCCGAAACAAACAAACAAACAGAGAAAATATACTAATATAAAAATATAGACAAAGTATAAAGAAAACTTTTTTTGTTCATTTGTAGCCATATCAATTCATCAAAAAATTGTTATTTTAATTGTACATACACAAACTTTATTTTTATAATACGTAATAGAGAACAAATAAAAAAATAGAAATAAAAGTAGTTTAAACTTTTTACATAGGAAAACAAAATAAACTTCGAAAATGTTTGCGATAGAAACTTACCACGTTACCATGGCAACGTATATAATACTAACGCTTACGAAATCTTTATTTGAACCATTTTGTTTTATGACTATGAAGACTAAGAAGATAATAATATAAGATAATGATGGATAAAATAATGTACGACATATAATATAGAAGATTTGGCGCTTATGCCTTTATTGTAACTTGGACATGGAAGAAAATTGATTAAAGGATATATACGAAATACCTATATTAACAACTTTAGAATTGGCAGTATGGATTAATTCCTACGCCTGTCTTATTGAACGAATACTATTACTGCTACTAACGAAATCTCTCAAAAGGAAAAAATTGCCCGATTTTGAAACATTGATGATATATAGCCTTCCTCTATAAATGAGTTATTTAAAACCGAAGGATTTTCTCAAATCGGACTGGTAGTTCCTGAGATCATTGCGTTCAACCAAACAAACAAATTCTTCAGCTTTATATATTAGTATAGATTTGTAGGTACTGTAATTGGTAACAGCGACTTAATGAAATTAATAACAACGATAAGACATTATTTGTTTATATCATAACGTAGAATAACAATTAGAAGTTTACTATTATGTTTTTTTTTCTTCGAAAAATTTAATTTATTCTGATACTTTTGTTAAAAAAATATCCTAGAATATTTAGGTTTTTGCCTAGCAGTGTCGACGAAATACGGATTTCCTATTTTAAATAAAAACGATGAATGTCATTATATTTAATATTAATAACATTTTGTTCACATGTTATTATAGTAGCCAATGATATTATAAGCAAAAAAAATTGAGTCGCCACAGGACGCCTGGCAGATGTGAAACATCGAAAATGTTTTGTATAAGTTATATGCCTAAAGGAACCGATTACGACAGGAATCAGCTATGGCATAATGAAACGATAAAGCATGACAAATTTGTACCATAAAATAACTACTGTTTATTTTTTTACATAAATATTGATTTTTATTAAATACAAAATACAAAAATTCAATCAGGCCATTTTGTTTATTTACCGCGTTTGCATCTACATAACTCAGTGATTATAGCAACGCATAAGAATAACACAATTATATAGACAATATACAATATGGGCATGTTATATCTATATAAAAGAAATTTAACACAAATTATTTAATAATGTATTGTTTAAAATTTTCATTACTACCTTATATGGTGTTACTGCACTGAGGGTGGTATATAATAGGTTAAAGTTCCAGGTATGTTGCTGATGATATATCCCATCCTATTCGATATACTATTTCAAATCGGACCAGTAGTGAGAAAGTGAGATTAGCGCGTTCAACCAAACAAACTCTTCATATATATATCTTTATATATTAGTATAGATATACTTATTACTACAATATCCGTGTAAAAGCACGTTTGTATCGCCATATCTTTCTCTATAACAACCTTTATAAGAAACCATAATTAAATTTGGCACAACAATCTATAGTGGAATATGACATGGGATACTTAGTTTTATTTATCTCCCTTTGCAACGGGGCAATGATTATAGTCAAATTTCGACCAACGAGAGAACACTAGTAAATTTAATTTCGCATAGGATCTTAAATTTCATAAAATAGTTTGTTTATACTCCACATCTATACCTATATAATGCACGAATATACTACAATAGTCTATGTTTCTTCTTCGTCTACATATTTGAAATATACTCTTGTCAAAAATACATTTGACAAAAAATAGAATATTACAAACTGAAATGTTGCGGTGAGTTTAATAATGAAATACTTTCATTTTTATATTGTTTTATAATCATAAAAGTGGCTGATGATAAGCATAGACAACGCCGTTGAGAGATCGGCAATGTAATGTCGACCTACAAACCTCTTGGCTGATGGATAAGGTACTGGTTAATCCCGAAATGTGACAAAGTAAGAGTCTCTATAAGGATATATCAACGCGTGCATGGAGGTTACGACCCACTGATGATAAGCATAGACAACGCCGTTGAGAGATCGGTAATGTAATGTCGACCTACAAACCTCTTGGCTGATGGATAAGGTACTGGTTAATCCCGAAATGTGACAAAGTAAGAGTCCCTATAAGGATATATTAACGTGCGTGCATAGGGGTTACGACCCACTCGGGAATGAATTCCTACCATTTCGCTTCATACTGAATATAGAGCAGCTACATCCCTAAGCGTACTGCTATAGAGGGCTTTACGACCGCGATCCAGTTGGATACAGTTCTCATTTCTTACCGTCCAGTGACGCTGTTTTATTACAGGCAATCCCCTTGCTGCCAGGGATGTAAAACTCCGTGTGATGAAGAATTTAAAAAAATTCTCGATCTTCAGACTTCGGGCCTAGTTATTTATCTTCATACGCAGAATGACTCACTGGTAATATTTTGTCCTACAAAATAATTTAAATGTATTAATAATAGCTGTGCCCGCGGCTCTGTTCGCGTGGAATCTAATGTAAAAAAACAGTGCCTAATAAAATCATCTGAATCTATTAAGTCCATTTATTTTCTCTCGTACTTAAGTCGTGTCGTCATTAAAATTACAATAAATTTTGATAGAGTCATCCAATTTTAATGAAACCAAGATTAAATGTTACTAAGGTTTTCTCGAGAACGCAGTACTTTAGCAGTGATGCGTATTCAAATAAACAGGCAGACATTTCTGAAAAAGATTGAAATGTATTTTATTACTTAGTCCAACACACCAATTTTTTTCACAAAAATCTAAAAAATACAGACACGTTAGTTTAACATTCTTATTATATGTATAGAATAAAGATTTATTAGCAAAGATTTCTTAGCTTTAGAAAACTGAGAACAAAACAACACGATTATTTCATTTTACGAGTTACTTAAAGGAATTCAAATATATCCTTATTTTACTGTTTTATAATATGTGAGATTTGTTTTAATATTTACACTTTGTATTTAATATCCAAGTTGAAATTTTACCTGGGTAATTATTTTGAGACTTATATGTTACTAGTGGGCCAGGCGGACGATGTCCTCCCTTGATATAAAAAAAAAATACTAAAAGTCACCCGCAGCGCCACCTACCGGGTCCAATTATAAATTGGATAATCTAAACCATTCTCGGATCCACTAAAAGTCGTACACAAAATTTCATCAAAATCGGTCCAGCCGTTTGGGAGCAGTTCAGTGACATACACACATAAAGAAGAAATTTATATATAACTAGCTGGCCCGGCAGACGTTGTCCCGCCCTGATTATAAACAAAAATCCTTGACTATATATACCAAAACGTTCCTCATGAATCACTCTATCCACCGCTTGAAAATCCGTTCAGTAGTTTTTGAGTTTAATGCGAACAGACAGACTCGGTATGGGACTTTGTTTTATACTATGTAATGAAGATTAGTCACAAAAGTATAATTCAAACAATTGCTATC
Source organism: Antheraea pernyi (assembly GCA_015888305.1). Classification (NCBI taxonomy): domain Eukaryota; kingdom Metazoa; phylum Arthropoda; class Insecta; order Lepidoptera; family Saturniidae; genus Antheraea; species Antheraea pernyi. The sequence goes on along the minus strand of MU159095.1, from coordinate 208,158 downwards.
TTCTAGTCTTTCGGACAATTTATATTTTTAGAATAGACATAATAGTACCTACCTATTTTCCTCGTTTTTGTTTAGAGACCATTGACGAGCTTTAATGTTACCGATGAAAATGAAAATGAAAATGAAAAAAGATTGTTACAATTGAAGTTATCGCTAAGATTGTTTATTGTGAAATTCTGAAAAACCACTATTTTTTGAAATTTTGTTGTCATTTGAAATTGATAAATTGGTCATTAATTGCTTAATAATTTCATTATTTTATTTTTATGAACCAGTAATGATTATAACCCGAGTTTTGCAAAGTGGGGAATCTTAGTTATGGTTATTAGTTATGATATTTATTTCATTCAGAACCATGAATAGGAGTAAAAAGTATGCAGCGAATGAGTACTTGCTGCATATCTAAATTGTAGTATTTTTTTTGTAAATAACAGTGTAGCAGGTATAATGAGTAATAACAAAATGTTGTTATCTATTTCCAGGTTCAATCGCGAAATACAGAAGTATTAAAAAATGAACATTATGTCTTACATAACACGAACAAGTCCGATCTTAATAGACCTATGTTTATGTTTGAATTGTGTAAGTGTGACATTTGCAATATGGTAGTAATAACTGTCGTCACTGTGAATACTGAAAGTTATTAAAACTTTTTCAAAGGGGTATTCGTATGAACTTCGCCGGTTGCCGCGCAATGCAAATATCACCACAGCGCGACAGCGAAAACAAAAGGGACTGACTGACCAGTGAATCGAAAATTCCGAAACATATTTCGGTATTTGTGTTTAAGCTTCGACGAATGAAAATGTCGCATATTAGAATTCTATATTTTCGTTATACAATCTATCTTCTATTCTATCTACTCGTAATATAACTATAGATATACTAGAAGTCACTGTGTATGTATTTGTACTTGTATAAAAGATGAGTTTATGCTCTCGGCTTTGTCTGGGTTAATGTGGACTTAACTTTTCCTCGGAAACTACTTTTTTCTCGATAAAAAGTATCCTGTGTCCTCTTCTGTACTCTTGAGAATGTCTATGCAAATTTTAATGATGATCGGTTCACTATTCAAGACTTGGAAGCGTAACAAACAAATATTCGTATTTATGATAATAGTAAGGATAATATATGTTACATTATTATAAATTTAAATAATACATTACCTTCGTGTATTTTTAACGATTTATGAAGTGCATATATAAATACGTCTCAGATGGTAGATTTTTTTCCACTTAACACTTTTTTTTATATCGTAGGAGACAAACGAATAAGTGGGTCACCTGATCATAAGTGATCACCACCGTCCATAGACACTAGCAACACCAGGGGAGTTGCGAGTGCGTTGCCAACTTGTGTTTGGGGGGAGGAGAGGAGGGGAGGTGGGCCCGCTCTCATAAATCAAATGAAACGCAACAATGCAAGCACTATTACTTCACGTGGGTGTTTCTGTGGTTCGGGTGGTAGTAGGTACCCCGGGCGAGCCGACACATTCATGCTCAAACAAGTTATAGCTTCAGCGTGGCTCTACCACCTACAGTTACTTACTTACAGTTATCTACAGGATACTTACCTGTGCTTATATCTTTGCTAATTTTAAAAGTATAACCTATGTGTTGTTCTGATGTATACGCTAAATTAGCTGATGTGAAGTTTTAATAAAATTTCAATTTCATTTAGTAGTTTTTGCGTGACCAAAATCCATTTTCCTCACAATTTTTTTCTTATTTCATACTAGCGGGCCCGGCAGACGTTGCCCCGTCCTGAGTATAATAAAATCCTTGACTAATTATATACCAAAACCTTCCTCGTAAAACACTTTATGTACTGGTAATAATCGCATGAAAATCCGTGCAGTACTTTTTGAGTTTATCGCAAACAGACAGACAGACAGACGCGGTAGGGGACTTTGTTTTATAGTATGTAATGATATCATTATATATATCCGAGATCGATAAACTATAACACCGTTTGTGAAGTTGTAAAAATTGTACATTTAAGCGTTTTTCTATGGGTATTCTTTAAAACTTTTTTGAAGCGGTGATGGTTTATATAATAGCGTGTTCGGACATAGCGTCGATTGGCGTAGGTTCGAATCCTAACAACTGAGTCGGGGCTTTCGGTGAGGGAAAATAGAATGATGAACCATAGCGTGGATATTTCTAAGTCCCCCTGGCTAGCTACCACCCTCGAGATGAAAATCTGTCGCCAAGCACCTGTTGGTGTGTTCCGGCAGCTGCAGTTGCCAGTCCTCTCTAGATTTAGCATGTTTACTATCTTAAACCACGCCGTCATTTAGCATCAAATTGTGGTCAAAATCTATAAAGTATAAAAAAACTATACATTTTACTACAAATATTACTTGGTATATGGCTGTGTTACATCAATTTATGTATCTTTCAACCGGTCGCTATGAAAATCTATATTCATTTATATATAAACACGAGCGGTGTTATTACAAAGAAGTTAAATAAGTAAACCCTGGCTTTAAAAAGATCTCATATTAAATGAACCGTGATCGCTAAATGTTCACCATCTTGCTCTTTTGTCTCGCTTTGGTTACGTTAGGTTAAACTTGTGAAAAAGGATAACGCAAACTTGCCTCGGGCGAGCGCCGTGTATTTATTAGGAAACTTTCTTAAACCAAGTATTTAATACGTATTTAACTTTTTTTTAATAATACGGAAGATGTTTTTCTTTAACTCTGTATTAAATAATGTAATAATTCCAATAAGTTATATTAGCATCGAATAATAACAGAGGAAGCCGCAGACATAGCTGGTAGATCATATTTGAGAATTTTTCTAAATTAATTATTTTCAAATTGGCTTAAAATTAAGTAAATAACTATTAAAACTTATACTAAGGCATTCATTCGTCCCACAGCTCAATACAAAACTAAATGTATTCTATGCAAAATGAACATACAGAAAGTGCGTAGTTTACTAGATGAGATTACAGCTATAAGAGGAAACGAGGTTTTAAGTAAATGCTTATATTGTAAGAAGTCTAACCCAACGGGTAAGTGCAAGAGATGCGAGTACATTGTTAGTAAGTTTTTAACAATTACAATGAAACAACGTGAAGACCGTCAGAATAAATTTGAACAATGGCTGTATAAAGTGAAATGCTTTTTGAAATCGCTGTCTGAAGAAAAATACATTTGTATAAACAAAATGACTCAAGTAAGTTCTATAGCAGATCTTGAAAAACTTTTGAAGCAATTAGAAGCACTAATACCGATGGGTGAGCTGGATATAAGGTTGTTCCCTGAAAAATCAGATATTATGAACATTATCATAGAAAACAAATTTCTTTTGCAAAAAATTATAACTAATCTAAAGACTGAAGGTTTATACAACCGATATTTAAAATATGGCAGTCTTAATATGTCTGCGTCACACATAAATAGTGCTTGTATATGTAAAAAAATTCTCGAAAATATGTACCAACAAGATTTAATGCCAAGTAGGTCTTTGGTACGTGATCTTATTGAAACCGAAGTAGAGATGACCACACAGTCAGCCAATGAGCAAACAGTTAAAGAAGCACCAGCAAAATTAGCGGAAAGTAAAAAATCGAATCTATTAAACAAGTCTGATGAACGAACAAGAGATAAAAAAGTACAGGAACGTAAACTTAAGAACGATAAAGAAAATATTTTAGCAGAGAAACAAAATAAAAAATTTCCGAAAGTGGAAAAACCAAAGAAACATACAATTACCTCAGAAGAACGATTATTGTCAAGAATGATGAAAGAAAGGGAAAATGAAAAGAAGAAATTAAATAATCCGATTAGGTCTAAGAAAGTAAAAACAATGCCAAATATTGGAGATTTACCTGAATTAAAAATACCTTCCAAATATGAATTAACTCAGCAATCATCTGGGAACGTTATAGAATGTGGTGATCAGCAGCCTTTGTATCCTATAGAAATGGTTAAAGGGAACAATATACTTTCTATAAAATTCCATAACAAAAATAGAGACAACGGCACAGTGAGACCTTTATTTTTTAAAGTTAAATCTTTGTGTGCTGAAGATGCTTCTCCATTTTCACTACAATCACCAACTAGTATAGTCACAAATAAAGATGTTAAGTTAAAAGAACATATCGAAGCATGCAACAGTATGGTAAGTGTAAAGTCGGCTCCAAAGATTCAAAATTATGTGACGAATGTTTATTGTCTTTATTGATAATAGTTGTTTAAATTCTGAATATTAAAGAACAGAAGGGGAAATTAAGAGAGTTATGGAATATTATGGTATGAACGGTGTTGATGAAAGTGGTCGATTTATTATTGCTAGGTTATTTTGTTTTATACAGAACCATTTGGAAGCTTTTAGTGTAAAGTATAATATTATATTTAGAAAAATATTATTAATTTTAGAATGATAAACCAACGAAAGGAGTTATTTATTATCAACTGTCTAATAAAGAATTTATAGATAAAGGCTGGACAAAGTTACCACTAAAGAAAATCATGCGCAAGGTAAGATTTTACAAGTTCATACAGGAATGATAATTTGCAATGAACAAGGTCAAATACTGAAAAAGATATACATTTATCTCTACAAACCTTTAATAATCAAACTACGATATAATAATTCGCTAAACAGTGATATTTCTCCAATATTTTCACAAATAATCAAATATTCTGTAATTTTGAGTTACAGATACTATTAAGTAAAGAAATTATAAACTATGTCGATTTCTGTTATTTGTTCAATATTTTAAAGCGATGGCGCTTTAGATATACAGTGACCCTGAGACTTACAAACATAGAAACATTGCGATGAAACTCTAAACCACTAGTTGGACGTTTTGTTCTTTTATAGTAAGATCCTTCGATCAACAATAACTAGATAAGGGGCGCCGCGAAAAATACGTCTCGGTAAATAAGAGCTCACTTGAAATGTGTGCCCTTATTTTGTTTGAAACACAGCCAATGTAAGCCCGTTTCACATGCCGCAGTGTATTCAAAAGATGCAAAAATAATATCCAATTTAATGGCCGGAGTATCTTACTTTCACTAAATACATGTTGAATAAGTTATATTTTTAACCGACTTCAAAAAAAGGAGGAGGTTATCAATTCGACTGTATTTTTTTTTTTTTTTTATGTTTGTTCCCTCATAACTTTGGACTGGGTGAACCGATTTTGATTATTCTTTTTTTATTTGAAAGCTGGTACTTCCAATGTGGTCCCATTTCAATTTGGTACAGTTCCGACAACGGCATCCAGTGCAAAACCGTATAAGTTTCAAATTTGCATTAAGTATGTACACGACAAATAGACGAATAACTCAATATTACGCTAACCGGTTTCGATGATTCATTTTTTATTGAAAAGGATGTACTTCAAGGGTAGTTTGATGAGAGTTTGGTTAGGTTCTGATTATGGGATCCGTGACAAAGTAAGAAAACTTTCAAGAAACGAGCCTACTCCTTTCTTAAGGGCCGGCAACGCATCTGTGTTTCCTCTCGTGTCGCAATTGTCCATGGGCGGCCGTGATCACTTACCATCAGGTGACCCGTATGTTCGTTTGCCACCAATATTATAAAAAAAACTCTTCAATTCTTAGGAGCCTATTGTGCTTATGTTCGTTGCTGTGTTGCAACATGACGCAAGCATTGTAATTACATTACTTAAGGTGTATAATGTGTGAAGCGATGGTAGCCGAGTTGGTGGTAGAAACTATCGCGGATTACTGAAAAGGTTGCGTTCGTACCAAACGTTACTTATTGTACAACCAATTGAAACCATATCGCATACCATACCGATAGATACCATACCGCAAAAATGCGCATATTTTAATATACTTAAGGCGGAACGGAGTTCGCGGGCACTGCTAGTAAAATATATTTATGTACACTAAAAATGGAAAAATAAAGTAAATTTTCAATAATAAGTATTAACCGACTTCAATATCAATCAAAAACCCATAAAGCACTAAAAAGCGGAAAATAAATAGTTTATCAAATTAACCAAATGAAATAAAACATGAATACGTGTGCTACCTAGAGATGTACTGGAAGTCGGTACCAACCAAAATTTTTGTATTACAGAGACGCGAGATTGGACTTAAACTTTGTACTTATGTAGATGATATGATTTTCGGTTTGGTTGGCACCGACTTCCAATACATCTCTAGGTAGCACACGTATTCATGTTTTAACTATTTATTTTCCGCTTTTTAGTACCTTATGGGTTTTTGATTGATATTGAAGTCGGTTAATACTTTTTTTTGAAAATTTACTTTTAAGCTTTAAACTCACTAATAATATTCAAATTTTGAACACAATTACCGATTTTTACACCTGTGATACAAATGTTGGCCTCGCCGGACACAAACACGCACAATAACGGGAAAACGTACTTCATTCATTACATGTTAAGGTTGAATTCACACTAAATGTTGTTTATGTTATCTTTTCATTTGTGAGGGGAGTAATTTATTATTTTGCTCGTTTTATCATAAGTATTAGATAATATTTTGAACAATTGTGACTTTATTACAAGGTGTTATGGCTGTAACTAGGTTGAACTTAAAACAGTTTTAAAACCTTTTTTCTCCTTTTCTTAGTAGACAAATAGCTACACATAAGTTAGCACACATTGTCAGTTATCAGAGTCCTCTAACAATTTTCATCTGAAACCGAGAATTTATCTTAATTTTATATAGATGAATATATACAAAATGATACCAGCGAGCCCTAAATTCGATTGGTTTGAACGTAATAAATCAAAGAAGCAGATGTTTTATGGGAGTGGTGAAAAACTTGCCGAGATTGAAGAAAGTGGATGCGGTAAATGGTATTACATGAATGGTACTGTAGCTCTGGATTACTATAAAGCTGAAGGTAAGGGAATAATCATTGGTATGTCATGATTTTTTTAACCTTTTGTATAGATATGTTAAGTATAAGGTAAACATAACGGCTTTAAGAAGTGAAAATATAAACGAATTACATTTTTTTACGTAATGAGATTTTGCGTTCGACACTCACTCCCTCGGGAGAGAGGTGGGTAGACTCTTATTGATTAGAAACTCATGATGGACGATGGTTCATGTCCGTGCTAATGTGGGTTCACCCCGTGGTAAGACCCAACATGAACGCCGAGGGAAATCGTCAATACGTCGTGAGCTTGCGTGGTGATTATACCCATACTTCCCTTTGGGAAGAACCCTATGGCAGTGGGTCTCTTACAAGTTGATCTGATGATGACGATGAGTTCACACACAGGTTGTATCAGTATAGTCCACAGAAAATTTGTTTTAAAATTTACTTTTTTCTTGTCTAATAACAGTCTCAGTTTTGAAGGTGGTAGAGCCATGCTGTAGCTATTACTAGTTTCAGCATAAAACGGTCAGCTCGCCCGGGGTAGTACCACCCTCTCACAGAACACCGAAGTGAAGTAACAGTGCTTGCATTGTTGCGTTTCGTTCGGGTAGTGAGAGCGCCGGACCACCTCCTTTCCCCCTTTCCCTTCCCCTTTGTCATTTCCCTACCCCTCCCCATACACAGGCTGGCAACGCACTTGCGACTCCCCTGGTGTTGTTAGTGTCTATGGACGGTGGTGATCACTTAACATCAGGTGACCCACATATTCGTTGGCCTGCTTTTGACTTAAAAAAAACTCTAGGTAATAATATATATATGTAATTACATAATTTTAATCATAAATCTTAAATTTAACAGAATTAAATGCTGGCCAGCGTTATATTATATACAGTTCAGGAGATGAATATGATAATGGAAAACGAACGCCAATCACCGTCCTGGCATCTTTCGATTTTGTTGGGAATGGTGTGGTTTTTGACCATTACGGAAACATGAGGTACTTCTGTTTATCTCAATAAATATCATTTATGGAAGGCAAAACATGTTACGCTTAGAATGTTAACTATATTGTTCTTCAGTGTTTTTAGTATGCGCATTACATTTAATATTGTGATAAAAAGTAATTCTTTTGTTAAAATAACCATGACGAACGAATTTTCCTAAAGTCTTCTTAAACTCCTATTACTTCACATCAATGAAAAATTGTTCATATTAGGTCAACAAATTACCTAAACATGTATAATTAATAATAAAATTTAAATATCGCACTGTCTCCATTTCAGTCGGGCTTATATTGTGACCGTCTGAAAATTGCAGTAATTCCCAATTAAGATTTAAGAAAAAAAGAATTTAAAATTAGAATCTTGTAAAAATATTATGAGATTTTTGAGATTATTGAGACAAAGTACCAGTTTCAAAATCTAAGGACGATTACAGTGACAGTATAGCTGAAGTGGTATATTATACATCCGTATCTACATATTATATAGCAAAGTCCTCAGCCACGTTTGTCTGTCTGTCTGCCTGTTCGCTATAAACTCAAAAACTACTGAACGGATTTTCATGCGGTTTTCATCACTAGATAAAGTGATTCATGAAGGTTTAGATACATAATTTTCTTTTTTTATATAATCAGAAGAGGACAGCGTCCTTCGGACCCGTTAGTTAATAATAACTAACGTTTTACCACCAATAAAATTATGAAAAATTAACACCACGTTCAAATTCTCACGAATAAATGTAATCTACATAATAGTTGAAAACTTCCAATTATCATGAGATCCATTACCCATTTAACCTTGGTTGTTTCCATTAGATTAAAGTATAATCAGTCGGAGGGTATAGTGATTGATGAAGGAATAGCACCCCCAGGACGTTGGAAGTGGCACACTTTGAATGATCCGCCGGTACTACAACCAGTATTCATTGATACTTATGATGATAATAGAAACTCTTGTGTTAAAAAACTGTTGGATGAAAACAAAGATAATGTTATTGCAAGAAAAGCTGCTAATCCAGAAATGCTGACGATAGAAATCGAAAAATTTGTTAAAGAGAAAGCAAATAAATTACTGCAAAAATTCAAACCCTTTCAGATACGAATGAAGGTTGTGAAAATTAATGAACAATTTTCATTGAGAATAATTGATCAAGCTAATATCTATGTTCTGTTTAGAGACGGCCAAGTGTCTTTGAAACTGAATTTAGGTATGCTGTTGCTAAGTGATGAAATTATTGACACAGATATCGTTGATGTTTCTCAAGTTACCACTCCATATGATAGGTATCCTCCAACGTCAGAAAGTATGGCCTCTATACAAAATACCTTAAACAGAGCTAAGAAGATAGGTAAGAAAAGGGGTGTCACTGAATTTCCGTCCCTATCTTTATTAGCACCCAAGAATGAAAGAGAAGATCTTCTTCTATAAAAAGGAACTTCATATTTTACTTAATAAAAATAAGATTAAATATAGTGGATATTATTTTGCATTTCCACCTGGAAGTGATTAACTAATAATACGTGTCATTGCAGCAAGAAGCGCTTTTTGCGTAACGCATTGTAGGTGGTTGAGCCACGCTGTAGCTATTATTGGTTTCGGCATGAATGTGTTGGCTCGTCCGGAGTAGTACGACCGGACCCACAGAAACACCCAGGTGAAGTGACAGTGCTTGCATTGTTGCGTTTTGTTAGGTTAGTGAGAGCGACGGAGGCCCACATCCCCTCTCCTTCCCCTCCCTCTCTATCCTCCTAATACAGGCTGGCAACGCCCTTTCGACTCTCCTGATGTTGTTAGTGTCTATGGACGGTGGTGATCACTTAACGTCAAGTGACCCACCTGTTCGTTTGCCAGATATGACACTAAAAAATATATATATAATGATCAACCTACAATTAATTTATATTATTTAGAAGATCTAAAAACAAGTTTGCTGGTTCATCTTATTAAGATAGGAAATATTTTTGTGACATGTTATATACTTGTATTTATATGTTTTTGCATTTTTAGGAGAAAATAAATAAATCACTTAAAGGTCGGTAACACTTCTGATATTACAGGCGTCCATAGGCTGCGGTGACCGCTTTACATCAGGCGGCCCGCATGCTTGTTTGCTACCGTCGTGGTATAAACAAAATATAAAGTTTTAAAGCAATTTTTTTTTCGATCTATCTACGCTATTATCTTAGCAAGGTTTTAACAGCAGTTGTAGTTTCATCGGACTACTAAGGCGAGCGCATAAGGCATTCAGCCGAGCAAGGGTGCACGGCTTACCTCGGCTTGGGCTATCGCCTGATACATGCAATTCGAGACCTATCTTTTTTTTATGTGGGGAAATCCCTTATGGATACACCTCTCTTCCGGGGGGAGAGGGTGGGTTATGTCCGATTCGCACGGACTAAAACCCTACGGTGTACCGACAGGGTGTTATTGTTGGTGCGGCAAGGGCTCGAGCTTGCTAATTACCTTATGGAAATTCGAGACCTATCTGAGCTAACCCAAGCATACATATATGAGTTGTTGAAACATTAATGTGTACCAAGCATACCTCAACAACTCTTGTATATATTTCGTATTGAATAATTTTTTAACTATTTCAGTTTGATAAGGGAAGAAATAAAACCTTTCCACTTTCATGTGTAAGCGTGTATGCGTGCACGTGTGTGGAGGTGATATGTGTAATGTTGTCGCAGTGATGTAAGATTTTGTGTCATTGTATTGCGCGAGCAGCGCACGCTCCGAGGGAGCGGACCTAGGCTTGAGCTGCTGCCGTTTAAAGCGACAAAAATCAAATCAAATAACGTAATGTAAGGCTCTGTACAGCGCAACTGGTTAGTCGTCAGCAATATATTTACAGGATAATCATTAGTCGATTCTCGTAATAAATCAATAAAAAATAGGTGCTCAATATTTGACCCAATTATCTCGAAGAACACAAAACTTATATTGAATCCGTTACACGACTTTGTAAAAGCACGCACCATTGCGGTGTCATTGACCGTCGGATCGTTCAGTGAAGCGTGAAAGAACAACCAACACAGGATAATTTTTAGAGATGTGCCGATTATGACTTTGGCCGAGTAACCGGTGTTTTGTAAAAAAAAAATTGTTGTGTAAAGATATTAATTACTGTTATTGTACATTGGTGGAGCGCCCTTGGCGGAAACCGAATTGGTTGTCCGCCAGATCCGGCCCAACTTCTGTCAAGTGGGGGACGAGGCGGCTGGCGGTTATTCGCTCGCAGAGCTTGGCTGCCTCGTCCAACAGCACTATGGGCCGGTAGGCGGACGGACTGTCCGCCGGCTATCCTATTTCTTAGGATATAGACTAGTTATACGCTCGCTACACGATCATGCAAAACCGTAAATATGGAAGATCGTATAATAATTTAATATAGACAAACGTTACAAACGTAGAAACAAACGTAATGTTAACGTGGGGAAATCCCTTATGGATACGCCACCCTCCCGGGGGAGAGGGTGGGTTATGTCCGAGTCGCACGGACTAAAACCCCGCGGTGTACCGACAGACCGTTTTGTGGGGGCGGCAAGGGATCGTTCAAGCTAATCAACCTTGTAGAGCCGCCCCCACGGTCCGCCCGGCGGAAGGTGGCCGCCGGGCTCCTACCTATAGAGGGACAGACCGGGTACACACCGGCTGCCCCCCCTCGTCCGCCGGACCTGTGCAATGAGGAGATGGGCCCCCCGGCCCATCCCCTCAGGTCCGGCTACGGTGGCAGGAGGAGTTGTGCAAAGCGCCGCCTCCTCCTGCCGGTCCTCGGTTGGCGGAGACGGCCACTTAGCGAGTCTGCCTCGCGGGCCCTCTCCGCCTCCTCCTTCTGCGAGACGACCTCCTCGCAGAAGGAGGCCATCGCTCGCCAAGCCTGTTCGCTGCCGAGCATGGCCGAAACCACGCTCGGCAGCGATAAGTCCGCTCCCACGGCCGCCGCCAGGATGCGGCGCTGCTCCCCCCACGCAGCACACTCAGACAACGTGTGCTGCGCGGTATCTTCGTCAACGCCGCACTCGTGGCAGGCGGCCGTCGGCTCCCTGCGTGCGATCCGGTGCAGGTACCACCCGAAACAACCATGTCCGGTGAGCACCTGCACCAGTCGGAACGTCAGGGAGCCCACTCCCTTGTTGTCCACTCCCGCAGGACCGGGCGGACGGCGTCTACGGTAAACCGTCCGAACCGCTCGTCCGCCAAGTCCTGCTGCCACCTTTGGACGGCGTCTTCTCTGAGACGCCGTCTCTGGGTGGGGACCCGGATGAAATATCTGGGCCTCACCCTGGACGGGCGCTGGCGGTTCGGGCCCCATTTTGCTGGGCTCGGACCGCGAATTGGTGGGGCGGCTGCGGCACTCGGCCGGTTGCTCCCCAACGTAGGGGGACCGGGTGCCGGGTGCCGCAAACTCTATATGGGAGTCGTGCGAGCGATGGCCGCCTACGGGGCTCCAGTCTGGGCCGACGCCCTCGGTGCCGCCAACGTGCGTGCGCCCCACCAATTCGCGGTCCGAGCCCAGCAAAATGGGGCCCGAACCGCCAGCGCCCGTCCAGGGTGAGGCCCAGATATTTCATCCGGGTCCCCACCCTGATCCGGGCGCCCTCCACCACTATGTGGGCCCCAGGTGGTGGCCCTCGCCGAGGCCCATGAAATAGTAGGGCCTCGGTCTTCTCGAGGGCCACCCTGAGGCCCAACCTCCTTATGCGCCTGACCACGAGGGTTGTGGCCATCATGGCCAGGCGCTCTACCTCCCTCCAGTCTCCCCCCCGGGCTAATGCGACGTTTCCTAGAGTAGAAACGCGGCATCTGGACGCAATATACTATGAAGCGCGCGAATCGACTCGCGCGTAAATCGCTTCATCTGGACAGGCTCTAAAAGTCAGAGAGCTCAATTAAAAATTAAACATGTAAAAAAATGACTTGTGTATGGATGAATCAGTTAATGTTTAGGATTTCTCGACATTTTTTTTTACTGTGCATCATCTACATGTAATCTTATTTCAATATTACTTAGTTTATTAATAAAAAAAAAAGAAATAATTATACATCTTTGAATAATATACTAATTTTGATTGATAAATGTCATAGATATCTTTTCTTTACAAGCAAGTAACTTTAAAAACTGATTACCAAAAGAAAAGTTGCTTTGCTTAACGTTTCATAATGTGTAAGACTAATTATAAAATAAAAACATTAATAAACAATCAAGCTTTTATTGAATGTAACTCCCCCTACATACTTTTTATTGAGGAATATAAAAAAAGTAAGAAGCCGGATACTCAGCGCTCTTTGTCGAATAGTCACAGCCACATCTTTAATAATTTTTCTAAGTTTAAAAAAAGGGGCTAGTGTCTGTATTATTATCCAAGGTTATTAACCTTGGGTTACTTTGGGTTTCCCCGTTGCAGGTTACGGGACCGGCCATTGCACCTAGTTGTATTTCTTTTATATCTCTTAGAACAAACTTTAAAAAAGATTCTCTTTGTTGTTTATTAGTATTGATTTTAATATTATTATTATATATGTTAAATGTGACTATGAAGTGTTATACCCTAGAGTACTGCGAGTGTTTAACCTATCACCTGGTATATATTATTCTATCTATATATTTTACTACGTACCTTTCCTATTTTCTTGTCGTGTCTTGTCTATGTCTTGTACCTATTTTTAATAAAAACACTAATATGTAATAGAAAAATATGTAATATATTGGAATTGGAAGAAAATAAAATATTAACTTTGATAAACAACATTTTCGTCATGTTATATTGGTGTCTATAATTTTGCACTTTTCCTGGAACAAAGCCTTATGTGAAAAAATCAAAACTGCATGAGTGTAAAATAACTGTACCGCGTACTAAATTATAGTTCTAGCGTAAATAGCCAACACGAGCTACCAAGGGCCGCATACTACATACAAATTTTAGTTTCATTTTTATCTATTGTCCTTCTGAAGATATAATATATATAATATTTTTTTAGATCTTTGAAATAGTAACATTCACTGATTAAATTTTATCTACACTTCAAGGTGGATTTAATTCACAGTTATATACAAGATTTACTTAATTCTGACTCTATTTCTTGTAACTATATTTATTTAATTATATTTCAAATTTCATATGTAAAGTGTATATACAATTGTACGGAATAAATAACTATCTGAACTTATTCGGGCGATATACTTGTAATTCTTTGATCGAATACCAACAGAAGCTCTTATTACCTTTCCATGTAAATTATAATACCTAACTATTAATTACTAGTCACTTTAAATTTAATATTCCTGTTAAGCTTTCTAGATCTAATAAGCATGCCCCATTTTACATTTCTCATTCACATGCTAATTTAGGCTTTTACTCTCAGTTCAACATAATATCTAGGTCATATAACACAATGCATAAAACATGCGACGTTTTCTCGACCAAACGAAATAAATTCAAAACAGAGGTAGAGACACATAATGTTCATAAAATACAGTAAATAATAACAATAAAATAATTGGCTTTAGTTTTTTTTTTCTCTTATCTCTTTAAATATGGATTTAGAGTAACAATTCGTTTTAGAATTTTATTTCTCTTTCTGTTACAATGTTATAGTATACATATAATTTATTTTTACATTTTAAAATATATAAAATAGTTCAATATTAAGTTTTCTTAAAATTTAACTTATTGTTGGAACATGCCGTGTTTGTCTCTAAATATAACTGAAAACTTGTGCTTTGCACCTTTTGATTTTTATGAACATCTTAGAATATATCAACTACATATAAATAGGCAGTGGGAAAAGAGTTAAGAACATCTTCCTTTTTTGTTTCTCAACCGATTTTCTTTATTGTTTGCTGCTTAGTAGATATTGACTATCTTCAGTGTTATTAAAAAAAATGGATATATCTCGTTGCTTTTCTCCTTAATATTGGAATTTGGTCGAATATTGACTTAGATTTGTAGATTTAAAATTACACGTAACAATAAAAAAAATACTGTAACAAAATTATGAAGCTTTTTCGACTTTGGTAAACTGTGAATATTAAACAGTCAAAAAATGCGTCAGATATCAGATCTTGGACATTTCCTGGACACGTATACTAAATTCTAGATCGCATGCATGACGGATTGCTAAAATAAAAAATGACATTCAGACTAATTATTATTTACTTCAAGATACAATATATGTAAGGTTCACTTTAGTTTAATGTTTATATACTGTTGAAATTTCATAACCAGTGACCTAATTAATAGTAATATTCATAGCAGGGCTGGTGCACCTTCGTAGCTACACTATAATTTCACATTGTTTGTGGTCGATCGATATATTTAGTTGATTGGGTTGTGTTTACGCTTTACATATTGATATAACGTTATAGTAAGGTGTATCGGTAAGTACTTATAAAGGTTGAATGACTATCTGCCAGTTGCCCTCGGCTGATTTTTGAAGTACCAAATCTCAAAATGGCGAAGAATGTTTTTAAATACCTAGTCATTTTTTTCAATTATAATTTTTTATATACGTGTATAAACACAGTATTATCTAGTCATTTTTAAAAAATATAATTTTTTATTGTTCAAGTTTTCAAATTTTGTAATAAACACTTATAGTGCCAAAAGTTTGTTGACCAGTGGACCAAAATGTCTACATTCGTTTGTATGGAGTTACAACCCTTATGGCTATGAACAGACCAGAGGTTAATACATTCGTAAAAATGTAGCATACCTAATGAAACGATTTGAGAAGAACATAATAGCAACTATGTTTACTATCGCAACTTTAAGCGATGATGACTTAGTTGGTAGCGTGTTCGGACACATACATGGAAGTAATTTCGAATCCTAGCAACTGATTCGGAGCTTTGAAGGGAAACACTGTGATGAAAGCATGTCATGGTGGTAGGGGGTTTTTTAAGCCCGCCTTCATACCACCCTTAAGTTGTAGATCTGTTCTGTATCTGTAGTCCAACAGTTGTACTTGAGAGTCAGTTGCCTCTAGGCTTAAAGTGTTTACGATTTTAGATCACATTAGATGATATTACGGTCAAACACTAAAACCTATAAATAATAAAAGGATTTAATGTACTATATCTTATCTGCTTACTATCTGTTGTTGGTGGATTCGCTCACGTTAGTGTAGAATTAACTTATCCTTCGCAAACTTGTAAATTTTGATCAATAAAAGGTACACTATATCCATTTTTGTATCGCTGAAAACGTGTATGCAAAATTACATGATGGCCGGCTGAGTAGTCGAGGCGTGAAAGCGTAACAAACAAAAAATCTCACAAATATAATATTGGTCAGGATTGCATAAAAAAGATTAAGTTTAAAATGAAATTAAGTTGAGTTTGAGAAGCAATTTCAATTTTAATAATTTTGATTTAATAAAAAAAATGTGTACATATAATAAAGAATGTAAATGTAATGTCTGTAGTTTTTTTTAATTTTTGTGAAAATAATTGTTCCAAGTTTCATGGAATAAATACATTTCAATAACTTTTAGAAATTTCTGTTTCTCTATTTGTCTTAAAGTACTGCGATCACGATAAAAACTCACTAAGAAAATATAAAGCATATCCTCGAGTATCATTTAGTCATAGTTTCATTAAAATTGGGTCACTCTATCAAAATTTATTGTAATTTTAATGACGACGCGACTTAAGTACGAGAGAAAAGTGAATAAGTAAATGGACTTAATACATTCTAATGATTTTATTAGTCACTGTTCTTTTCATTAGATTTCACGCCAACGGAGTCGCGGACACAGCTATTAATGAATAAAAACTTAATTTAATTGAGGTCTAGGGTGAGTGTGAACTTTTCGATCGGCCTAAAGTTGGAAAGGGGAAGGGAGATAAGGCCGTATCAGAGTGAATATGTAAGTGGCGGCATAATCTGACTTCTTCCCTCAGACTATACACAGTTTGCTCGGTACCAGTCTTTTGCTTAGAGTCACAAAATACGAGAGGATAAAGCAAGCTAATGCGTGCACTACGTATCTACTCGCTACGGCTGTCATGAAGACCTCCAAGAGATGCGCACGCTAAGGTCAATATGCATAATTAAGACTTCTCGGTATTGTGATTACAACTAAAATCAAAGTGAGATGAATAATATAGATTAGGCAGGGAGAAATAGACAGGCGAGGTTAAGGGAGGCAAGAGGAGAATTATGGTACGGTTTAATCAGCATGAATGGGTAGGCTCGCCCGGGGTAGTACCACCCTCTCATAGAAAACCGACGTGAAGTAACAGTGCTTGCATTGTTGCAGTGAGAGCGCCGGAGGCCCACCTACACCTTCCCCTCTCCTCTCTCCTCTCCCTCCCCTAACCCTTCCCCCCAAAGGATGGCAACGCACTTGCGACTCCTCTGGTGTTGTTAGCGTCCGCGGACGGTGGTGATCACTTAACATTAGGTGACCCACCTGTTCGTTTGCCATCTATGACATAAAAAAATAAATAATTAGTTTTGGCGTTGTTTTTAAGGAAATGTTTAATTGTGACGTCATCCAATTTCTTTTTCGAACTATCTACTCTATTCGCGTAGCAGGTCTTTACAGCTTCATTAGATTACTAAGGCGAGTGTTCAAGGCACTCAGTCGATTCTATATGGCAACCAGCTTAAGGGTGTACGGCACACCTCAGCTTGGGATGTTTCCTTGGTTACGCATTAAGTTAATCCAAATATAAGTAAAGCTATTTATATCTTGCTTAACCTTCCTATACCTGCGCGTTGGTCTGACATACTGATGTGCGCCGTGTACAAGTACATAGTATACACGCACGTTCAAGCTAAACTCATTTCAAGTAGGCCATGTATTATGCATCTATTGAGAAAATCAAACCACCAGCATTCTGCAATAAAAAAAAAGATTCAAACGTATGTTGTCGGTCTCACAGACTAATGCGCGGGTATTGGAAGGTTAATTATTTCGATCAACAACCACTAGATAAAGGGACACGTATAAAATCGACGCTAACTGCTATCCACGTAAATACATACTTATGTAACTATTTGTTTACTAAGAAAGGGAGAAAAAAAGTTTTAAAACAGTTTTAAGTTCGACCTAATTACAACCATGACACCTAGTAATAAAGTCACAAATGTTCAAAATATTATCTAATACGATAAAACGAGCAAAGCAATAAATTACTCCCCTCACAAATGAAAAGACAACATAAACAACATTTAGTGTGAATTTAACCTTAACACGCAATTAATAAAGTACTTTTTCCCGTTATTGTGCGTGTTTGTGCGTGGTTGGCGAATCTCAGCCAAACATTTGTACCACAGGCTTAAAATCGGTAATTTTGTTCAACATTTAATATTATTTGTTAGTTAAAGCTTAAAATATAACTTATTCAACATGTAGTTAGCGAAAGTAAGATACTCTGATCGTTAAATTGCTTTTTAGGGTATTATTTTTGCATCTTTTGAATACACTGCGGCATTGTGAAACGTGCTTACATTGGCTGTGTTTCAAACAAACTAAACAAAATAAAAGCTCACATTTCAAATGAGCTGTTATTTACCGAGACGTATTTTTCGCGCCGACCCGATATCTAGTTATTGTTGATCGAAGGTTAATTACCTTATTTATTCATTATATAATTTTAACAATATAAATGATGGCATAAATTCTATTGAACTTAATTTTTTATCAGGCATATAAATTAAATTACGCCTTATACTTGAGTAATAAATTCACCACATTTTCTTCTAAGGTTGTCTCACTGCATGCTTTGATATACGAGTCACAGAAATTACCTATAAACAATAGGTTTTAATCAAATACTCCAAAGTAGGGTTGTACGCTGCTTGACTACTTTTGGAAAAAGAATTCCATGTTTTTAAAATAAAATTAATTTGAAATTAGAATTCTCACCCAAACAAAAATTATTTTGATTTGAAATGGCCAGTACTGCAGAACGGCAATTTCATAGGTAAAGACCTATTATAACTTATTCAACATGTAGTTAGCGAAAGTCCGGTCGTTAAACTGCTTTTTCGGATATTATTTTTGCATCTTTTGAATACACTGCGGCATTGTGAAACGTGCTTACATTGGCTGTGTTTCAAACAAACTAAACAAAATAAAAGCTCACTTTTCAAATGAGCTGTTATTTACCGAGACGTATTTTTCGCGCCGACCCGATATCTAGTTATTGTTGATCGAAGATTAATCACCTTATTTATTCATTATATAATTTTAACAATATAAATGATGGCATAAATTCTGTTGAATTTATTTTTTTATCAGGCATATAAATGAAATCTTTACGCCTTATTCTCGAGTAATAACTTCACCACATTTTCTTCTATGGTTATCTCACTGCATGCTTTGATATACTACAAGTCATAGAAATTACCTATAAACAATAGGTTTTAATCAAATACTCCGAAGTAGGGTTGTACGCTGCTTCCAATATAGTTAGATCTCACATAATATAAGCAACGATGTTGCGGCGAGCATGCGGTGGCTACGCTGATGGCAGTCAGGCGACATATGTATAGATGTTGCATGACCAAAATTG
This sequence comes from Antheraea pernyi, assembly GCA_015888305.1. NCBI lineage: Eukaryota > Metazoa > Arthropoda > Insecta > Lepidoptera > Saturniidae > Antheraea > Antheraea pernyi. Next base: position 188,785 of record MU159095.1, on the reverse strand, counting down.
ATTACACCGTAATTCGCTAGGGTGTGCAATCATCTTGCAGGAAATTGGATTGTTGTTCCATTTTCATGTTACAGGCATGCTCAGTTCGAGCAATTTACAATAAGGGAAATCATCGATGATTAAAAATCAACTTTTAAGAATTGAGTATTTTAACTCTGCCCTCACAATATATTTATGATATATTAACATATATTTGCAAAACTTTTGATAAGCTAGAGTTTGTAAAAGACCAGCATGATTATAGTACCTGAAACAATTACAAAACAGTCATTCTATGTTTTAAACTCATTAAAATCAATTTTTTTTACGTAATAATATTAGGTTTTACAATAAATCCCAAAGTATATTATCAATTGCCAGATATTAAGGTCAAGTTGGTACTTGACCTTAGTGACTTGACCCTGACTTGCTGGTCAATTAGGTTTTAATATCAAAATGCTATGTTAACGATAGCTGTGTGAGGGATTAGACACTTCTAGACACGATGAAAAGGTTCCATGAAAAAGATGACTTGTATACTTGTAATAAAAATATATCTAAAAAAAACAACAGTTACTAGTCAGCTCTTCTCGATGGCTGAGTTTTTTTTTCTAAACCACTGGTAGAACCAGAATTTATTTTTCTAAATTTAGACAAATCATTTGATTTTTTTAAATGTTCACTAATTCCATACTATATTGATTTTATAAATACGGAAGTAATTACGTATGTCTGTTTGTTACCTTTTTACAATTAAATCCTTGAAACAATGGTAATAAATGGCATTTCCCAGTCCGTTAGTGGTATCCGCCGCAAAATACGAACCCGTACCAAACGCTGCGCGTTGTTAAGGCGTCCGCGACATATTTTTAACGACCCTCCCGATGAATTAACGGTAGTGAACGATCAGTACCAGCCTGTCTCTCTAAACAGAGCGTGCTCACGCCCACGCCCGCGTAACCACACATCACGCCGCCGTGGGCTGGAGGTAAATTTCACTCCCGCACACCAGACTAGGCCCCCCTCGGCAGCAGCTCAAGCTCAGCTAGGCTTGAAGCCTAGAGTCCTTGAGTACGCTGCTCGCGCGATACAGTGACACAAAATCTTACATCACTGCGACAACATTACACATATCACCTCCACACACGTGCACGCATACACGCTTACACATGCAAGTGGAAGGGTTTTATTTTTTCCCTATCAAACTGAAATAGTTTAGAATATAATCCGATACGAAATATATATAAGGGTTGTTGAGGTATGTATGCTTGGTACACATATATGTTTCAACAACTCATATATGTATGAATAGTTATTTTAGCTTAGGTTAGCTCACATAGGTCGCGAATTGCATGTATCAGGCAACAGCCAAAGCCGAGGTGTGCCGCGCACCCTTGAGCTAGTTGTCAAAATAAAATCGGCTGAGTGCCTTAAGCGCTCGCCTTAGTAGTCCGGTGAATCTGTTAAGACCTTGCTCGGTCAATATCGTAGGAAGTACGAAAAAAAAAAAATTTTGGCATAGAACCGCCAGAGATCTAGACAAGAATATTTAAATACTAATTCATTTGAAAAGACAAACTAAAATAACAATTCTGTGGATAAAAGATATTCATCGATAGAGAACCTCATTGTTCGATTGATTGTTTGAAATCACTAGAATATATTATGAAATGTCGGCACGTTTGAGTATGTCGCCTTTCCCAGTCAGGCAGTGCATTGCGTCATTGCGGTTTTCGCAGTTCGAAGTCAGGTATGACAGTTATGAGTATGTAGGAATATATTCGGATATCCATCTGTCGACTTCTTCCCAATTATTGAATTGTATTGGATTTAACATAAGATAATGAATAATGTTAAAACAAACAACATTATTAATTATTATTACGACCATCGTTAAGTGATTTAAAGAAAGGTTCACCTTTAATAAATAAGGACATATATTTCAATTTCGAATTTTGGGTTCTAGTTGTATGTACATTCTAATTCTATTTTGGTAGGTAGTAGAGCCACGCTGAAGCTATTACTGGTTTCAGCATTAATGCGTCGGGTCGTTACCACCCGACCCACAGAAAACCGACGTGAAGTAACAGTGCTTGCATTGTTGCGTTTCGTTCGGTCAGCTGGAACCCACCTCCCTTCCCCCCACTCTTCCTCCCGCAAATACAGGCTGGCAACGCCCTTGCGACTCTCTTGGTGTTGCAAGTGTTTATGGACGGTGGTGATCACTTAACGTCAGGTGTCCCCATCTGTTCGCTTGCCTCCTATGATATAAAAAAAAATGTAATGAGTTACTTTGGCGTAGTTGTTATTCACAGATTTTATATAACGAGAAAAATTAGTATACTTTGGTTTTGAAAACATCGCATGAAATGCATCCTGATCCCTGTGACTCCTGCAGTATTCCTTTCTATTTTATTCCGGACATGTTACAAGAAAGAACGATAGAAACAATAATTTGATATACAGACAATACATTAATATATTGTTAGCACTTTTCGTACTACTATCGACTTACTATTGACTACAGCGGGGCTGTTACTAATAATGACTTGACACGCCATTGGTCGAAAGTTATCGGCCGGTCGTATCTTGACTGAATGCTATAAAACGCGAGTCTATCGAGTCATTGGGGACATTCTTGCTCGATTATATCTCTGGAAAGTTGTATCGCGTGATTGTTGTTGTATTGCGGGAGTTCTTTCCAATTTACATTGTTATTTGTATTTCTTTGGGTTTTTATGAACTATTGTGTTACTTGAGATTTAATTGTTGATGTGAGTCTTCGTGTTGATATATGTAATTGTGTTATTTTTTATATAAATCCATTTATGGTATTCTAATATTGGAATATTTTTTAATTCGATTTACTTTTTGGTACCTAATAATATATATTATATTTTATATATATTAACAGCTAGAAAAGAATTTTACAATTAAAACGTGGCGCCTTCTATGATATATCTATAACATTCAGTCCTACAGTTTTCTGTCAACAAACTAATTTAAAGCACCACCTGATTGAGACTGATGAAACTTACAATTAATAACAATAATCAGTATAACTATTTAATTTTTATTAAAAATATTCAGGCCATTAATCGAAATATATATCCTATCTCTCACATTGGACTAAATTATACATAAATGCCAATTTTCATCCAAGAGTTCTTCAGTAGTTTCGGAGTTCATTGTGGACAAACATAATGATTGTATAAATTTAGATAAGTATATAATAGTATATGATATAAGCGGAACTCAATAAATAAAAGTTGCATAGAGCTAAATGGGTTCTTGTCTCATCATGAGGTTGCAGGCATACAAATACATCACAGCCGTGATATTCTAACGAGGCCGCAGGTACGGTATTGTAGTATAATTTTAAATCAATGGGTAATATTACGAACTCTTAGGTATATTGCACGGCATATGCGGCATATGCACTGAGATTTAATTGTTGATGTGAGTCTTCGTGTTGATATATGTAATTGTGTTATTTTTTATATAAATCCATTTATGGTATTCTAATATTGGAATATTTTTTAATTCGATTTACTTTTTGGTACCTAATAATATATATTATATTTTATATATATTAACAGCTAGAAAATAATTTTACAAACCACGATATAGGAGGAAAGTCATTCACCATGTACATAGAGTTAAGATTTAAAAAAAGGGAAATTTTAAAACATTTTAGGCTTTATGAATGTCAAAAGCTTATCCACTAGGTCGGAAAATATCCCGGCAGTTGATATCCGTTATATGCAATATATCGTTGTTGTGCGTTCACAAAGCAAACACAAGTAGTACCGCTCGTAGCGTATCAAGGGAATTTATTAGACTCAGAACTACGTCTTTATGCGAGCTACGAACTTAGGTTACGATGTCGTCTCACATACGTATTAACTGAGAGTGTACGGCGCTTTGAAGCCAACGAAGCAAAGGGCTGCAGATCTTCTTTGAGAATTTCTCAGAATTTCCAAGAAGACTTGCCTTACCGAATGCGTTCGAGCGTATATACGTGATGAGTGTTCTGAAATGCGGTTTAATTTAATTGCTTTGAGTGCCTTCGAAATGAAAACCACACGAGATGGACTTTGGAACCTCAGTTTTAGACTAACGGTATTCTAATATTGGAATATTTTTTAATTCGATTTACTTTTTGGTACCTAATAATATATATTATATTTTATATATATTAACAGCTAGAAAAGAATTTTACAATTAAAACGTGGCGCCTTCTATGATATATCTATAACATTCAGTCCTACAGTTTTCTGTCAACAAACTAATTTAAAGCACCACCTGATTGAGACTGATGAAACTTACAATTAATAACAATAATCAGTATAACTATTTAATTTTTATTAAAAATATTCAGGCCATTAATCGAAATATATATCCTATCTCTCACATTGGACTAAATTATACATAAATGCCAATTTTCATCCAAGAGTTCTTCAGTAGTTTCGGAGTTCATTGTGGACAAACATAATGATTGTATAAATTTAGATAAGTATATAATAGTATATGATATAAGCGGAACTCAATAAATAAAAGTTGCATAGAGCTAAATGGGTTCTTGTCTCATCATGAGGTTGCAGGCATACAAATACATCACAGCCGTGATATTCTAACGAGGCCGCAGGTACGGTATTGTAGTATAATTTTAAATCAATGGGTAATATTACGAACTCTTAGGTATATTGCACGGCATATGCGGCATATGCACAGCATAACATGAACCACTGCCTGTGTATTTAACTATATACTTGCATTTTTCACAATTATGATAGTATATTTTTTTAAATGTATGGAAATACTTATTGAAAGCTATGTACTCGGATCGCAACCGATGGATGATAACAATTTGTTTTTGGGAAATTTGTAAATTAGCAAACCACGATATAGGAGGAAAGTCATTCACCATGTACATAGAGTTAAGATTTAAAAAAAGGGAAATTTTAAAACATTTTAGGCTTTATGAATGTCAAAAGCTTATCCACTAGGTCGGAAAATATCAGTTGATATCCGTTATATGCGATATATCGTTGTTATGCGTTCACAAAGCAAGCAAAAGTAGTACCGCTCGTAGCGTATCAAGGGAATTTATTAGACTCAGAACTACGTCTTTATGCGAGCTACGAACTTAGGTTACGATGTCGTCTCACATACGTATTAACTGAGAGTGTACGGCGCTTTGAAGCCAACGAAGCAAAGGGCTGCAGATCTTCTTTGAGAATTTCTCAGAATTTCCAAGAAGACTTGCCTTACCGAATGCGTTCGAGCGTATATACGTGATGAGTGTTCTGAAATGCGGTTTAATTTAATTGCTTTGAGTGCCTTCGAAATGAAAACCACACGAGATGGACTTTGGAACCTCAGTTTTAGACTAACCTCATATTGGATGTGAAAAAAAGGTTGAGAAATAAGGACTGCCGACAGAAACTAAAACTCAAAACAATGAAATAAACGTGCTCACTTTTGAATGTATGGCAAAGCTTAAAGGAGCAAGGAGTCCAAAATACTTACGTAAACATCATCAAAAACATTTACAGCGTAAGTAAAGCTAGTATCAGATTGGAATCTATGGGAGATGCTTTTCCAATCGAAAGAGGCGTAAGGCAAGGTGACCCACTTTCACCAAAGTTGTTTACAGCAGTGCTTGAGCAAATGTTCAGAAAAACAGAATGGGAGCATCTGGGGCTAAACATAAATGGATTGAAATTAAATCATTTAAGATTCGCCGATGACTTGGTTCTATTGGAAGAGAACCCATTAACTCTGGAATCCATGATACAAACTCTAGCAGACTTAAGTAAAGAAGTAGGTTTGGAAATGAATTCGAGCAAGACTAAAATGATGACAAACTCAATACCTACAGACATAACTATCAATGGACAGAAACTCGAATATGTAGAGGAATATGTATACCTGGGCCAGATAATATCGCAAAAAGACCAAATCTCTACAGAAATAGACAAAAGAATTGCAACTGGGTGGAAAAAATACTGGGCCCTGAAAGAAATTATGAAGAGTAAAGAACTGGGCATTCGAATCAAAAAGAAAACGTTTGATACCTGCATCCTGCCTATATTAGGTGGTTAGTTATTGAATAAATATCAATGGTATCTTATGAGAATTTGCGTATTATTCACTTACGCTTACAAGAGTTCAAAAATAATAATTTACTATTTGGAGGAATAAATGTATTGTTATTTGGCGACATTATGCAGTTACCGCCAGTCAAAGGGCATTGGTGTTTCAAACAGCCTTCATGGTTAAGTGCGGAAATACATTTATGGCAACAGTTCTCTTTTTGCGAACTTACTATCAACATGCGTCAACGTAGCGATGAAGAATTTGTTAATTTAGTAAATAATTTGCGATTTGGTGAACTTAAAATCTCACAATTGCAACTTTTGTGTGAAAAACGGCGAGTTGAACAGGTTGGTGATTTCGCAGATGGGGCTGTAGTTCGTATTTTTCCAACGATAAGATTAGTAGATGACTATTACTCAAAAATGACTAATCAACTTATTCAGTCAAGTCGTGTTTACACCTTCCAAGCTACCGATGAATCGCGAGAGGCCGCAACTTACGGAAAACGACCACCGTGTAATGTAATTCCTACTGATGTAAACAAGTGTGGTGGTTTATTGCATGTATTAAAACTTGGAATAGGTTCAAGAGTAATGTTAAGGCGTAACATATCAGTTGCGGAAGGTCTCGTCAACGGTGTGATGGGAGTCGTTTCCTAGTTTAGATGGCCAGCTCTTCGTCATGATCAGATAGAAACAGGTGAGTTACCCGATGTAGTTTGCATAAAATACGATGATGAGACTATTGGTATTAAGATGAAAGACACTGACGGCTTAGTTGCAGTAGCTCCTGTAACATCAACTTTTCAAGCAACAAAAGGCTATGGGGATGTGGAAAGAAGAATGTTACCGTTAATCTTGTGCTGGACTGTAACAGTGCATAAACTACAGTGGACTACATTGAATAAAGCTGTAATTGATTTAGGAAAGAAAAACTTTGCCAAAGGTCAAGTGTATGTTGCGCTAAGTCGAGTCAGGACATTAGTCGGGTTATTCTGTACATATCTTATGTTTGATTCTTGTAACAAAAAAATTATAATAGACGTTAGTTTGCTCTTCCATCTGGAATAGATTCGCCAAAGGTCAAGTGTATGTTGCGCTAAGTCGAGTCAGGACATTAGTCGGGTTAGGGGGGTGGTTTCGGGAGCTGTTCGACCGGTGTCTTTCGGTCGGGCAGTTCCCGAAGCCCTGGAAGCTTGGGTGGCTCTGCCTCATGGAAAAGGCAGGCCGCCCTCCGGACTGCGCGTCCGCGTATCGGACCCTTGTCCTGCTGGACGACGCTGGGAAGGTGCTGGAGAGGATTATCTCCACCCGGGTCGTCCAGCACATAGAGGGCGTGGGGCCGAATCTGGCGGACGCGCAGTATGGCTTCCGGGCAGGGCGTTCCACGGTGGACGCCCTGTGCCTCCTGAAGTCGCTGTCGGCAGAGGCGACCTCCCAGGGGGAGAGGGTTTTGGAAACACAAACAATTTGTGCCACGAACGACTTGCATACATAATATCAGAAACTGTTATTTGACAGTTGGCAGAGCATTATTACTACTAGTGGGCGCCCAGTGGTCGACATTCGACCATAGTTCATTGATTTTTTAAAGTTGAATGTAGAATGAAAAAGGGTAATTGGAACGTAAGAGTAAAATAATACATACAGTCGAGCATAGCAACCTCCTGCACAACCTTTTTTGAAGTCCTTTATTGACAGATGTCAAAATGTCTTTTTTATTTACATGTGCGTATATGTTGTGTAAAATTGAAGCAGTAGTGTGAGTAATGCATATTTTAATTAATTTAATGTACT